>BPLT01000033.1:3010000-3596934 GCA_019656295.1 Rhododendron mucronatum var. ripense | reverse complement strand
CCAAATATTTACTCAGAATTGAGTAAATATTTGGGTAAGAAGTGGATATGTTCTTAATTAAAGAATACACAAACCAAACTCAACTCCAGCAAAATTTGATTCGTAATTTTGCATTCCAAGAAGAAGGAAACAATACATTTCTTAAGTACGGAGTAAATGAGAACATTCTTTTTTGTCAAATGCTAACTTTTTGTCTCAGGTTCGTAAGAACTCGAGTAGCATTCCGCAGCCTATTAATGGAGGAAAGGGTGGCTGCAAAAGCAACCGCAGGGTCTACGAACCACCAAGGGCAGATCCTATTTGCGATAGCATTTTGACAGCCAACATCGTCAGACACGACTTGATGCTTCTCGAGAACCAAATTCCTTTCTTTGTGCTTGAGCATTTGTTCCAACTCACAGTGGCTAAGATCCCAATGGATCAGACCTCGGAGTGTTGCCCTGAGTCGTCGCTGGAAGGTTATGTCCGTTCGTACTTTAAGAAGTTTCTGAGTCTCGAAGGCGAACAATCTAGTGGTAGCAAGCCGGAAACTAGCTGTTTGGCTAGCGATCACTGTATCCTCTCAGTTTGTGGTTCTACAAAAGAACGTGAACAGAGAAAGACAGGGTCAGGGAAAGCTAATGACTACTATCATATTCTACACGTAATACACAGTAGTTACATTCCTGGTGAAGAAGAAGAAGAAGAGGAAGAAACCGAACCCGAAATCCAACTAAATTCCAAAAAGCATTGCGAATTAACGCTCTCTGCATCGGACCTCCACTACGCAGGAGTCAAGTTCGTACCCACTAAGGAGCTATTGGACATCAAGTTCATCAATAAAGGCGTATGCTATTGGACATCAAGTTCATCAACATGTCCCCGAGCAAGACGTATGATACTTCACGTCCTATGCGAAGATCATGGACATGTTCATTAACTCACAAAAGAGCTAACCAAAATGTCTAGAGTGAGAAACAGTGAGAAGGAAAGAATAAGCAATGGCTATGGTGGAAAGGAAGACAGTGGTTGGATACCGGTGCTCAAGAATCACAGGATTCAAAGGCGTGACAAATCTGGTAAGGAGCTTTTCACTCTGTATGTGGATAATATCCCGGAGAGCAAGGATATGCAGTGGCTCTTGAAGACATTTAAGATGTTCGGAGTGGTCAAGGATGCATTTATTCCTAGGAAACGGAGTAAATGCACAGGGAATAAATTCGGGTTTGTGAGGTATGATTATCAGGTCTCTGCGGGAATGGCCATATCAAGAATGAATGGAGTGTGGGTGGATAATATGAAGCTGTTTGTCAAAGAGGCTTGTTTCGGTCAGGATGAGGGTAAATTTGAATCAAAAATTACCACGATTCCATGTAGCTGGGAAACAGGGGCTCAACCATGGGGATATTCCTAACCCCTACCTAGGGGAAAGGAAAAGTAATGAGAAGGGAAGTCCAAGTGTGATGTGGAGGGGTAGAAAGTTAGGGAAATCATTTGCTCAAGTGGTGGGAGGTGAATCACCCAAGCTAGGGGAGGTGAAGGAGCTGATCCCAATCCTTAAAGTTCGTCCTATTGGGAACGGTTGGCTGGAGAGAAGTGCTGTAGCGATTATGAATAGGGTGGTATCTCTGTCAACCTTGGAAGCCAGTTTTAGCTCTTAATCGGAGGAGGTGGCTCAGTTCAGAGCCATGGGCGGAAGGTTGGTCTTGATAACTTTTCAGAGCAGATAAGTAAGGGATGAACTCATCAAAGGGTTGTGGATGAAAAGATGGTTTATTGAGGTCAAAGCATGGAGAGGTGAACCGGCTAGTTTCGAAAGATTTGCGTGGCTTAGCTGCTCCGGCATTTCGCTTAACGCATGGAATGTGCAAACATTTCAACGGATTGGTGAGCTCTGGGGTAATTTCATGAAGATTGATAATGAAACATTAAAGGATTTATCCTTTGCAAATGGGAAGGTTTTGATAGCCACAGAGGAATCCAACAAGATTGATAACTGGATTCAAATGGAGGTGCAAGGTTTAATTTATGATATTCATGTCAAAGAGGAATTTACTTGTACTAATCCTAATGATATTGTGGAGTCCTCGGTGAACAGCCATCAAGCACCTAATTCAAAGGAGTTTTTTCAGAAGAAAAGCCGTTGCAAAACCAGACAAGGAAGAAGATGATGAGGTGGAGTGCCTTGGTTCAGGGTCAACCAATGGGAGAAGGGGGAGTAGGTGTAAGCCACCGGCTCAACTGGAATTCTCTTTGCGCGCCCCCTCTGACACACCCACCCTGCCTGACCCCACCCCCTTGACCAAAATAACCCCCGGCAATAATTTAACCCAACTCAATAATTCAACATTTTTTTATTTCTCATTTATTTACTTAATAACTTTTACATCTTTTTCATTTTTATTTATTTAATATTAATTTAGTGTTCCAATTTTCAATCCGGTTGAATCGATGCAAAGATCTTATTTTTTTATCATTTTCTCTTCAATGGTCATAATGAATTTTTGGCTCGAAGGCCTTTCAACAAGTATCCTAAGGCTTATTATTTAGTTTTAGGTTTCTCTTATGGTACTCATTGAAAGGCCCTAGAGCCAAAAATTCATTACGATCATTTAGGATGAAATGATAAGAAAAATAAGATTTTCGCACCGGTTCAAACGAATTAAAAATCGGAACACTTATTTTTTTACTCTTTATATGTATTTTTAAATTATTTAATATTATATACGTAACTAAATTTCTTTATGTTATTGAAATTTTACTCTTATTTTTTTACTCTTATTAAAATTTTATAATTCTTTTATGTTATTGAATTTTTTAATTTTGTATTTATTTATATCTTTTATCTATTTTATTTTGAACCACTTATTCAGATTTCCTTTTATCTTCTTATCTTCAACTATAACCGTGTTGGGAACAATCACTTTGTACAACTTTTCTTGCAGCCTCATTACCCTGTACCACCCTTCCCAATATGGTGGTGGAACAATTCATCAGATCAAGCTAAAAGATGGGCTGCTCGTTATGCAACGCGAATTAGTTTGTGGCAAGAAATAATGGTACAAGACCAAGAGGGACAGGAGCAGAATTTGGTGGAAACATTAATTAAAAATTGAATTTTCATGTATTTTCACTCTTGGATGAAATTAGTACAAGTTATGTTTGGTTTGATTAATTAACCTTAGTACAAGTTATATTTTAATTATTCATTTATTAATTCAAATTATAGTAAGAAGTCTTTTAAAAGTAAAACAAAAAACTACTAAAAGTAAAACCAAAAAAACTAGTCAAAGTTTAAAAAAAATAAAAACAATAATTAAAGTCTTTTATAAGCAAACAAAAAAAATAGGAATAGTTAAAAAAAACTAAAACAGTAATTAAAGTCCTTTATAAGTATAAAAAAAACTAGTAAAAATGAAAAAAAATAAAAGAGTAATTATTTACTTATAAAAGTAAAACAAAAAAAAAAACTAGTCGAAGTTAAAAAAAAAAAACCAAAAAGGAGGGGAAGGGGGGAAAGGTAGTGGGGCCGGGGCAGTGTCAGGGGTGCGAGAAGAGGCTCTCGGCTCAACTCTATAGCCAAGCTGGTAATCTTGCAGAGGAAAGTGATTGATCATGATGGGGTTGGGGGCCCTATGTTTCACAGTGAAGGGATGCATTTAATGCATGACAAGGATGGGGGGGGGTGGGGGGGGGGGGGTGGTCTCTCGGGAGATGCTCGAGAATTTTGAATCTGAAGTATCCTTTGTGGAGGACTCGGCGGGCAAACCCCTTACTGAAGGAGCCATCTTGGGCTTGAGGGATAAAGAGGAGAATGGGCCAGAGGAAAGTGGGTCATTAAAAGAAGGAGATGATGATCTTATAACCCACTTTTCGGCCCAAGAGGTGGAGCCTGCGGTGCAGGGCAGCCTTTTAATCCACTCCCAAAGGAGCCTCGGGCAGAATCAAAAGAAAATTGGGGAGAATTTTTCATAAGTCCATTATAGCACTTTCTAAACTCATCTAGTCCACTTCTAAGTTTCATAACCCACAAAGTTCACTTCTAAGTGTTGCCTATTCTATGGCAAGTAATCTTTCGTTTTTTTTTTTTTTGGTCAAAGTTCACCAAACCATCTCGGTTTTAACAAAACCACTCAACTTTTGAATTTAAATTTTGATCCAAGGACTGCGATTTAACTATTTTCAATCCAATGGTCCATATTCATTGGGGGTATGATGCTCCCACACCACTTGGGAGCATCATAGAAGTTTTGCATATATATTACGTGTTTGTATACATATACACACTTTAACTTATATTAACATACATCTTAACTATACCACTATAATTAATACATATTCATTCTTTAAATTTATACACACTTAACAAATAATAAATTAGACCCACTTTATACACTTTATCTCCTATACACTTAACCAAACCACTAGAAATGCTCTTACATGGTAATGTTATGACGTTACGGAGACGAGGAATGGATGACCTCAATGGATGTTGACATCCTGTTAGCTTCTGAACATGCATGACGTTTAGGGTGGTACATATATTTCAACGAAACCGTTGTGTGATGCTATCGCATTCATTGCCTTCATTTATTTATAGGAACCACCTAGGAACAACTTTTCCAACCAGATTTTTATCTCTGAAAGGACGTCTAACCAGCTCGTAGAGATCAGTAAATGCCTTAAAGTCTTGTTTTATCCATTCACGTGAATCACTCACCAACAGGCCCCAAGGATAGCAAGGCATCAAATTTCGAGGGGATCATTTGCACCTTACCATGGTCCATAATCTTATCCTTGACAAAGTACCAAAAAATAAAAAGAATTGTTCTCATGCCGTAGCTATATTCTAGCTAGTTTTTTTTTTTTTAAATTTTTTTATGTGAACACAGTCGTATCTCTCCAGTATATAACTGTATCTGTAATCGCACATGTTCTTCCTAGTATCTAATTACGGATCCAAACGCGTCAATGTGTCACCCTCAATTGGTTAGAAAAAGGACAAAATGTACGAAGTTGTCTTAAATGCTTCCGAAATGACAAGGCATCTAACAGACGGCCGGCGTTATGATTTTGGCATGAAGAACTTTGAGTTTTTTTTTTTTTTTTCAGGAAAAAATTTCCAATTCACTTTGAGACCAAAGTCCAAGGACAGATCTTAGGAGCAGATGTCCCCAAACAATTGTTCTACCCATTGTAATTTCCAAGCTAGCTATTTTGGTACTAGAACAAATATTTTTAAAAAATTAAAAGTGCGTAAGTTTGCCCGCCCAATACCGTTTAACAATTCAACTCTAGCCCAAGAAAGATTTCGTTGGGAAAATAATTACTTTTTAGCAACCTTCTAATTTGTGCAATGTTATTTTGATTTTTAAAATTAACACGGATGCTCGAAATTGAATGCATATTTATAAATAGATGATCGTATTTAGTAATTGAATAGGTCGATTTGTTTGTTGTTATGATCAACACTTTTTCGTATATCGCAATTGAATCAAAACCCAGCAATATATATTATTCTTGAATTTCGGACATAGCATCTTTAGTGATGAACGATATACGATGTCATTGGAGTTGAACAATCAATGGAGTTGAATTTCGACTTAGTATCAACTATTTTTTTTTTCTCAACAAAAGAAAATTTTATAAAGCTCGAGCTTGAAAGGATACATCGAGAGGGGAGGCTGAGGAGCACAGATGCTCTACTCAAGCGGGGGAGGGGGGAACGTAATCATATAGCACAAAGTTGAATGATAAATGCCAAAACAGATTACAATTTTAGCAAACGGATACCATCCAAAAACATTTTAAAATCCTTCACAGAGTACAACCTAATATTGAATTTAACTTTGATCCACATTGCCACTCTGAATTTAATTCTATCCACCACCTCCTCTGTGTTTTAACTATTGCAATGCAATTTGTTTGAACTGGTGGAAAGTAAGTGAAACTACTGCTTTTTGGAGCCCAATAAGTCATAATAGGTCACCTTCAATTGGTTTGAAAATAGGGGATAAAAATGACCAAAAAAAAAAAAAGCTGTTGTAGATGCTTTTGATAGTAGAAGGCCTCAAAAATACTGTAAGGCAATGAACAACTTTTCATCATTTGTTTTGGGGAAAAAAATTTCCAAATCACACATTTTTCGAGGCCACGATCAATGAAGTTTATATGTATGTCTGATCCCAACGAACGCAAATTTGCCTAGGATTTCACACTAATTAAGGGACATAGACAAGAATTGAACTCGAGAAAGTTGACAAAATCGTAGGTGTTACAAATGCCTCTAGCTAGCACGATAAGGCCTCCAACATATGGCCGGCAATAAAATATTGGCCTCTAACGTAAAAGAAGAAAGATCACAGTTTCTACCCGAGATCTTTGACAATTCATCTTGGTTTTAAAACCATTGTCTATGGAGTCATGATTGTTTCTACGCTACTTTTTATCACGGATTTTTTTTTCTCGGCAAACGAAACTTTTTATTAAAATTTGGAAGGGTACATCGGGGGAAAAAAGAAAAGACTGTGATCACAAACTTGGTCTTCATCCACATTGCAACTCTAGTTTTTACCAAATCCCCCACCACCTCAACACTCGTGGTAGCATTATTAAACACATTTTAACCATGATAAAATCACAATAAAATCGAGATTGAATAACTTAAAAAGGTTGTTCTCCAAAAATGAACGATTCTGATTGTTTTTGTTGGACCTGAGACGAGCTACTAGTATATGCTTTTAACATTGAAAAAAATGAAGTTGTTTTATTTAGTTTCTAGTGAATGAGATAAGGAAATAAAGACTGTGATCACATCACACGGCACATGCGTGAAGTCATTACTCATGAGAATAAGGTGTAGATGACTCTTGGGAGTTGTGAACCGGCTAAAGTTTTCAGGCCGTAAAAAGTGAAAACAACGGCAACCTCCTCCGATATTGCGTATTAGGCCTCTCGTATTTTGATATCATAGATTTGGTCCTTGAATCCTCCTCTATAAATGATAAGACCTCAATTTCCAATTTCATTCAACCAAAAAGAGGTACAGTGCGCTCCAATTGTAATTTGTAATTTGTAAAGAGTGAAGAGAAACATAAGTAATACTCCATTTTTTCTAAAATTTAATTAGTTCCTTAAGCTCAATCCCTTGATAAATAGTCTTCGAAAAAATGCTATATTTTATGTCTGGTGTTTTCCCATTTGCTATAATTATTTACCAATGACCAGTATTTAGCTAGTTGTCTTCAGGAAAAAACTTCATGCCTCATATTTCAAGACCATCCTCGATCGATTAAACAAAGATAATAGTCATAGACAAATAGTGCCACTCTTGTCCATGAAAATTACTCCAAAGCTAGATCCAAAATGGATGTGATTGTTTCAGCTTGTCATTTGTATGGAATTTTGAGGTTGGTTTCTTACATGGTAATGTCATCCATAACGTCACGGAAACGACGAATGGATAACCACACCCCAAGAGGTGAGGAAGAAAAGTTTTCGGGCAGCGAAACAGCGACCTAAATGGATGTTAATTACACCCCGTTAGCTTCTGAACATGACCTTTTCAGGGTATATATATTTCAGCGAAACAGTTGTGTGATATTGATATTGCATTCATTTTGCCTTCATTCATTTATAGTAGGAACCATCGAGGAACAACTTTTTCCAACCACATTTTTTTCTCTAAAAGGACGTCTAACGTCCTCGAATGGTACATGCATGCCATTGCATTCATTGCATTTGTCTTCTTTTTTTCCCATGCACGTGAATCACTCCCAAACACACTGAAGGGGTATCCAAGCATCAAATTTCTGGGGGACCATTCCTTACCATGGTCCATAGTTTTACCCTGGACAAAGTAATAATAAATAAAATAGTTGTTCCCATGCCGCAACTATATTTTAGTTTTTTTTAATTTTTTCATATACCAACGTAGTCTTAGATCACCAGATATATAGCATATGTCTGTATGCAGAATCGCACCTGTTCTTTGTAGTGTATGATTACGGATCCAAACCAGTTAATGTGTCACCTTCAAATTGTTAGAAAAAGGGAGATATAAATGACAAAATGTACGTCACGTCATGGCCTAATGGAGACGAGCAATGGATGACCTCAATGGTTGTTGACATCCCGTTAGCTTCTGAACATGCATGACATTTAGGGTACATATATTTCAGCGAAACAGTTGTGTGATGCTATCGCATTCATTGCCTTCATTTATTTATAGGAACCACCTAAGAACAACTTTTCCAACCACATTTTTATCTCTGAAAGGACGTCTAATCTCGTAGAGATCAGTACATGCCTTAAACTCATGTTTTATCCATGCACGTGAATCACTCCCCAACAGGCCCCATTGTCCATAGTTTTTCCTTGACAAAGTACCAAAAAATAAAAAGAATTGTTCTCATGCCGTAGCTATATTCTAGCTAGTTTTTTTTTTTTTCATATCAACACAGTCGTATCTCTCCAGTATATACCTGCATATCTGTAATCACATCCGTTCTTCGTAGTATCTAATTACGGATCCAAAGACGTCAATATGTCACCTTCAATTTGTTAGAAAAAATGGGATAAAAATGACAAAATGTGCGAAGTTATCTTAAATGCTTCCGAAATGACAATGCATCTAACAGATGGCCGGCCGGCATTATGATTTTGGCATGATGAACTTTGAGTTGTTTTTTTTTTTTTTCTTCGGCAAAAAATTTCTAACTCACTTATACTTCAAGACCAAAGTCTAAGGACAGATCTGACGAGCGGATGTCGCCGAATGATTGTTCTATCCATGTTATTTTGGCACTTAATGGTATTAGAAGGCTCACAATTTAGGTGTACCATTGGGTGTATCTTTTGATGTAATTTTGCTTCATTTTTGTTTTTCCTTGGGGTTGTGGTGAGCTTTCTGGTTCTCCCTTCCCTTTTACTCGATATATCCTTTCGAGTTTATTCAAAAAAATAAAATTTCCTTTGCCGAGCAAAAAAAAAAAAAGTTATTTTGGTACTGAAACATATTTGTTTAAAAAATTAAAATTATGTAAGTCCGCCCGCCAATACCATTTAACAATTCAACTCCCGCACAAGCCTGAGGACTTTTAGTTAAGTGTCATATTGGCAATTATTAACCATGTGTTTGTCTATTTTTGTGGATAGTCGATGATCGACTAAGGAATTGTAGTGTGTGCTGGAAATGTGGTGTTGTGGTGGTGGAGTTTGGTTCCTTGCCGTGTTTCAGGACTTCTCTGGAAGCAAACTTAATGAAGTGAATGGAAATGAAAGAAGAATAACAAAATGGACTTTATTATTCCCCAAAGTGGAAGTCAGTCGACTGTGAGAACACAATCAATTGGACGGTTAAGTTACAAGCTACTCCTAGAGCGAGAAAAGTAAAGTACAGATAAAAAGTAGAAGCCTTTGGGCGATTGAGTGGGGTCCTTCTAAATGTCTTCAGTCTTTGTATTTATAGACTTAAAATTCAAACCAGATGGAATTCCCTCCTTTGATTTGAATTGGACGGTTACTGCCTGTTATTTCCTCATCTTGCTCCATGATCTGCACGGCAGTTACTTCTCTCATGATGTGCTTGTTTTTCAACTACCCATCATCACGTCTGTAGATGTGTTTGTTTCACTTGTGCTTTGTCCAATTGCCACGGGTCCCCGACTATGATGCACATTCTCGACTAGTCATTAGTCCATTTGGCACTTTGTTGTTATCGAGCGGTAATCAAGCTAATTCATTAACTGTTGCCGCGTGTCATTATTTAACGCAGTCGATTAGTAATGATCATCTTGCTAAAATATGGTGTAAACAATGCCCCCCTATTTACCTGAGTTAAGGATTAACTTTGGTAAATATTTCTCTTAATTTTAAATCACCCCTCTGTCGATATCGACGGGTGATAACTTTTTTCCGGTGATAACTTTTTCCGGTGTAAACATTTATGCCCCCAACTCCCGAAGAGTTTTAGATAAATTTTACACCAACTGCTAAGGCTTAATTCTGCTGTCGAAAACCATATGTTGGCTTTGCCGCTGTTGAGCTGTCGATCATTATTGGATAATATTGCCTCCGTCGATTAGGCTTCCATTATCGACATAAGAATTTTCCAATCGACTGGAAACGTCATAAAAATGTTCCAATTGACAGAAATAAAAATCCATGGGCAACTGGGGTCTAATTACATAATTTAATGACACATGGATTGAATACATGTCCTCAACATAGCCTATATACAAGTCCATTGATGTTGAGAATCTGCTTTTATCATGTCCAATGCATGAACCCATAGTGGATCATTTTGTACATCAACCATTTATGGTCTAAATCAACTCATCGACCATTTGCATTTTGTTCAGTCGATTTTCTATTCTAGTCGAGTAACTTTCACGACTTGACTTACTTTGAGTTTCAATTTTCGAGCCACATAAGTTTTATAATTGGCTCTTCTAAAGATGAGTTTGCCCCCCATGCAAACTTGATATCAAAAAAGGGCTGTTTCTCATTTCAATCATCCTTACTAAAATCTGGATGAAGGAGACATAGATGCCAACAAGACCTTTCAAAATTTTCCAGTAGATGATGGCCTTTTTTTTAAAACAGTTGAAAATTATAAACTATGAAGGCCTTTAGGAACACAAGTGGCGCCCAAAATTACAAGTCTCTGCATGTCCACTATCGACTGCAAAGTGTTCAAGATCGACTGGACCAGCAACCAATCCAATCGTTGCCATATATCCAAAGATGAATATCTGCCCTCTAAATTCATCATTAAAAGGAGGATTATTTCTCGTTCTATATTTTGCCCACCAAATTCATTTGTCTAAACTAAACAATACCGGGCAACTATTTAATATATATTCGACTGCAATAAAGCCTTTCTGGCTTTAAACTGCTGTCGAAAGTAATCATGGTGACATTTCAATGCTTAAATGTCACCGTCGAATGGTGGCATGCCCCTGTCGATTAGTTCCTTTGACGAAACTTTGAGCAAATAGCTCACTAATGCCCACAACTGTACAAAAACAGAGAGCATCGTCTATAATTTTTATCAATTGTGAATTACAACTGTAAATCCACGCTGGGCATATTTATTTCTAACACAGCCAATACAAGAGGCCTTGAACATATGAACAACGTCGATCAAAAATTCGTATCGAACATATGGTCGTTCATGATTCACAGCCATGATTGACTTGAACTCATACTTCATGGGTAAGTTTTCACCAATCTTAAGGATCATCTTCTACTTCGACCATTCATGGTCTAAATTGAACAACTCAAGTCGAATCATTTTCACGATTCAACTCCATTTGAGTTTCAATGCCAAAGCCACTTTCTTTACATAATTTGACTTTAGATTAGTTTGCCCCCCATGCAAACTTGATATCAAAAGAGGACAATTTATCATTCTGGGATCATTGAAGAGGCTATTTGTTCACTCTTGACTGGTTGCCCCTTTTGACCAAAGATCTTCATGCGCAAAATGTTTACTGATCATAATGTTTTTTTTTTTAAAACAAAATTGATCAAAATTGGTTACCCCCAGATTGTTCAAAAAATGGGGCAATAAATGGCTTGCTTCTATTAAGCTGTACGTTTCAAGCCTTAACGTGTAAGGCTTCCATGCAAGACTTATCAATGAGCCCTTGATTTTGGGGTTCACATTTGTTCAACAAATGGCCGGCCTTCCATTTGATAACCGTTTCTGATACCGTAAAAGGAACTATGCATGGCCAACAAAGCCAACAAATGGCCGAAGGAAAGTCATGACAAGTGGCCAACAAAAACGACAGACAGCCAACAAAGCTGTGTTGGAACCCTTTTTTTTTTTTTTTGTTCCACGTGCAAACACGCCATGTGGTTTTGCTACAAACAACGGTGATTTATAGAATCGACAGACAGTCGCTTCTTCTTTTCATTTTCCAGAAGATCCAAGAGTTGGCCAACAAATGGCCGTTATTCCATTTCGCAAAATGTTCAAGCCTTACACGCAAGACTTTCATTTCCACATTTGATTTTTGCCATCACTTCCAATTTAGTGATGGTACGGACAAAACTGTAGCCAATTTGGCCACTTATATTTGCCCAAAATTGTAGAAAAGCAATGAACATTATCTACACCTCTTAACCATAACTGGGCATATTTCAACCAAAACCAATATAGATACCAATACAAATGGCTCTGGAAAAACCCATGTCTCTTACGAATAATGTTGATCAACAATTGAATAAATGGTTCTGGGGCCCTTGTGGTTGATGTGTAGTGTGCCATAGGAGGCACATATTGGCTTTGACTAGTACCAAATCCAGGCGGTACATTGAAACCAATGGGAATGTTTCCACTTTGGCCATTACCATATTGACTTCCAATTCCATTACTTCCACTAGTATTTGGAACCAGTTGATAAAAATTCGCTGGCCTTGTTGGGCTAGGCCTAGGTTGATTGGTCCCTAATGGAATTTGATTCGCTCCATTCAGAGGTTCAAAAGTAGGATTAGTATATACCTGTTGAGGATGCCCCCCAGGCATATCTGATGTTTCTACAGTTTTCCTGTCGTTAGGCAAACCACGGGAAGAAGGATTCTCTCCTTGTTCTGGCCCAATCAACATACGTAGTAGAGTTGAAAATTCTCGGGCTGCGTCATCTTGTGGATTTGCCACAACGTAAGCCAGAACTTGAACCAATTTCTTGATTAGATGCGCCATTACTTCCAAATTAGTAATGTGGCCCTCCTTCTAGCGCCAATTCTTGTTTGTCTATTTTTGTGGATAGTCGATGATCGACTAAGGAATTGTAGTGTGTGCTGGAAATGTGGTGTTGTGGTGGTGGAGTTTGGTTCCTTGCCGTGTTTCAGGACTTCTCTGGAAGCAAACTTAATGAAGTGAATGGAAATGAAAGAAGAATAACAAAATGGACTTTATTATTCCCCAAAGTGGAAGTCAGTCGACTGTGAGAACACAATCGATTGGACGGTTAAGTTACAAGCTACTCCTAGAGCGAGAAAAGTAAAGTACAGATAAAAAGTAGAAGCCTTTGGGCGATTGAGTGGGGTCCTTCTAAATGTCTTCAGTCTTTGTATTTATAGACTTAAAATTCAAACCAGATGGAATTCCCTCCTTTGATTTGAATTGGACGGTTACTGCCTGTTATTTCCTCATCTTGCTCCATGATCTGCACGGCAGTTACTTCTCTCATGATGTGCTTGTTTTTCAACTACCCATCATCACGTCTGTAGATGTGTTTGTTTCACTTGTGCTTTGTCCAATTGCCACGGGTCCCCGACTATGATGCACATTCTCGACTAGTCATTAGTCCATTTGGCACTTTGTTGTTATCGAGCGGTAATCAAGCTAATTCATTAACTGTTGCCGCGTGTCATTATTTAACGCAGTCGATTAGTAATGATCATCTTGCTAAAATATGGTGTAAACACCATGTCAGGTACCAAAGACCGGTCACCTTCAATTTGGATGCCTACCCCTTTGGTATGTTGTGGAGTGAGATTCACATGGATCGATAGGCCTTGTCAAGAAAAATACTACGCTGTAAGAAAGAAAGGGATTGACATCTTACCTTACAAAAGACAAACGATGCTTTTCTAGATAAGGCAATGAAGCGTTTCCATAGAAAATCAGGGGGTCAATGTCAATATGTCATCGAGACCTCATTTCCATGGCATCAGTTTCCGTTGGTTGAGGCCCCGTTCTAGTTTTAGAAATAAGTAATTATTTTTTGAAATAAAGGTGAGATATTGTGAGAGAGTGACCTTGGGTATGTTGTGGAGTACAAATGGTCCCCTTAATTCAATTTAGATGCCTACCCCTTTGGTATGTTGTGGAGTGATTCACATGGATCGATAGGAAAATGCTAGATAAGGCACTGAAGCAGCTGATGCCATGGAATTGAGGTGTTGGTGGATGACCTCCTCCTTTACTTAGAAAAATCAGAAAATCAGGTCCCTCAATTTGGATGCCTACCTCTTTGGTATTTTGATGCCTGTGTTTGTCATATAATATGACTTTACCCTTTTTTTCTAACCACATTTTTTCCCTTCCCTGAAAGGTCTATATATCCATCATATTAATTATTGCCATTGTCATCAGGAAGCAGCTAAAACAACTTCTTGTTTGTCTTCGTTTATCCGCGTGAATCACTCCCCTGTTCATACCGAAGGGGCAGGCATCAAAATTGAATTAGGGGACCATTTGTAACTTAATTACCATGCCAGATCAATTATTACCCAAGACAAAACACAAACAAATAAAGATTTTCAAGCGAGCTGGTTCCTAAATATTAGAACTAACTAAATGTAGGCAGTGGCGGACCCAGGAATTCAATATACTGGGGGCACCTATTATTTACAATTTTGAAAAATATTTCTCTGTATATATACCACTAAATTATCGCTAAATAATTGAATATTGATCACTCATTCTATTCCGCAACCGATTTTTGATAATCTTCATGTTCGAAAATACTCTTTCAACTGTCGCGGGGGCAACCGTAAAATTAACAGAAAGTAAACTAAAGAATTTAGTAATTTGATTTTCATAATATTTAGGATTGGGATGAAAACACACAGAGATAGGATAAAGAAATAATAAAAAAAGAGATAGAACAAAAATGGAGAAATGAAGGAAAGAGGTAAAATAAAAATGAAAAAAATAAAGGAAAGAGACAGAACAAAAATGAAAAAATAAAGAAAAGAGAGAACAAAAGTAGAAAAAAACAAAAATACACAAGCATTGGCATACTGGGGAATTGAACCCAGGTTGCCTAGAGCATTTCATAGCACACATAACCACTCCACCACACTACTGATTAGTCCCAATGTAGGAAACCTTTACAAATTTATATCAAAATTTTATTTATTTTTTAAAATGCGTGGGGGCACGTGACCCCACGTGCCTCCACGTGGATCCGCCCCTGAATGTAGGAATGCATAAAAAAACTACTTTTGTCATTTTTATTCGAAAGTACGTACCACTGTTCTTCCTAAAAAAAATATAAAATAAGTAGCTTTTCTATTACAATCTATTCCCAATTTTTGTTGATTAATTGTCATGTCTATAAATGATGGAGCCCAATAAGCCACAACGGGTAAGAAAAAAGGGATTAAATAGGACAAAATCTTAGTTGTTAACATATAGATGTTTTCCGAACGGTAAGCCCTTGCGTAGATGGCAATAAAATATTGACAATAAACAAAATTTGCACTACAAGAAATTTGGTTTTTGGAGATGAATGAAAATCATCACAGATTACATGTTTTTTTTCCTTCTTCACAAATAATATGGGTGAAGAAAAACTAGTATGGATGATGAAATTTGTTTTGTCGACTAAGGGTCGTCAAGGATTCTCACCTGGTGATGAAATCTGTTTTTCATCACCTATAGTACCTTTTGATGACAAATAATTGGTGACAATTTTTTTCCCTCGCCTATTGCGTTTTTTTGAGGATGAAAAATTTCGTCATCAATTATTCCTTTTGGCGACGAAAAAATTTATCACAAAAGACATTTTCATATGCGGAAAAACTCTCATTTTCTTACTCCTGATGGGTTTCATATGGGAAAAAAATTCGTCATTAGTGCTTACCTTTTCCTAACAATTTATTCAGCTAGGATTGTCATGTACCCATGTCCAATTATGGAGCCCGATAAGCTACAATGGGTTAAAAAAGGTGACAACTATGACAAAATCATAGGTGTTGTAGATGCCTCCAACTAGCACGATAAGGCCTTTAACAAAAAAGAAGGAAGATCACGGTTTCTATCCGAGATCTTTGATAATTCATCTCGGTTTTGAAACTGTCGTCTATGGAGCAATTATTGTTTCTACGCTACTTTTTATCATGGTAACGAAAAAAATATTTCATTATTAAATTGGTCTCATTTGGTGACGAAATATATTTTTTGTCACCAAATGATTATCTTTAGCGATGGAAAAAAATTTCATCACCTTTTTTTAAGTTTTTGGTGGCGAAAAATGTATTTTGTCGCCAATGGGTACCTTTGGCGATGAAATTTTTTTCCGTCGCTAAACAGGTATAATTGGTGACAAATTTATTTTTTCGTCGCCAAATATACTCATTTAGGGATGAAATTAAATTTGTTCGCCACATTTTTGTCACCAATTTTCATTTTTCTTGTAGTGGTCGATCGATTAAACAAAGATAATAGTCATAGACAAATAGTGCCACTCTTGTCCATGAAAATTACTCCAAAGCTAGATCCAAAATGGATGTGGTTGTTTTAGCGTGCCCATCATTTGTATGGAATTTCGAGGTTGGTTTCTTACATGGTAATGTCATGCATGACGTCACAGAAACAAGGAATGGATAACCTCACCCGTTATTTTGATTTTTAAAATTAACACGGAAGCTCGAAATTGAATGCATATTTATAAATAGATGATCGTATTTAGTAATTAAAAGGTCAATTTGTTTGTTGTTATGATCAACACTTTTTCTTAGATCGCAATTAAATCAAAACCCAACTATATATATTATTCTTGAATTTCGGACTTAGTATCTTTAGTGATGATTGATATATGATTGATGTCAATGGAGTTGAACAATAAATGGAGTTGAATTTTGGACTTAGTATCAACTTTTGCAACGCAATTTGTTTGAATTGGTGGAAATAAGTAAAACTACTGCTTTTTGGAGCCCAATAAGTCATAATGGGTTACCTTCAATTTGTTTAAAAATAGGGGATAAAAATGACAAAAAAAAAAAACATAGTTGTTGTAGATGCTTTTGAAAGTGGAAGGCCTCAAACGTACTGTAAAGCAATGAACAACTTTTCGTCATTCGTTTTCAGGGAAAAAATTCCAAATCACACATTTTTCGAGGCCACCATCAATGAAGCTTATAAGTTTGATCCCCAACGAATGCAAATTTGCCTAGGATTTCACACTAATTTAGGAATAGAGACAGTAATTGAACTTGAGGAAGTTGACAAAATCGTAGGTGTTGTAGATGCCTCTAGCTAGCACGATAAGGCCTCTAACAGATGGCAATAAAATGTTGGACTCTAACAAAAAAGAAGAAAGATCACAGTTTGTGCCTTCATCTCAGTTTTAAAACCATGGTCTATGGAGTCATGATTGTTTCTACGCTACTTTTTATCATGGATTTTAACCATCATAAAATCAATATAAAATCGAGATTGAATAACTTAAAAAAGTCGTTCTCCAAAAATGAAAGATTCTTATCGTCTTTGTTGGACGTGAGACGAGCTACCAATATGCGCTTTTAACATTGAAAAAAATGAAGTTGTTCTAGGTAGTTTCTAGTGAATGATAATTAAGGAAATAAAGACTGTGATCGCATCACACAACACACGCGTGAAGTCATTACTCATGAGAATGAGGTGTAGATGACTCTTAGGAGTTGTGGACCGGCTAAAGTTTTCAGGCCGTGAAAAGTGAAAACAACGGCAACCTACTCCGTTATCGCATATTAGGCCTCTCGTGTTTTGATATCATAGATTTGGTCCTTGAATCCTCCTCTATAAATGATAGGACCTCAATTTCCAATTTCATTCAACCAAAAAGAGGTACAGCTCCAGTTGTAATTTGTAAAGAGTGAAGAGAAACATTATAAGTAATATTTTTTCTAAAATTTAATTAGTTCCTTCAGCTCAAACCCTTGATAAATAGTCTTCGAAAAAGCACTATATTTTATGTCTGGTGTTTTCCCATTTGGTATAATCATTTACCAATGACCACTATTTGGCTAATTGTCTTTAGGGAAAAACTTCATGCCACATATTTCGAGACCATCCTCAATCGATTAAATAAAGATAATAGTCATAGACAAATACTTCCACTCTTGTCCATGAATATTACTCCAAAGCTAGATCCAAAATGGATGTGATTGTTTTAGCCCGTCATTTGTATGAAATGTCGAGGTTGTTTCTTACATGGTAATATCATGACGTCACAGAAATGAGGAATTGATGACCTCACCCCAAGAGGTGAGGAAGAAAAGTCTTCTGGCAGTGAAACAACGACCTCAATGGATGTTAATATCCCATTAGCTTCTCAACATGACCTTAATTTTTACGGGACATATTTCAGAGAAACAGTTGTGTGATGCTATCGCATTCATTTTGCCTCCATTTATAATAGGAACCATCTAGGAACAACTTTTACAACCACAACTTTTTCTCTGAAAGGACGTTTAACGGCCCCATTGCATTCATTGCCTTTGTCTTCTTTTTTTCCTATGCACGTGAATCACCCCAACACACTGAAGGGGTATCCAGGCATCAAATCTCTGGGGGACCATTCCTTACCATGGTCCATAGTTTTACCCTGGACAAACTAATTAAAAAAAAAAAAAAGTTGTTCCCATGCCGCAACTATATTCTACTTTTTTTAATTTTTTCATGACAATGTAGTCGTAATATCTCACCAGATATATAGTATATATATGTATGTGTAATTGCACCTGTCTTTGTAGTGTATGATTACGGATCCAAACCTGTTAATGTGTCACCTTGAAATTGTTAGAAAAAAGGAGATAAAATGACAAAATGTTCGTAGTTGTCTTAAATGCTTCTGAAATGACAAGGCATCTAACAGATGACAGGCATTATGATTTTGGCATTAAGAACTTTGAGTTGTTATTTTCGGAAAAAAATTTCCAATTCATTTATTTATATACTGAATTGGGACAAAAGTCCAAGGATAGATCTAAGGAGTGGATGTCCCCGAGCGATTGTTCTACCTATTGTAATTTCTATGTAATTTTGGTTCTAAAACATATTTGTTTAAAAAATTAGATTTGTGTAAGGGCCCGTTCCAGAAACCTTCTTCTTTTATAAGTACTTATTTTGGAGTTTTGTTCCACAAAACCCAAATAAGCAGCTTGTTTTCACATTTTCAAACTAAAAAATAATGTAAATGAAAAATAATTTTTCAAAATTTTTTACACCGTATTAAAGATCTCAATGAGATCTATCAAATAAGATCCATAGTGATAGTAAAATTATTTTTTACACCGTAAACAAAATCCATAGTGATAGGAACAATTCCTCGGGTGGCAAACTTACTCTTATCAATTCCTCACTTTCTAATCTGCCAACATACTTCATGTCTATCTTCAAACTACCATTGACTGTAGCAAAGGCGATGGAGAAATTATAGAGACAATTTTTTTGGGGTGATACAGTGGAAAAGAAAAGGCTACATTTGGTGAAGTGGGATTCCATTGCAAAAAAGAAGGAGTTTGGTGGACTTGGAGTAAGAAAATTGTTACAACAAAACCTTGCTCTTCTTGCTAAGTGGTGGTGGAGATTCAATAAGGACAAAGATTCACTTTGGGTCAAGGTTATCAGAGCAAAGTACAAGCTGGAACAGGCAGCATGGCTACCTCATTTGCCATCGTCAGGACGTGTTACTAATATATGGAGGGATATTTGCTCTGTTGGGGATCTCCTCGTGTTTTAGTTCTATAATCGCGGACGGCTTTAGAATTCAAGTTAACTCTGGGCAGGAAACTTCTTTCTGGAACCATTTGTGGCTTGGAGACAATACACTCAAAGAGTCTTTCCCTGGACTATATCTTCTCTCGACCCAAAAAGAGGAGGTGATTAGTTCAGTGATGAATGGTTTTGGGAGTGAAGGGTGGAATCTACAATTTAGAAGGGTCTTACGCGATTGGGAGAAACCAATCGAGGAGGAGTTAAAGCAGAGACTACAATCTGTAATATTGGATCAATCCAAGTGTGATTATTTACAATGGAAATGGGCTTTGGACAAATGTTTCACAGTCAAATCATTATACTACCAATGGGAGCAGCAAAGTCATGCTAGGAATCAGGTTTTGGGATCAGTTTGGAAGAACCTCAGCCCCCCTAAGGTAGAAATCTTTGCATGGATGGCAATTCAGAGCAGGGTAGCCACTAGATCAGAGCTCTATAACCGGAATCTGATACAAGAGGATTACCAGCAACTTTGCCCGCTATGTTCGGTGCACCCAGAAACTCCCCATCATTTGTTTTTACACTGTCAGTTCTCGTGGGATGTATGGTCTCTCATTCTGGATTGGTGGCATGTAATGTGGGTATGCCCTCCTTCATTGGCAGATTTGGCACTATGGTGGTTTGAAAGCAGGTTTAGGAATTTGGAGAAACATTTGTGGGAAGCTACCTTTTATGCAACTCTCTGGTCTTTATGGTTAGTTAGAAATGACTATGTTTTTAATAATGCTACAACAAGTATTGGGGAGGTGGGTGAGCTTGTGAAGACTAGAGTGGCTATGTGGATGAAATCCAAGTTTGAGATTAAAATATATACGGTGGAGGAGTTTAAGGTGTATTTGGATGGAATTCGAAAGATAAGGATTTAGTAGTGTCTCTGGTGGGGTGTTGTCCAACTTTTTGTTGGACGGTTATGTCTTCCTTTTTTCATGCTTTTGTTTTTGATCTCGATGTACCCTCTTCGAGTTAATAAAAAGTTTCGTTTGCTGAGCAAAAAAAAAATTTATTTTTGTAAGCACGTGATTTTTGAGCTTGAAATTACCTTTTTAAAAAATAAGTACTTATTCACCCTTTTGTGGAACACACTTTATTATTAGACAAAAAATAAGTTCTTATTCCGGCTCTGGAACGGGCCCTAGTCCGCCAGCCCAATACCTTTTAACAATTGTCTGTTGGACACATTTTCTTTCTTTTGCATCTAAGCGTCTTGTGGCTAGATTTTTTTTTCTCGGCGTACCCATTTCGAATTATATAAAATGTTTTGTTTGTCGAGGAAAAAAAAAACCTTTTAAGAATTCAACTCCAGCCAAAGCAAAATTTATTCGGGGAAATAATTTTATTGTTAGCAACCTATTGATTTGTGCAATGTCATTTTGATTTTTAAGGATGCTCGAAATTGTGTGCATATTTATAAATTGATGATCCTATTTCGTAATTGAATAGGTCGAGAACACCGGGGATGATCCCATTTTCACTCCCAAACACAGGAGAAGAGGGAAAGCTGGAGAACAAATCAGGGGGCTTTCCAAATCACCCTCCAAATCCACCATACAAACAGGCCCTAAGGATTGTGTTTAAAAATTTTCAACATACAAATGACTATGAAAACTTTATATCCATCTCAAAATTAATTGGCAATGAGTGTAGAGATCACAAATATTATTATGTGATCACCTATTTCACTTTTAAACAATGTGAGACTCTATTTTTTTAACATGTCCTTCATGTGTAGCCGTGTTTGAGGTCTATCACCTGTGGCTATTTTTTGGGTCATCCTATCATGGTGCAGTCTTTTTGCTTGTCTGATCACACTTAATAACATTTGGGGACCTCTCGACTCATTGGCAATTGACTTTGAGTTGGATATTAAAATTATATCTCAACTATTGATTGCCAAAACGAATGGGTAAGATTCCGCGTCTTCTGTACACAAATGGTCACCTTCAAGGGAATGAAATCGGATTTAAAAAAGAGAAAAAAGAAAGGGAATGAAATCATACAATAGACAAACGATGTTGTTCGAACTGAGTAATTCCTAGGAGCAACTCCAACTCATCTCAATTTGAGCACTAAAACTCTATTTTGGAGAATGCATGTCCTCCAATTCATCTCCATTTGGGGTCTCCAAAATGGAGACTCAATTTTAATTCTCCATATTTGGAGGGTCTCCTCCTAGATGGAGACCCATCTCCATTTCTCCCATTCACTAATATTCTATTTAGTGTTTTCGCTAGAATTTCGTCAAATACACATAACTTTTATACTGCGCATCTTTTTTTCTATAAAATTGGTATTATTGGAAAGATAATAACAATACCTTCAAAGTGAGTCTAATGTTAAGTATATGTAAATGCATTTTGCATAACATCAAATGTAAATTCAAACCATTTGAACTCATAATACTCCCTCCATCCTAATTTAATTGTTCCCTACGGTTTTGCATATCATTTTCAATTACTTATATATTGCTAAAAATATACATGGAAATGAGATAATTATTTCTATAATACTCCCTCCATCCTATAAAATATGAATCTTGTTTGGTAGATCTCAATTATTTCTATAAGATAATGATTTTAAAAACATAAGATATGTTGAGAGATATAAGCTATTAAAAATGACATGCAAAACCATAGTGAACACTTAAATTGGGACGGAGGCAGTATTATTTTTTTCATTTACACTATTCTATCATTGTATTGGTATGCAGGCATATGATGAAAGGAGAAAAAAAAAAAAACAATATCGAACAATAAATGAAGGAAGAATTGGGGGGAATATTTGGCGGTGAAAAATGGAGAATTGGGTTGGAGTTGTTGATTCTCCAAAATCACTTTTGAATAGAATACTTTTTTGAATGGGATTCGAAAAGTGAAGGTGTAGATTGCTGTATTATCCAACCTCGGTTGGATATTTTCTTTGCTTCCTCCCGATGTACCCTTTCGAGATTAATAAAAGTTTTCTTTTGCCGAGCAAAAAAAAAATAGTATACTTTTTTGAGTCTCCAAAATGGAGAAAGAGTGAGAGATGGGTTGGAGATGCTCTAAGGGTAGATGCAATGAAGTTGATGACATCACACAATTGATGACATGGAAATGAGGTGTGGATGACCTTGTATTACTCAAGAAGTGAGGAAGAAAAGTCTTGGGCGGTGGAAACTTAAAAAGCAACTAAGCTCCTTTCAAAGTTTTGTATACTATAGAATTGGTCCCTGAATGTTTTTATTTTATTTTTTATAAATAGAGGCCTTAGTTTGTGGTTTTATTTATCGAGAATAGATACAACTATAATCGCATGGACTACTAAGGAGTGAGTAATTAAATTCACAATCTTCGGGCTAGCTAAAGAATGGGCCAAGTTGCCTCAGAATCTTGATATACGATATACCAAGGGGCTAGCTAATGATATTATTGTCGCTTGAATAACATTATTCAATTGGTTCTGAAGACCAATCCTCTTAAGAATAGTGTCTGAAGAACATATTTTTTAAATCTAGTGCAACGATTTCAATTCTACACAAATCAATGACAATTTTTTTGTTGTTTATAAATTTTACGTCACATATTTCAAGACCACCAATGATCAAATAAAGATGGACCCACAGGGAGGTATATACAAATAACCATAGGTATCTTCCATTCTTCTACATGACTATTACTAAAAAGGTACTTATTCAAATGAATGTGATTAAACAATTAGATTTCTCTTTAAGATTATCCTTTCCGTCACCCAAAAGTCCTGTCAGATCATAACAATATATATATATATATATGTATAAATACACGCACACATACACTAATAGTCCCATTAAGCGCCTAATAAGGACTTGTTTTGTTTTGGGTAACTCAGGTGTTCTATAATCGACAAAATGCAGCTATCGCATTCATTTTGCCTTCATTTAGGAACCATTTAGAACAACTTTTCTAACCACTTAGAGATCAGTACACGCCATTGCATTCATTGCCGTCAAGTCTCTTGTTTTATCCATGCACGTGAATCACTCCCCAGCTAACAGGCCCAAGAGGTAGCCATATATGCATCAATTTTCAAGGGGACCATTTGTACCTTACCATGGTCCATAATTTTACCCTGGACAAAGTACCCAAAAAAAAGAAAAGAAAAAAGAAGTTGTTCTCATGCTGTAACTATATTCTAGTTGTTCTAAACTCTAAACCCTAAACTGGTATATACCTGTATCTTTAATCACACCTATTCTTCATACTGTCTAATTATAGATCCAAACCAGTTAATGTGTCACCTTCAACTGTTAGAAAAAAAGGGATAAAAATGACAATATGTACGTGGTTATATTAAATGCTTCCGAAATGACAAGGCTTCTAATGGCTGGCATTATGTTTTTGGCATTAAGAACTTTGAGTTGTTTTTTTTTTTCAGAAAAAAAAATTTCCAATTCACTTATACTTCTGAGACCACCATCCTAGGAAAGATATGAGGAGCGAATGTCCCCAAACAATTCTTCTATCCTTTGTAATTTCTAAGTTATTTTTGGTACTAAAACATATTTGTTTAAAAAATTAGAAATATGTAAGTCTGCTTGCCAATACCGTTTAACAATTCAACTCCAACCCAAGAAAGATTTCTTCGCATGGGAAAATAATTTTATTTTAGCAACCTTTTAATTTGTGCAATGTTATTTTGATTTTTAAAATTAACAGGGATGCTCAAAATTGTATGCATATTTATAAATAGATGAATGTATTTAGTAATTGAATAGGTCAATTTGTTTGTGTTTATGATCAACTCCTTTTCTTAGATCTCAATTGAATTAGAACCCAGCTATATTATTCCTGAATTTCCGACTAGTATCTTTAGTAACGATTGATATACAATGTCAATGGAGTTGAATTTCGGACTTAAAATTAATCAATAGTTGCAGCACAATTTGTAACCGCACCTGTTCTTCGTAGTTACAGTTGAGGGTCATCATCACCTTAATAAATGAGTAGGTAGCTGTTTTAAGTTTGAAATTTTATTTGATCTTTTTTTTTTTTGTAACTTTTTATTTCGCTTTTCGTTGTAGTTTTTGGGGTTAATCATTCATTTCGACAAGATAAAATATGGACCGATATTGAAAATATTCAAATAAGACAACACTTGAAACAAATAATATAGCTGTTTGATGCTTTTTTGGTCTTTGGAAAACTTTTTTTTTGCTTTTTGTCATTATTTTATACTTTTTAGACTCTTCTCATCGTGACCGATGGTTATAAAAAAAAAAAATGCAAATCTAATAAAAATAAGTAAAAAAACGAACAAAATACACAAAATGAATAAAAAAAATAAGTTTAGAAGAATGAAGGGACTTCAGCCTGTTTTCACCGCCTAAAGACTTTTTTTGAGCTCACCTTATAAATGAGATCATCAATACCTCATTCTCATGACATCACTTGTGTAATGTCATCACCCATTGCCTTATATTCAGCTATACAACAGCATTGTATGTGATGATCAAAAAAAAAACAGCATTGTCTGTCCATGATTTTATCCCCTTCTTTTTTTTTCTTTTTGTAACCACATTAATTTTTTTCAACATAGCTGTTCCGGGTAATTTTTGGGTATTTTTTCTTTATACCTAGCATTTCTCTTTTCCAAAAGGATAGGTGTCGATCGAAGCAGGGGCAACTCCATTTAGAAGCCTATGGTGTCAAGTAAACCCACTCAACCTAAAAAATCCAATAATTACCGAGTTTTTTTTTTTTTTTTCAATTTTTGGACCTGCCACTAGTTGACACCAGTACAAAAAAAACTATTGAACCCAGACATTTTGGGAATTAATTTTGACACAATGTGTTTTGATAACCACGGTCTACTTTTAGTTTCAAAATACACAGGGCAAGAACATTAAGAGGCAAATATCATTTGAGTGTGATTATCAAAATCATTGCCCTATATTTTTCAGAAGTGTATCAGCTTCCACGTGATCACTCTAAATATAAAAATTAGTAAAAATCTAATAGCTGCACCTAGAAAGATTTTTTTCCCGACAGTTAGGGGTGTCCGGGAAAGCTTATGCACGCCTCAACTAACTAACTCTCACGTTCGGTCAAATGCAGGATATCCACGCTGAAACAAGAGAATTCACAAAAAATTATTTTGTTACAACCTGACCCCTAATTGTGTGGGTCTATGGAGAGCAAATCCAATAAAGATACTGAAAGCCATTTGACTTCTTTTTTTGTATATTTTTCACTTGTACGTGTACTAGTAAATTAGATTTTATTATGAATTGTTTTCATTTACTATAAAATTCCAATTAGTAATAATTCTTCTTTAATAGTAATTGAGAAGTGCAGATTATTGAATGGCATCACAACTCAAAATTCCCATTATTAATGATAAATTAGATTTTATTAGTAATTGAGAAGTGCATATTCATTTGTCTATGCGGTAGATATATATATGTTACGATTTTACAACAAAATTATTAAACGACACCACTTATCAAAATTCCTGGAGTCGCCACTAGAATGAAAGTGATCATTTATACAACCTACTTGGTAAACGTGTGTATGTATATATATGTGCACAAGATAGTGATGATTGCCTCAGTTGTAACCCAAAGGCTAGCCCACTTCATCATATCATCCATCGAAGAAGAAATCTGAAAAGGATGATCGGGATGGCCTCAGTCGTAACCAAAAGCCCGCTTCCCATATCATCAAACAGGAAATCTGAAAGGATGATCAAAGGGAATACAAGGCCCCTACCGATCACCACCACCTCCATCTCCATCTCCATCTCCGCCTTCTCCTCCTACTCCAATTGGCGTATACCGTTTACTGGAGCGGAAACTAAGTTGAAGTGTACCCCATACGGATCCGTGCATTGGGGTAAGCTCCAGCTATCATTCTATCAAGTTTTGCCTTCTTTGAGATGTCGCGACATTATTTTCTAGTTATAACTTGTTATCTGACACGACCGTAGGGACATGGCACAACCCTATCAAGCCACCGCCTAGGTCCCATTTTAGGCTAAAAATTGGATCAAGCAATTTTTGCAGTCATATTTTGAGTTGATTTCTAGTGGATACTTTTAAAAACATGTTTTAAGCAAATTTAACGATTTAGATCATCAAAATATGATCCGGAAATGAAAAGTCTGCATATTAGCAAAATGAGAAATCCCTCATCGGAAGTGAAAAAAAGTGAATATTATACATATTGACGTGAGATTTGGAAAACTATTGCGTGTACACCGAAATTTCATGATAAAAAATATTCCAGCTTACTCCCTATCATCTTTCATCCTATCTACAAACTTGATTTAATTGCAATAGAAATTGGGACTTGTGTAGAAGTATGATGTAAATATCTCATCTCATAAGTATTAACCTATTCTTTCACGTATTATATTGCGAAATATCTTACATCAAAACAAACGGAGTCTTAATTTTCAATCTATTTTGGATATAATTCTTATACGATACATATATATATATATATACCGGTTCCGGTGAGGGATGCCACACTTTCTTATGGCGCGGAACTCTCATTTTCGATTGAATTTCGATGATTCGAGCCGCTCAAAGTTATTAGAATTTGATTTTAAGGGTACTCACGAGAAATCAACAAAAAAACTGACCGGGAAGGACTTGATCGAAGTAGTTTTCATTGAACGGTTTAAATAAAAACTGCTCAAAACAAGCCCTTCCTGGACATAGTTTTTACTGATTTTTAGCGTGTAACCTTAAAATCACGTTCTTCACATATTAAGCGGCTCAGATCATCAAAATTCAATTGAGAAGGCGGAGTCCTGCACCGTAAAAAAGTGCAGGATCCCTCAGCAATGGTGTCGTTTCTCTTGTGAGTTTGACTAAGCATTTTTCGCTTTCTTCAGAGCCGGCAGGGGAACACAATTGCCAAGATACCGGTGGGTACACATTTAAAGGTACACATTTGAAGGCCAAAAGTCTTGCTTTACATTACTTGGGCAACTTCTGCTTTCATGATGCACCCAGGCAAGGAAAATAGATATCATTGCCAAACATGTCTCCTAATGTGCAGCCATTTGGCGAAGAAATTAAGGTTCCGTCGCAAATGTACATTTTTGGCAATGAAAATTCAGTTTCATCTCCAAAATTCATTGCGACGAAAACCTAGAATTTAGTATATATCAGTTTAGGGACACAGCCGTCTTGTCTCGAAAGATCCAAATTGTTTTAAGGTTTGTCACATCATTTTGATGAAAGTGTATTTTAATAAAAAAATACACTTTAAAAGATGAACATAAAATCACATACCCCTAACAATTAGTGTTGCCTGTTTAATTCATAACACTAATGAACACTTCTTCAATACCATATCAATAGTATACTTTTGCCCATAAAAAAAATAAAAAAATCGTCCCATAAATTATGAAACCAACACACACAAACACAAACACAAACTAATCGTGGCATAGGTTAGCATCGGCGCATCGGGTTGGGTCGGGTCGGACGGTCAACATGAAAAATTAAACAGTTACACACGTCCTTCTTGAGCTATGCACTCCAACCTGTATTCGGCTTGTTTAATCTTTGTCTTCGGGTTCTGTCAAGCATATGAGTGTTCATGTCGAAAAAGTAGCCGACTCGAATCCTTGTTCTAACTTCGTATTGTGTTCAAGTCGTGTTAGCAGGTAGTATCCGAAATTTCCTGCCTACCTTTAATCGTAGCAAATTCCTCCTCCGAATTCTACTTTTTCCTCTCTTCTTTTTGGGCTTAATTTTTGGATCACGCCCTAAACTATACACCGGATTGAGTATGACACAACATTATTTCTTCCAATCTGCTACGTTCAAATTGATCGGATGCCGGAACATTTACTTGTGGCGATGGCTTTCATGATGCAGGTAGAGCGAATTGGAAACATCCAAAAAATCCTGAAGAGCCAACTCCAGAAGAATGCAATAATGCTTTGGATAAGATGCAACTTCTCAATTCGAACGACCCTTTAATTGAAGTTGCACGTAGGATTTTTCGCGAGAGTAAAGAGCACAGGAAGGAATGGATGCTGTTATGTCAAAACCCAGTAAAACATAAAAAAATCTGGATACTGTGGATAGAGTTGACTGGGAAAGAACTAGGAATTTATGAATGTTAGTAGTAGACATGCAAGTTGATTTGCACGTCAGGGTTGCTTTTTATTTTCAATAATGTTCAGTTGGAGCTCTATCTAGCTTTCAATAAATCTGTTCTGTCGAATATATAAAAGGAGAGAACACCACTTTAGTGTCTTTCTTTTTAAAAGCTCTGTCATGTATTTTCCTTTAGTGCTCCGCCGAGTCTCTGGTGGTTTGTGTTTATTTGGAGAAGTTCAAAATAATATTTTTTTAGTTATAATTTTCAAGGTGGGGATTTCGTGCACTTCCCTGGACAATGATTATGGCCTATTTTGGCCTAATAAGCCAAATGACTTAATTTTTTTCGTCCTTATTCAAAAAAATCATATTTGTTGATTTTTATCAATATTTTTTTTTTGATCATTGCTTCATGATGAGAGAAATCTATAAAGTAAAAAATTATTACCGAAACCCAATTTTTTTGAAATAAAGAGAAAAAATGAAAAAACTTGAATAATAACAAAACTAAGCCATTTGACTTGTAATGTAATTGTTATTTGTTACAGCTGCCGACGTCCATTAACGAAAAGAAAGTTAATTTTTAGACTTGTTTCTGTGTTTTTTATTTATTCTTATCACTTGACGATAGAAAAGGGAATAATGGTGTAATCCTATTCCATCCAGACCTAAACAAACATGTAGTATTAATAATCTTAGGCTGTGTTTGATAAGTGTGATAGGTTGTGGGATGGGATTAATAATCCCGTGAGCCCTCTAATTGTTGCATTTGGTGTTGCAAAATGGATAGGATTCACAATCCCATGGGATTAGGAATCCTCTCACTAGGTAGGATTGGCCATCCCATGGGGGACATGGTATTGGCAATCTCATCCCATGGGACTAAGGCTAAAAAGACTACATTATCCATGAATATCAGCCTCTAATTTAGAATATGAACTAGGACTTTTAAATGTTAGGAACAATTCTCCTTGACATATGTACGACTTTTTTCTTCTTTTCTTTTATTTTATTTTAAATGAAAGTATATGCAATGTGTTCACGAATGAAAAGTAAATGTTATGTAGTCCATTTTGATGTTATTATAAAAAGGGTTATAATTGAAAGCTAAACTACAGTTTCAAGTTGAATTGATAAAAAAAAAAAAAAAAGAAGTGGAATTAGTAAAATTCTGAAGCATGATTGATCAATACTTGATAAAGTTATCACTTGTTAAAATTTTCGTATTTTCTAGAATGAACACAACGAAACATAAATATTATGGAACTGAATTACTTGAATGATGAATATGTTTTAAAAAATGATAACTTTGGATAAATTGCCAAAATGATATTATTGTATATCATCGTATAGAACCAGAGGTATTTGGAGGGTCTTGGTAGATTGGAGTTGGGCAATTTTTTTTCCAAAAAAAAAGATATGTAAATTACTTACTTTTGGATAATAAAATTCTTTTGAGTCTTCAATTTAAAGACTTGGGCGAAAAAAAATTGAGTACAGTTAATTATATTTTTACATATTTATATGGTTGAGGGTAAAATCGGAAATTGTCATTCTAATCCTATCCAATCCGATCCTAAACAAACATATTATTAATAATCTCATCATCTAATCTCGTGCCAACCAAACATACAAATTACCAATCCCTTCTTATTATCAATCTCTTCTCATTATCAATCCTAATCCTAATCTCATCTCCTTACGAATCCCACTCATCTATCACAGTAATCAAACGAGGCCTTATCGTCCAATTCCGTGCAAAACAAACATGAGAGAATGATACAACTACCTCACTATTAGTCTCATCTCATCCAATCCAACTCATTACGAATCCTACCCCATCTATTAAAATTATCAAATGAGGCCTAAGAGTATTATTCTGCTATCCCGACAACTGATAAGGGGTCCCTGAATAGTGTAAACCTAACTAGTATGAAATTGAATTGAAGAGAGAGAGAGAGAGCGCGTGCACGCTCAATTCGTTGATCAGTATTCCTTCGTTGTGATTACAGAGTGGGAAACGACAAACTTTGGGTTGTTCAAAGGGAGGGTTTTTTTTTTTTTTTTTAAATCACATATTTCCAGCTGCCGACGTCCATTAACAAAAAGAAAGTTAATTTTTTAGATTTGTTTCTGTGTTTTTTTATTAATTCTTATCACTTGACGGTAGAAAAGGGAATAATGGTGTAATTCTATTTCATCCAGATCTAAACAAACATGCAATATTAATAATCCTATCGTCCAATCCCGTGCAAAACAAATATGAGAGAATGATATAACTACCTCACTATTAATCTCATCTCATTATGAATCTCATCCCATCTATCAAAATTATTAAACGAGGCTTATAATGTGGAAACTTTATATCCATCTCAAAACCAATTGGCAATGAGTGGAGAGGTCCCAAATGTTATTAAGTGATCACCCATTCCACACCCAAGCAATGTGAGACTCTATTTCCTTAATATCCCCCCTCACGTGCAGCCGCGTTTGAGATCTGTCACGTGTGGCCACTTTTGGGTCCTATCATCGTGCAGCCTTTTCGCTGGTCTGTCATCGCGGGGTGTGGATTGTAAATTTTTATAAAATGTGGGGTGGAACGGGCCCCGCTTTGATACCATGTGGAAACTTTATATCCATCTCAAAACCAATTGGCAATGAGTGGAGAGGTCTCAAATGTTATTAAGTGATCACCCATTCCACACCCAAGCAATGTGAGACTCTATTTCCTTAATATATAAGAGTACTATTCTGCTATCCCGATAACTGATAAGAGATCCCTGGAGAATAGTGTAAACCTAACTAGTATGAAACTGAATTTGAGAGAGAGAGAGAGTATTCCTTCGTTGAGATTACAGAGTGGGAAACGACAAACTTTGGGTTGTTCAAAGGGAGTTTTTTTTTTTTTTTTTTTTTTTTAAATCACATATTTCCTGATCTCTAGTATAAATCTACGCAAGGAAGCAATTATGACAAATTTGGAGTGCGTTTGGAACTCGTGGGAATGAAAGAAAAGAAAGAAAATGCAACCAATCCATTGGTTCACCCGCTAAGTGCAAAGTGCACCGACAAAGTGCCATACTGCAACCACATAGCCCATTGCCATGCTCACGCACGCCGCCATGGGTGTGGGCGTGTGAAGCGCTGGTGGTGCGAAGCACGATAGGAGCTAAGCCACTAAGCTACTAAAGTGAACTTAGTACATGTGCTCTGATATATAAGTCCCTCAAACTTTTACCATCTAAGCAATATTGTGGGATTGCCCCAAACTCTAAATAGAAGCTTTCTAAGAAAGAAGGAATGTTTTGATAAAATCACCCAAAACATACCCATTTTATTTTGACAAATCCCAACATAATTAAACCCTATATCGACAAATGTGTACTTTTTAGATCAGGCTGTTGCAGCTGCTCTATCTTCTTCCTCTGGTGGCATTAAAAGAAATCAACTTAATGAGTCTCAGGCTGTTTGGTAAATTTTTAAATATGATCATCGGTATTTAGTTATAAGGGTGATGATGAGGAAGTTTTTTTTTTGATCGGAGATGATGAGGAAGTTAAGAGTATAATCATGATTATGGAAGCTGAAGATGACGAAAGGGCAAAGATTAAGGCTCCCGGCATGATGATTGATCCTTAGGTGCTTCTCTGGGTGTTGGGAGTGGTTTTTCTTTAGGGGTTTTGTAAGCCAACCTCAGATTTGTTTTCTTTCCCCCTTGTGATTCTGATTTCTGACGGCAATTGCTTGTAGAAGAGGGTGCCTTTTTGTGGGTATATATCCTCTTACTTTAATTTGATGTCCTGTGCTTTGGGTCCGTCTAATTTTTGTAATTGGTTACCAAAAATTAATAAATTTTTTTTTGCCATTCGATAAAAAAAACTTCATATTGTTGATGAATGTGCCAATAAATCACTCCCCAAGGAAAAAAAGACTTAGGGCATGTTTGGGAGGCCGATTGTGTATTGTGCATGTTTCTACTGTGCGACATATATCCAAGAGGGAAACAAAATTATGGGTACACCATTTGGTGGATTGTGTGCAACTCATCTCAAAGTCTCATACAAATAATTGGAATTTAGAAATGTTCAATTTTTTAAAAATATCTAGCTTAAAAAAATTACCTCAATCATTGGTAAGGACTTGATTAATTCGTTTAATCATTAATTTCTGAATTCACGGAGACCAAAAATTGAGAGAACTTGATTGGCCCATATTGATGTCCAAGTGAGTTAATTTTCAGAAAAAATATTAAAAATAATAATTTGAACAAATTTAACAGCTCTGGTCTTTTGTGTGAAATCTCAAAGTCCAGTTTCACTTGTATGACCAATTAATTCATGCAACGAAAATAGAGTTGTTCTTGCTGGTTCCTACGGTACATGACAAGTTAATGAATGTCGACATGTCGTGACATCACTTGTTTGATGTCATGGAGATAAGGAGTGGATGACCTCATCAAAGAGGTGAGGAAGAAAAGTTTTCAGGCGGCGAAACAGCGACCCTCTCCTTTTGAGTCATCATGTGTTGGTGTCCTAAACTCTTTTCAACCGTACATTTGTGTACACATTGTGTACAACACAAATTTGTATATTAGTATTCAATTTTATGCATCCAGAAATAGATAGTGCTATTATGTGGTTGAACTTTTTTTTTGTCAAGTTACACTATGCCAAAAGGTTTTTTTTTTTTTTTTTCAAAAAGCCCTAGTTGAGAGGAAATTGAGAAGAAAATAACAAAACAAAATAATTAATTGAGTGAATTTTTCTTCACGCCTTCCTCAAAGTTCTCTTCCTTTTCCTTAATTTTTTCCCCTTCTTTTCCTCTACGTTACAAACAGGCAGAGCCGTGTAAAGTCATATTGTCATACTCCCTCTGCCCTTTTTTAAATGTCTCAATTCGTAACTCCAACTTATTAAAAAAAATATCATCATTACACATTTTACATCAATTTTTACCTCCACTTTCCCTACTTACCCTCTATGGAGACATCATCATTACACTTTTACTCACTAACTTTTCAAAATGGAATTTCTTTTAGGGGGCAAAATGGAAAATGTACCAACTTTTACCCTCTAACTTTACAAAATAGACACTTATTAAGGAACAACCCAAAATAGAATACTGGACATTAAAAAGGGGACGGAGGGAGTATCATTTTTATGGTCCAAAATGTTGATTGTACTCATTAATTTATTCCAGAAATACCTTATCGAATACTACTAATCTGAAATTTATATTACTCATTGAGTACTTTAATTTGATTTAAAAAGAATAATATGTAAAAATATATAAGTATATTTTTAGGGTTTGAAAATGTAAAAAAAAATTGTAAGAGACATTTAAATTGGAACGGATGGACTATGAGATTTTAAACCAGCCTAGGTGGCACGTGCACAGCCCCTCCCGGCACGTCCGCCCGTGTGAGCCCTGTACTATATAGTTAATGCCAGCATGGGGATACTCCTAATCCAATAATTCACCCAAGAAGCAAAACACTAACACCCCCACGAACAACACAACCCCCACCCCACCCACAATTAAAAGAGACAACTGTTTTCTTGATTTCATGGATCCAAAGCAATTTATCCACTCAACTAAAAGTAGTCAAGGGGAGAACGAGGATACGGAAGCTCTTGCAGAAGCCATCGCCGTCAAAATCAAAGAAGGCAATGAGAAAACCAAAGCCTTGTACACTTCTCCTCGCATTTATAGGGTGCCCGAGGATCTTCGTAACCTGAAACCAAGCGCCTACATACCTCGCCTCATTACTATCGGCCCTCTTCACCATAACGATGAACATCTCCAAACACCTATGCAACACGTCAAAATGCATTACACCGATCACCTATTTCATCGAGTGGCTGAAGCCAAAGGAATAGAGGATAAACGCGACACAAGTGAAATAAAAGGCGAGGTGATGCAAAACTGTGTGGCAAAAATGAAGAAGTGCTTAAACAGGGCCAAGAGTTACTACGCAGAAGTCCCGCTGGTACACAAGGCCAAGACCAAGAGTTACTACGCAAAAGAAGTCTCGCTGGAAGACAAGGCCAAGAGTTACCACATAGAAGAAGTCCCGCTAGTTGACAAGGCCAAGAAACATGACCCAGAAGAAGCCAACGATAGCGAGATGGTGGAAATGATGTTGGTCGATGGATGCTTCATCCTCGAACTTCTCTGCTCGTCCCACCACATCAAATCCAAAGCAGCAAGAAAAATGACTGCATCTGGAGGAGACGGTGGCAACTCAAAGGTACTAAATTAAGGTTAAGGGCTCGACAAATTAAAGCGTCAAATCATTTTTTCTAAATTTATAGAATTGGGCTTTTCTGTTCCGTCATACTGCAATTGACTAACTAAAATTGGATAATTCAAAATTGTCGCATCACATTTTGGTTACTTATTTAGTGTATTGCTAAAGTTAGCAACCTAAGCTCCTCAATAGCCTACAATAGCCTAATCAAAGTGAGCAGACAAAAATTCAAATAATCCAACGCTCTGTTTTTTTCTTCTCAATCTGATGGTCTACAATGAATGAAATTCTAGTAAAATAAATGTTCTTTTCTTTTCAATCTGTTGGTCTACATTGAATGAAATTCTAATAAATAAGTGAAAGTGAAGAGCATCTGTTAAAATTCATAAACTAATCCATATCATTAAATTCACAGATGCTTGCCAAAATAGAAAGTGAGTTTCACCTACCAATAAAATATTTCATTTATGGAAAGCGAGTTTCAAACAATAAAAAAGCATATATACAAAATAACTTTTGTGACTAGGACCCATTATTTTTTGTTATTGAGAACAATATTGCTAACTTTGGTTATTGAAAGACGGTTATTGGTAAAGATGTTGCTAAGTTTGGATATTTATTGTGAGCCATTTTTCAGAACATTATTAACTTTGTAAACATGTTGCTTTTGGTTATGCTATTGTTAATGCTCTTATATTGAACTGCAGAGCCATCGGTGTTACCTTGGTCGTTCATAAGTATTTTTGATAGTTCTAATTTCTAGGAAAACTCTTCTCGGAAGGAATCTTTTTAAAATCTTAGATCATTTTCAGCGGCTTCTTTGCAATCCATCAAAGAAGTCGGGTCCTTATATCTGTTCATCCAGCGGTAGTCGATCGGCAGAGCCAAGATATTCGATTCGGAGAGATGGCATATGAAAATATCGAAATACTTTATCGAGTCCCAAAAGAAAATTAACTATTCGTAATACCTAAAAAGTACATAGATGAATCGATCATCCATGACAACATCCTTAATTAATAACCAAAAAAATATAGATATCAATAATGTTATAACTATCCATAATCCCAAAAATACGTACACATTTTCATGAGTTAATCATCCATCAACATACTTACCATCTAGACGTGAATCTCAGTCTTTGGGCCCCTCTCTTCCAATATTAGTGCGGCCGACCAAGAAAGAAAGGAGGAAAAGCAATCATTACTTTTTTTAATCTAATTCATTTTCGCATCCACACTTTTGTAGTTGATTTTGAATACGAGGATGAAGGGAAATATGGAAATGGATGTCCTTAACTAGTCAAAATGAACAAGGGTTATACATAGTAGTCTCTCCGCCCCATTTTGGTTCTCTATTTTCGTTTTTCGTGCCGTTCTTTTAACGTTTATATCTTTCAATATAAATCACAAAAAATATGCAATATAGATCTTATTTGATAGTTTTCGATTAGATCTATAATACAAAATTTTCAAAATTATGAAAAATATTGTAGATTAGGAGATATAAACATTGAAAGAAACGGCAAAAACGAAATGGACAACCAAAATGGGACGAAGGAGTATATAGGACATCCAAAAAAATAAAGGTGAACCAAAATTTTGGGATGGAAAGAGTTAACACATGGGTTACATGAATATGCGCCGCTATTGTCTTCACAAAAGAAAAAGAAAAGAATATGCCCCACAGATAGTCAACAAATTTTTTTTTTGGTCAAAAATTGGGTAGATATATTAATAATTATTGAGCGGCATTTACATAAAAAACTTCATTACAAACATTTTAGATATAAGGGAAAAACTATGGTGTCTACCCTCTATTTGGAGACACCATAATTTTGGCATAATTGGACCATTACAAACATAACAAAAACTAGTGATATATATAACCAAGGCCAGGAGTTATGCCTTAGTTATGTCTTGTAAGGGCATCCACAGTGGAATAATCAAAAGTAAATAATCAAAAGTTGGCACATCATCTTTTGATTATCCATTTAAGGAGTTGTTAAGTTTAGCAATGTAGAGATCCACAATGATACAATCAAAATTGAATAACCAAAACTTGCCACATCACCTTTTTAACTTATAAAAATCTAGAAATTGTGACATAGAAAATAATTTTTTAAAAATAGTTTTCAAACTAATAAAAATAGGTTATTAGAAAAAGAGAGAAATTTTTTGAAAACTTTGATTTAAAAAAAACAATTTTCGGGAAAAAGTTAAAAAGAAAAACAGTTTTTGAATAGAGAAAATTTTTTCTTTCAAAAGAACAGTTTTTGAAAAAACAAAAAAAGTCTTAATAAAAAAACTGTTTTGAAATAAAACTGTTTAAAAAAAATTGGGAAAAACAGTTTAAATAAAAAAAACATGTAAAAAAAACTGTTTTTGCCAAAAAAATAAAAACTGTTTTTAAAAGTATTTTTGTTATGAACATGTTGAAAATGGAAGAAAAAAGATTTTTGTGTAATGATAATATACTTGATTGAGAAAATGTGAAGACTATTAAATTTGATTATTGGTAAAAGGTTAGTAGTTTTGATTATCCAATGGCCAAAATTTGATGAGTTGCTAAGATATTTCTAAGTTTGGTTATTCCAATGTGAGCTCTTTTTGAGTAAATGTTGCTAATTTTATAAATCTTTTTGTTTTAATTATTCTACTGTGGATGCTCTAAGGCCTTAGTTATACATATCACTGGTTTTGGTTATACTTGTAATAATTTGATTATGCCAAAATCACAGTGTCCCAAAATAGAGGGTAGACACCATAGCATCATCTCTTAGACAAAGCCAAACTAATTATCTAACTATTGTAAAACAAGAAAGGCACAATACAATTGATGTCTTTCATCCCGACTCAAACGTTGTTCAACCAAGTATGAACGTGCTAATGAACTTCAAAAAAATTAAAGATCTGACAAACCTCCACAAGTTGTCCTGCCAAAAATATTTTTAAGATAAAAATATTATTGAAACGAATATCATTGTGAAGTAATATCATCTCTGAAAGAATTTCTCTAGACAAGAAAGGAAATCAAGTATAGAAGAAACTCAACACATCTTATGGTTCAATAGGGGCACATATTTTATCAAATAGGAATGGATCATCTTCATGGGACTGGCCTACTATCTTATCGGGGTCTTCTGTGAATCTTATATATCCAGGGTCTTTTGTCAGTCCTATTACGGCCCATATCCCTAATCCAAATCATTAATTGTAAGTGAGTATTTTGACAAAGACACCTCAAACAATAAAAACAAAAGGAAGAAGTCTTTTTTGCCTCACCAATGCCCGAACTGAAAGTGGAAATAGAATAAGTTGAATAGAGGATAAAATAGACAAAATTAAAAATTAAAAATGCGACGGATGACAACTCCAATGTGGCAATGCAATTTAACCAAGGAACAACTCCAATGTGGCAATGCAATTTAACCAAGGACAAAATAGAGAATGACAACTTTTTGGTCCTTCGATGAACAGTAATGCCAAACTCATGCTTTATAGTATAGGATAGATAGATAGATGGATAATGCTATGGTATTTTCCTCTAGTCCGGGAATACGGTATCTCTTTATAATATAATCACTTGAAGGCATAACATTAAACTAGTCGATCGAAGACATTACATTTTTTAAAAAAGGGCATAACATTATTATTGTTATTATATTAGGCAAAATACTTTTTCAAGAATGACAGAACATATCCACTCAAGGATATGACACTTTTCAAAAATTGCATAATTTTTTATTATTATGGTGTCCTCGTAAAAAAAAAATTGTAATGTCATTAATCACTCGAAGGCATAATATTAACCATTCAAAGGCATAAATCGCGAACACTATAGGTCCTGTCTAGATGTCTACATTTCCAAAGGTAGTGTCCCCAATTTATGCTTCTGAATGATTAATTTTATGCTTTTGAGTGGCTATATTATTCATTCAAGTCATTAATGGCATAACATTTTTTTCCATCTATCTAGGATCAATGTATATTTTAAATATATCAAATGAACCGGCCATAATAACAATCCCAAACAATTTTGTCAGGTAAACTTGTGCGCGCACACATGCAGACAGATGCAAATTTGATTATTAATTTTGCATTCAGAAAAGCAGGAAACAATAATTTTATGAACAAATGTGTATATTCATTTTTGCAAACACCATCACTTGAACTTTTTGTTTTAGGCCTCGTGTAGCTCTCCGCAGCCTTCTAATGGAGGAGAGGATGACAGCCAAAGCAGCAGCAGCAGCCTTGACGAAATGGTATATATAGATCCTATTCTCGATATCATATTGACTAAGATCATCGTCAAACATGACTTGCTACTCCTCGAGAATCAAATTCCTTTCTTTGTGCTAAAGAAATTGTTCAAACTCACAGTGCATCAGATATCACTCACTACCGATGAAAAAAAAAGGCCATCACTCACTGATTATGTTTTGTCCTACTTTTACGACATTATGTGTCCATATGGAGATAATAGTGAAGGCAAAAATAGCGATTGTGTAATTTGGGTCAACAAAATGAGTAGTTACTGTTTTGGAAAAGAAGTGCCAAGGAAAGCTCAAGAGTACTTACCAAAAAAAAAAAAAGGGTACTATCATATTCTGCATTTCCTACACGATCATTACTTTCGAGCTGGTGGTAAGTCAGAGGTTGCTACAGGGGTTCCTCGCATTACCCCTGGTGAACTAGAGGTTGCTGAACTAGAGGTTGATGAAGGGGTTCCTCGCGCTTCGCCCTGTCATGACACCCCGCTCTTAGAAGAACGAACTGGTGAACTAGAGGTTTCTGAAGGGGTTCCTTGCTGTTTGTCCTGGCTGTGCTGTCACAGTACCCCACCCTTAGGAGAACCTAAGGGAAAGAAGTTTACTGAGCTAGAGGTTTTTGCATCAGACCTCGACTATGCAGGAGTCAAGTTTTTACCCAGTAAGGGAACAAATCTATTTGACGTCAATTTCGAAGGACCTACAGGCCCATTTCGGTGGTTTCAAAGTGCTACATTTGAGATCCCAACTCTCAATATAATTGACCTCACAGAGCCATTCCTTAGAAACCTCATTGCGTTGGAACAGTGTTGCCCTGGGGTCGACCGGCACTTCACGTCCTACGCGAAGTTCATGGACATGTTAATCGACTCTAAGGACGACGTCAAGGTGCTTACAAAAGCCAAGGTTATACGTAACCACTTGGGCGCAGACGTGGACGTCTGTGATCTGTTCAACAAGCTGTGCAAGGAAGTTGTAACACCGGTGGACTCCATTTTTAATGACGAGTTGCAAAAAGCATATATGTATAGTCAGCACCGGTGGCCGAAGTGGTGGGCATACTGGAAACGCACATACATTGAAACTCCATGGGGGATCGTAGCTTTCTTTCTGGCCATTATTGCCTTTGGAATAACGGTTACTGATTTCGTTCGTGGATTCTTTGAATAAACGCCGGTGATCATGAACATTATCTGTGTTTATGATTGCAATGAAGATTGTCTATCTGAATGTGTAGCTATAAAGAAGTGTCAAGTGTGCCTATCTTCTTCGTCGTAAGATATGTACTTGTTAATCAATAGTGTCATTCTGTCATTACCTTTTAGTGTTGTAGCTGTTGAAAATTGAGCTTGATTGGGATGATTCGAATTGAGGCAGCCATAGAAGACTTTTGGAGTGACTTGCATGATTGAGTTGGAAGATTGAAAGCTATCTAAAATCTTCGACTCCTTCCCCTATCTATTGTTGTGTACAAGTGTCAGAGTTACATGTATTCTGTGTGCAAGAAATAAGAGTAAGTGAGAGAGATGATGTGGGAACCCTATTGTTAGGGTTTGTGAGCTTTGTGAATTTGAGTGAAAGATATGTTTTCTGTAATTGAACAATAATCTATGTGTCTTGTGTATGTAATTGATACCTCTCCCACCAACAGTTTCTTTGCAACCAACGGTAGCGAATTTAGCTCTAGATACAAGAACTATTCGAGTCTGTTTGCTGTTATTTGGATTGGTGAATTGTGACATGCTAAAGGTCGGCGTAGCATTATCGAATACATCCAATGTAAATGGATTGATGAAGAACAATGTCGCACAAGTAAATGGACTGATGAAGAACAATGTTATGATGTAAAACAAAAGGAAAAAACAGAGAGATCATCACTAACAAGGCACCTGATTTCTTTGTCTTTTAGCGATTTTTAGTATCGTGATAAACATAATCCAGTACACTGGTAAACCAAGCCCAGTTGCATACACAGTGTCAATTGTATAGCACAATTTTGTTAAAAAATTTCCAGATTTTGTGAATGATAATTGGGACATTTGGAAGGTCTCCCAAGGCAATCAAAAAACCCTTGATAGGTGCGTAAATACGCCTATTTACGCCCCCTAACTTAAGCTTGTTATGTCCGTTTAGTACTTTATTTATGGTTTGATACTTGTTAATTGTGTTTTAGGACTCTCGGAGCATGTGGATAATATTTGGTGCTAATGCACAAAGCTGGAGTTTATTTGATATCAAAGCAAAACCGGTGCCGAAGGAGTTAATCAAGATATGGGACCGAGTGTATACGAGATAAACTGAAGAGAGAAGCACTGGATAAATTCCTAAGCTACATTATGGAATTGGAGTAGGAAACTGAATAGAGTTTGCACGTGAAATCTAGGCAGACGATGTGAGTCAATGGGCCCACTAATTACAGCCTTGGAAAGGAATAATTTGGATGGCCGATATACAAATCGAAGGCTACCATTATAAAAGGAATCAAGGGTTTTGTTTTGAGGGATCTTTTTTCTCACGTAAAAACAGAGAATGGAGCGGCAGTCGGCATCGGGATCAACTTCTTCCCACGGAGAGAAACGACGAACGGGGCTCCCATTCTTTGGTTTGAATATTGTTTAGGTTCTTCCAAGTTTTTCTTCTTCAAGTTATTTATGTTTTGCTTAATTATTCGCACTCCGGTATTTCGTTTCAATTTATGTTCTTTATAAAAGTTGTTTGTTGGTTCTTATTTAACTTGGATCATTTGTTTATTTTTCATCTCGCATATTAGAAGCATGATACAATCTAAGGTTTCTTTTGTTTCTTGCGCAATGTTTAGTGAGTAGTTTTTCTGAGGTTTGGTCGCTGGGTAAAGGCGCGCCGTGACCCAATTAGGATTCGTCTCGCAATTTTTCACACATTAATTTAATTAAATAATTTAGTTGGTGAAAACTACGTCCGTTGGACGAATCCGAGGCATTGCCGGGCTCATGTGAGTGGGAACGGGGGACCAAAACCTGTTCGTCAATGTGTACGGGACCGGCAACCTTAGGATTCGCATCTTTCGGAGTTTCCAATTCTCCCTAAATTTAACCGTTTTTAGAACCTTGAAAAGCGAGCGGATTATGTTTGGGTAGCGATCGCCGGATTCCCTACGACCACGCCTCTCTTTTTAATTATTTGAGCAAGTTATTTGTTAGTATTAGTTAATTAATCAACTGAAAATCAAGAGGTGGCCACCTAAGAGCTAATTTTAATACTAAAACCCGAGGTTCTACAGCACACACTTCACCGTCCTTAGTGGATTCGACTCCGGTCTTACCGGGTATTATGCTACATCGGTCTCAGCCCTACGCTTGGGGCAACCCATTATTTTAGGTCTAGGAATTGGTCAAGCAACCCTCCCGTTGATTCATTGAATCAGGACGAGGCTCTACAAGTTTCCAGCTGTTTCAACTGGTTATTACCCCATGAAGAGAGGTTAATGGCAGAATTTACACCTAGAATTCATTCTGGCAATTTTGTATATTGAATTTCCCCTATTCAAGGTTGTGTATTCAAAGTCGAAGTTAATTTTGTCTGTTACACAAGATCACCTGAGGTGTATATATTGAGCATCACATTCTTCATTTTGTCATCAGTTCTACGAAGTATATAATCCATTATGATATTGTTATTGTGAGAGAGAGGGAGGGACAAACGTTCGTTCAGTTCGCCGAGGTGGCTTTCTGGTGGTGTTCCGATAGGTGTGGTTTAGCCGTTCTTTCCTAGGAGGTAGACACCGGTCAACCTCCAACACCCAACAGTGAGTTCGGTTTACATATCTCAATTTATTTCGCATTTGTTTTAAAATTAGTGGTATTGAGCCGCTGTGCAGGTGAAATACCAGAATGGATTCTTAAAATAGGGAGTTCCATGTAACGGAACCCTTCTTGTGAATCTTGTGGCCCATTTTTAGGATTGGTCTTCGGCCTACATGCAGTAAAAGCCAGTCCAGAACTACGTACTACTTTAAACAAACAAAGCTCAACACATTAAAGTTGGATTTTGTTTCACACTTTGTCAGTCACCGACTCACCATGGCATTATTTTCGATTGGGTAATGCTATGTAGGTCGCATTTCACATGTATACTTTTTAGTATAACAAAATGATATTTCGTGAGGAGGCCTGTGAATACCACAAGTGGTACGAATTAATTAGCCTATACAATTACTTTTTTATTTCTTAATGATCGTATTGTTACAATGTTCTTCACGTTGAATAAAACCAAAGTAATATAATTATATAAGGAATCCGCAGCTGTGCTATGCACGGAGTTTTTTTTTCTAGAATGTTGTTTTGTGAAATCTAGTTTAGGACCCATTCAAATCAGCCCATCTATGGTACACAGAACTTTTTTTTGTATAGTACCCACAAAGTCACTTTAGTGGTAAGTATTTCAGATTGAATAGTAAGTATTTTCCAAGAAGTGGTAAGTATTTCACGTTGAGTGATAAGTATTCTAACATGGAATTCTTACCACTCAATATGAAATATTTACCACGTTGAAGTATTTGATATGAAGTGATAAATATAATAGATCTCGAAGACTTACCATTCAATATGGAATATGATAAGTGCCAAAATATGTATATTTTGGCCCTCCAATATACATTTATTAGTCTTTTTTACTTGTTAACTGGTTTTCATTATGTGCTTTTATGTTTATAGGTTGCTCGAGCCCGTTGTCCGAGACTTTAGACAAAAAGAAGGATTTAAAGGAGTTTGGGGTGTAATGTGAAATAATTCAAAATTGAATTATTCATATATTATTTCAAGAAGTCCAAAGGGCCTTTGTGTGATTAAAGCCCTCAACCCCTATATAAACAATTCACCTACTGCAGTCAGTAGGTGACGGGGAAATAAAAGAAAGCTGCGCACGAATCTCTGGACTGACGAAGTACGGGGCTGCCAAAGGATGCTTTTTGGATTATTATCTTTCGACAGACTTTTTTTTCTTTACAGCGAAGGAAGCGAAGGAAGGGGGCTGCGGTGATTCCTTCTTGGGTCTCACGCACGACTTTATTCCGACAGACGAAACAGGAGCAATACAGTGAAAGAAATCCAGAGCACAAGTTCGGTTTCGATGGTAGCAGTTTCTTTTACTTAGGGGGTGTTCTTCTAAAAAAGCCACTGGCTTTCCCTTTAAAAATGAGCCAAATAAACCCACAAAAAAACGAAAATAAGCCAATAAGCCACTCGTTTTGTCTTTATTTAAAAAAAATTAGATTTCGGTCAAAATTTTTTACTTTTTAGATTCCTCTTGTCATGAGGATGCAATAATCCCCAAAAAATTGACAATAAGCCAAGTGATACGAAAAATTTTTGAATAAGGACAAAAAATAAGCCACTTTGGCTTATTTATCCGAACACCCCCTTAGATTGTTTGTCTTGAGAGTTCTTTTCCATTCAAGTTTTGATGTTTTGTTCGATTAATCGCACTCTGCTTACTAGTTTTAATTTATGTTTTTAATAAAAGTTATTTGTTAGTATTTGATTAGTCGATATTTTCTGTTTATTTATTTTTATCTCGCGCAATAGCATGTTTCAAGTTAGGGTTTCTTTTATTTTATGCATGATGTTCAGTGAGTAGTCGTTAAGGTAGGGTCGCGGGGTGATTCGCACACCGTGACCAGTTCGGACACTGCTCTTAATTTCAAATAATAAAGAAAACAATTTTAGATTGAAAAATACTTCCCGCGGACGAACCCGGGCATTGTCGGAGCCCATGTGAACGGGGGAATGGGGGTCCAAAACTCATTCTCCGCTGCGCATGGGTAAACGGCGACCCTAAGGTTTCGCATCTTGCGGGGTATCTTTTCCAATCTAAAATTGAATATTTTTAAGGACATCGAATAGAGCAGGTAAATTCGGACTGGTTACGAGTGCTATGAACCCAACGACCGTATCTCCTTTTAATTATCTAAAAAGTACAATTAATTCTAGGTTTTAATTAATATTTCAATCAAATCGACAAGGGGTGGCTACCTAAGAGCCCATTTAAATAAGTAACAACCCGAGTTTTTAGTCAGCACACATCACCGTCTTTGTGGATTCGACTCCGGACTTACCGGATATTATGCTGCATCGGTTTCCGCCCTACGCTTGGGGCAACCCATTAATTTAGGTCTAGGAATCGGTCAAGCATTTTTGGCGCCGTTGCCGGGGACAGTATCGTGTGTTTAGAATTCGGGTAGTTATTTTTATTTTTCTTTTAGTTCCTTTAGTTGTTTCGAGTCAACATAGGTAGAGGTAAGCAATCCTCCATCGTAGGAAAGCAATCACCTCTAAAGCCTAAGTACTATCGAGACAATACCAGGCGTCTCGTAGCCATTGAGAGAGTGTCGAGAGAAACCGTGGAGGAAGAATCATTTAGTGGCGATTCGTTTGATATCAGTGGCCTTTTCGTTGATTTAATAATCGAGCCACAGATGGCAGAGCCACCGATGTCGATGCGTAATCACATGCATCCTGCGAGGACCACTCCTCTCGGTCCAATAGTTTTGCCGGCCGAGACGGTGGAAGCACGTAATGCTTTCACCATAAAGCCTGGTACGCATAATGCCCTTCCCCTGTTTCAAGGGAAGGAGAATGAGGATCCGTATGAGCACGTCCGTCATTTCGAGGGGTTGGTAAGCACCCTCGCCACCACTCCTCAGTGGGAGAATGCTTGCCTTAAGCTTTTCCCAGCCTCGCTCAGGGACAATGCGGATAAGTGGCTACGGATGCAGAAGCCACAGTCTCTCAGGACGTGGGCAGCTGTCCGAGATTTATTTTACAAGAAATATTTCTCGGAAAGTAAATCGAAGTACCTGACTCGCCAAATCCAATCGTATAAGCAGAAAGAGGGCGAGTCGTTTTTAAGGTGCTGGGAGAGATTCAAGGACTTGCTTTTGTCCTTGCCACACCATGGGTTTGTCAAACCCCAATTGGTGTCTTTTTTCTACTTGGGTCTAAATGTTGCGACGACCCAACAGATTGAGTATCTCTGTAAAGAGAAGGATTTTCTAGATCAGTCCCCGGACGAAGCGTGGGACTTTCTTGAAGAGTTGGCGGAGAAACACCGAAGTTGGGAACCTTCCGACCTCGGTGATAGGGCCATGGCTGCGCAGGGACCCAGTGGGTCTGGCATTTTTCCTTCTAGTGTGCGAGAGCACAATGTCCAGTCTCAGCTGGACAAAATGGCTAAACAATTAGAGGACTTGAAGCTTAAGCAAGTCCACCAGGTGAATGAGGTGAGAGTCGAAGAGGTGTGTGAGTTGTGTGAGTGTCCGGGGCATCTAGTTACTGCTTGCCCCGCTTTCCCAATTGTTAAAGATGCATACCATAATAATCAGGTTGAGGTGAATGCGCTTAACCAGCGTTGGGATCCGTATTCAAATACCTTTAATCCTGGGTGGGCCCAAAACCCACTTCTGGGTTGGAGGGATCAAAAAGCCCAAGTGCATACTCAGGCACCACCTCAGCAGTCAGTCCAGCAGTTCAGGCCTCCTACAGGCCAAATGTCCCAGTTCCGTTACCCGCCTCAGCAGCAGCAGGGATTTGGTCCTTCATCTTTTGGACCACCCCCTGGCATTAACCATCCCCCGCGGGATAAGCAGACTGATGAGATGATGAAGGCTCTCATGCAGTCTCAAATTAGCTTTACTGAGCAAACCAAGCAGGCAATTGGTGATATTAGGACCCAATTGACCCAGTTGACAGCGGCAGTTGGACAAGTCCAGCAGGAGAAGGGAAAGTTTCCTTCTCAACCTTTAATCAATGCCGCTGGTACTCATTTTGTGGGCGATTCTTCTGGCCCAAGTAATCCGAATCTCAGTCTGGAAGAGGCTAAGGCAATCACCACTCTCAGAAGTGGAAAGGTGATCAATAAAGACTTACCTCCAAAGCAAAAATCGGTGCCACCCCCGGTGCCGGTAGCTGTACCAATAGTCGTTCCAGACTTGGGAAGTGTTCCTAAGGTAGAGAAAGAGGCGGAGTCTCCTGAAGTGGTGGTGCCTGCAACTGCGGCCCCCACGACTCCGACGCCACCCGTTGCTCCATATCCAAATCGCTTGGTGGCAAAGCCTAAGGTCAATGTGAACTTTCAAATGCTTGAATTATTTAAGAAAGTTCAGTTTCCTATCTCTTTGATGGAAGCCATTGACGCAATTCCTCAGTTTGCGAAGGTCTTGAAGGATCTGTGCACGTCAAAGCGGAGAACTAAGAGTCAGGACACAGTGCTTCTGACGGAGCAAGTGAGCTCCATTCTCCAGGCTGAGATCCCCACCAAATGTAAGGACCCAGGTTGTCCCACCATCCCTATAGCTATCGCGGGCCAAAAGTTTGATAAAGCTTTGCTGGATTTAGGAGCAAGTGTCAACTTGCTCCCCTATTCGGTATACTTGAAGCTTGGCTTAGGCGATTTGAAAGCAACTCCAGTCACGCTACAGTTAGCTGACCGGAGTGTGAGAGTTCCAAAGGGAGTGGTGGAGGATGTTTTAATTCAAGTGGGCGAGTTCCTGTTTCCAGTTGACTTTATTGTCCTGGATACTTGCCCGATACCGGAGGTCTTTGAAAAGACTCCTATCATCCTTGGCCGCCCATTTCTAGCCACCTCCAGTGCTATCATGGATTGCAAAACTGGACAAGTCCAATTGTCGTTTGGGGACTTGAAAATGGAGGTGAATGTTTTCAACGTGAATAGTCGAGTTGATGATGATGAGGAGATATATGAGGTAAGTTTGATCGACACTCTGGTGCAAGAGCATGTCGATAGTGTGTTGTACAAAGATCCTCTGGAGATAGCCTTAACCGCCGAGGAGGCGTCATTTTTAGATTCTCCAGAGGTAGGAAGTTTGATGGAGATGCTTTCTGTAGAGGATATGTGTGGCGTAGCTTGGAACCCAGTTCTTGAGCCACTGGGCGCCCCACTTCCTAAAGCTTTCCCATCGTCTGTCCAGCCGCCTAAACCAGAGTTAAAGCCTCTGCCGGACACACTTAAGTATGCCTTCCTTAAAGGCGATGATACTTTTCCGGTTGTGATCTCTTCATCCCTTGAGGCGAATCAAGAGGCTAAGTTGCTTGCCTTGCTGAGAAAGCACGTGGGCGCGATAGGCTGGACAATAGCTGATTTGCAGGGTATTAGTCCAACGGTGTGTACACACCGCATTTTTCTAGATGAGGACGTGAAGCCTTCTAGGCAACCTCAGCGTCGTCTGAACCCTAATATGAAGGAGGTGGTTCGGGCTGAGGTGCTGAAACTCTTAGACGCGGGTATTATTTACCCGATAGCCCATAGTGAGTGGGTAAGCCCGGTGCAGGTGGTGCCTAAGAAGGCTGGAGTGACCGTCGTGAGAAACGGCGAGGGCGAGCTAGTGCCGACCCGTGTTCAGACCGGGTGGCGAGTTTGCATAGATTATCGGAAGCTCAATGCGAGCACCCGGAAAGACCATTTCCCTCTCCCATTCATTGATCAAATTTTGGAGAGGGTGGCTGGCCGAGCATTCTATTGCTTCCTAGATGGGTACTCTGGCTACAATCAGATAGAGGTAGCCATGGAGGATCAAGAAAAGACCACCTTCACATGTCCTTATGGTACGTTTGCCTACCGTCGCATGCCTTTTGGTTTGTGCAATGCTCCTGGAACCTTTTCAAGGTGCATGATGGGAATATTTAGCGACATGGTAGAGAAGATTGTGGAGGTGTTTATGGATGACTTTTCAGTTTTCGGGGATTCGTTTGACGAATGCCTCGAGAACTTAGGAAAGGTCTTGCAACGATGCGAGGAGAAGCAACTTGTGCTTAATTGGGAGAAGTGCCACTTCATGGTGACCCAAGGGATTGTGTTGGGACACATTGTCTCATCCAAGGGTATTGAGGTGGACAAGGCGAAGATTGATTTGATTGCGAATCTTCCTTCTCCCAAGACTATCAAGGATATCCGGTCTTTCTTAGGTCATGCTGGTTTTTACCGGCGTTTTATTAAGGATTTCAGTGCCATCTCCCGACCGTTGTGTCAGTTGTTGTCAAAGGATACCCCCTTTGTGTGGTCCGACGCGTGTGAGGAGGCATTCAATACATTAAAGCGGAGTCTCACTACTCCGCCGATTGTTCAGCCTCCGGATTGGAGTTTGCCCTTTGAGTTGATGTGTGACGCCTCCGACTATGCAGTCGGAGCGGTTTTAGGGCAGAGGCGAGGGAAAGATCCCTGCGTCGTTTATTATGCGAGCAAGACGCTGAATGAGGCACAGATGAACTATACCACCACCGAGAAGGAGTTGCTCGCAGTGGTATTTGCCTTAGATAAGTTTCGGTCCTACTTGGTAGGGTCGCAGATTGTGATTTTTACCGATCATGCGGCTTTGAAGTACTTAATGACCAAGTCAGACGCGAAAGCTCGCCTTATCCGGTGGATTCTTTTGCTGCAAGAATTCCACATTGTCATTAAGGATAAGAAAGGGGTCGAGAATGTAGTGGCCGACCATCTGTCTCGTTTGGAGTTTGAGGACCCCACTTCTCATCTCCCCATTGTGGATACTTTCCCTGACGAGCAGTTGTTCGCTGCTAATACATGCCCATGGTTTGCAGATATCGCCAATTATTTGGTGACTGGGCAGATTCCACCCCATTGGTCCACAGCTGAGAAGCAGCGATTTTTGAGAGAGGTCCGGCAATATATTTACGATGATCCATATGTGTTCAAGTATTGCGCGGACCAGATTATCCGCCGGTGTGTCCCCGAAAATGATCAAAGGGGAATTTTAGAGTTTTGTCACACTGAGGCGTGCGGAGGCCATTTCTCTGGGAAGAAGACCGCCGCCAAGGTCAGTGAGTGTGGTTTCTTTTGGCCGAGTCTTTTTAAGGATGCGTACCTCTTTTGTAAGTCGTGTGACCGGTGTCAGAAATTAGGCAAGGTTGGCCCGCGGAATATGATGCCCCTCCAGAACATTTTTGTGATAGAGGTTTTCGATTGTTGGGGCATTGATTTTATGGGCCCGTTTCCGGTGTCATACGGGTATGAGTACATCCTCCTGGCGGTGGATTATGTTTCCAAGTGGGTTGAGGCAATTCCCACTAAGACCAGTGATTCTAAAGTCGTGCTGGAGTTCTTACGAACTAACATTTTGTCGAGATTTGGCATGCCACGTGCCATTATTTCTGATCAAGGCACGCACTTTTGTAATAGGTCTTTTGGGGCTTTAATGAGTAAGTATGGCATCTCTCATAAGGTGTCTACTTCTTATCACCCTCAAACCAACGGTCAGGCTGAGCTAGCAAATCGTGAGATTAAGGGGATTCTCGAAAAGACCGTGAACCCGAATAGGAAGGATTGGTCACTTCGGTTGACCGATGCCTTGTGGGCCTACCGCACTGCTTATAAGACCGTGTTGGGTGCTTCACCCTACCGGCTTGTTTATGGTAAGGCCTGCCACTTGCCCGTTGAGATGGAGCATAAGGCCTATTGGGCCATTAAGACGCTGAACGCGCGTTTACCTAAGGCAGGTGCCCATAGGAAGCTCCAATTGTGTGAGCTTGAGGAAATTAGGAATGACGCGTATGAGAGTGCGAGTATTTATAAAGCTAAGGTTAAGGCATATCATGATAGGAATATTCAGCGAAAAACCTTTAGCGTTGGTCAGAAAGTGTTACTATATAACTCGCGCCTCCATATGTTTCCTGGTAAGTTGAGATCCCGTTGGGACGGTCCCTACGTTGTGCATAAGGTTTATCCGAATGGTTCGGTGGATATTTGTGACCCCAAGAATAACAATGTTTCCAAGGTTAATGGGCAGCGTCTTAAGCCGTTATTGGAATATGTGGAAGTAGGGGAACCTGATGAGATTTTGGTCGATCCTGTTTATTCGGATGACCCTATTGTGTAGCCGTTGGGCTACGTTCATTCGGGTAGCTTTTGCGTACCACTTTCTTCGCTAAGAAGTGGACCCGGCCCCTAGCAATAGGGGTACCCATCATTGACTTGGGTTTTGGGCACCATATTTGTCTACTTGTTTTTTTTATTATTTCTTTTTAAGCAGTTAAATTTGGTGAACAGAAAATTGGAAAGTGAAAAAAAAATTAGAATAATGGTCTGGTATAGCCACCTGGTCAAAGCTATGTATGTAGTACTTAGGAGGTTGGGTCTGACGGCAGGCGCGTAGTTAGCAGCGAGAATTCTGTCTGAACCATCTGACTTTAATGTCCAAACTCTGTGGAGATTGCTTCACAAACGGAGTGGTGGGTAAGGAATCTGGCAGCCCCAGAGGGAGTGACAGCCTATTAGATGATGGCACCACTTTTCAAGATATCGTTGAATCCTATGCATACTGTCCTTCCAACAAATAGGGAACCACAGTCTTTGACCAGGGAGAAAAGTAGTACCCGTGTCTTTCGCGTGAAGAAAGTGGATGATTTTTTGCTTTTCATTTTATTTCTTACTTTTTTTGGTTTCTTTTAGTTATTTTTCTTGCTGTCTGGGAGGCTAACTTTTTGCAGGTTGTTCGATCCAAGTTAGGGGGTCTCTCCCTCTCTATAGTGTACTCTGCTTAGCCCCTTCGTTTCGAGGTGCTATCTCTCCTCTCTTTTATGTTTCTGTCCTATCTTTATTTTCATGCTTTCAATGAGGACATTGAATAGTTCAAGTTGGGGGGAGGAATCACTTTGATCTTTATTTTGTTTGTGAGATTCAAAAAAATTCTTTTTGCATGAGACTCGAAAGCTGTTGAGATTGGCTCGCAATTGATTGAGTTTAAGATGTGATAGTCATTCTTTTTATATTTGTGGTGGCATTGTAGTTCTTTTTGCTAGCTTGTCGCGAAGAATTTGTCATGGCATTTATTTTTAGCACATTTGCACTTCACACTTATTTGGGCTTTGGTTGCTTGTGAGCTGTGACTTAATTTCTCGATGGCTAGTTTAGTGGAGACTTATGCCCATGTGAGTTTAGAGCCTTATCTTTTCTTGGAGTGGTGTCAAATAAACTCTTGTTATTACAAAAGAACAAATTCGTTGTTGATCTCATTGTTTTTGTCGTCGAGTGTTGGGAATTTTGCCTACTTATCTCTTGGGTTTGGAAATTACATGGTTGTTTTGCCCCTTGGAGAGAATTATAGGCCATCTTTGCTATTTTGAGCCGGTTCATTCCTTTCATTCATACATTTATCTTTTGTGAGCCCATTTGAGCCTTATGCATACAGCCTTTTTCTTGTTAAGCTTCACCATCTATATTGTGTCTTGAGGAGAAGGCTTAGATAATTGTGTGGAGGTATATTTTTAGAAGAGAGAGAGTAAATGTAGTGAGAATTGAGTTTTATTGATTGGTGATCTTTCCCATAGAAAAAGAAAAAAGAAGAAGAAAAAAAAAGTAAAAAGGAAAGATACCAATTTATTGTGGAAGGGAGAAATACTTGTTCTTAATGTGAGATTGTATTAAAGAGGTAGGAAAGAGAGATGTGGTGGAGTTGAAAAGAAGGAAAAATTAAAGGAAAAAAGGGCATGCATTGTTATATTTGCCTTATATGAATTGTTGTTGGCCTATTCTCGGACACTTGAATTCTTACCTAGCCTTGAAATACTTTCTCTTACCTAACGTTATCACCGGAATTGAAGTCCTATTTGATCCTAGGGGCAATGTGTTGTGAATTGGTGGATGGAGAAAGTTTCCAATACTTGACATACTGTTCATGAGATCATGTGTCCACTATATAAAGCTTTCTTTTCGTGTCATTTTGTGCGGAAGTATCTTGCTTTCATTTACATAACATCTGCCCGCACATATTGAGAGTAATATGCACCTTGTTTCGAGTGATTTCATTTGTTGAGTGCATGACACAGTGAGATTTGAAGTCAAGACTCGGTCCGGAGAGAACTTTTGGTTATTTTTCACTTGTGACCGAAGCCCTTGTTCACACACGCTGAGTATAGGTGCCACGACTTATTTTTCTGACTTGATAGCATCTAGAACTGCTTATGTCGTTATCTCACTGCAATGGCTTCATATTCTTTGTTTGAGATATCATTGAGCTGTCTTACGGTTTTTCGGATTTCATGTGAAAGGATTCTTGGTGTTTTGTGGGTGATCACTGCTGAAAACCCTCACGAGACTTCACTCGTCTTACCGGGGCCGCCTGGGAGTTTAAAAGAACTATTGGTTTTAATTTGTTTTTTTTAGTTGCATTTTATTTTCTTTGCTCGAGGACTAGCAAAATGTAAGTTGGGGGGCGTGATAAGTGCCAAAATATGTATATTTTGGCCCTCCAATATACATTTATTAGTCTTTTTTACTTGTTAACTGGTTTTCATTATGTGCTTTTATGTTTATAGGTTGCTCGAGCCCGTTGTCCGAGACTTTAGACAAAAAGAAGGATTTAAAGGAGTTTGGGGTGTAATGTGAAATAATTCAAAATTGAATTATTCATATATTATTTCAAGAAGTCCAAAGGGCCTTTGTGTGATTAAAGCCCTCAACCCCTATATAAACAATTCACCTACTGCAGTCAGTAGGTGACGGGGAAATAAAAGAAAGCTGCGCACGAATCTCTGGACTGACGAAGTACGGGGCTGCCAAAGGATGCTTTTTGGATTATTATCTTTCGACAGACTTTTTTTTCTTTACAGCGAAGGAAGCGAAGGAAGGGGGCTGCGGTGATTCCTTCTTGGGTCTCACGCACGACTTTATTCCGACAGACGAAACAGGAGCAATACAGTGAAAGAAATCCAGAGCACAAGTTCGGTTTCGATGGTAGCAGTTTCTTTTACTTAGATTGTTTGTCTTGAGAGTTCTTTTCCATTCAAGTTTTGATGTTTTGTTCGATTAATCGCACTCTGCTTACTAGTTTTAATTTATGTTTTTAATAAAAGTTATTTGTTAGTATTTGATTAGTTGATATTTTCTGTTTATTTATTTTTATCTCGCGCAATAGCATGTTTCAAGTTAGGGTTTCTTTTATTTTATGCATGATGTTCAGTGAGTAGTCGTTAAGGTAGGGTCGCGGGGTGATTCGCACACCGTGACCAGTTCGGACACTGCTCTTAATTTCAAATAATAAAGAAAACAATTTTAGATTGAAAAATACTTCCCGCGGACGAACCCGGGCATTGTCGGAGCCCATGTGAACGGGGGAATGGGGGTCCAAAACTCATTCTCCGCTGCGCATGGGTAAACGGCGACCCTAAGGTTTCGCATCTTGCGGGGTATCTTTTCCAATCTAAAATTGAATATTTTTAAGGACATCGAATAGAGCAGGTAAATTCGGACTGGTTACGAGTGCTATGAACCCAACGACCGTATCTCCTTTTAATTATCTAAAAAGTACAATTAATTCTAGGTTTTAATTAATATTTCAATCAAATCGACAAGGGGTGGCTACCTAAGAGCCCATTTAAATAAGTAACAACCCGAGTTTTTAGTCAGCACACATCACCGTCTTTGTGGATTCGACTCCGGACTTACCGGATATTATGCTGCATCGGTTTCCGCCCTACGCTTGGGGCAACCCATTAATTTAGGTCTAGGAATCGGTCAAGCAGAATACTTATCACTCCTTTTGAATATTTATCATTCAATGTAAAATACTTACCATTAAAGTAAATTTTTGGATACTACACACTCAAAAGTGATTTGTGTACGATAAAAAATTTCAAATAGTGCGGGTTTTTTTTTTGGCCATAATTTATACATCAACGGGGGTTAGCGGGAGTTAGTATGTTAGTCAACGGAGGTTCAGAAGCTATTCATAGCCTGAACCCCAAATAGTGGGCTTTGGGCCTGTCTTGCCACGTAGGTACGCGCAGACGCAAAGTTTATTAAGAGCATCTCTGGTAGGTCCTTAAAACTTTATAATTGAAAAAATAAAACTTTATTTTGCACTCTAACAAGTTCATCAATACCAAATCATCTTTGTGGGCGTTAAGAAAAAAAAAATTTAAAGAAACAGAAAATCATTTTTGTGGTAAAATATGACATTTAAGCAATGCTACTCGTATGCCACTTATAAAATGTTTTAAATTTATTGAAATTTGATATTTAAAGTATCCGATGGGGATACTTTAAGAATGGCACATGTGTGTTGTTTACACTCAAGTGACATACAACACGGTTGCCCTCCCCGTAACATTTTTCCATTCTCCACAAACGTATGGTTTATTACATGATTTGCATCCCGAATTGATGTCGAAGATTTTATTTTCTTTTTTAATCGGTAGGCTTTATTCATTACGCAATTGTAGAAACATCCAACAAAGTTTCCAACTGAGCCCAGATGGTGAAATCCAGCCTCCTCCCAAGTCGAGACAAACAAGAGATAGGGCATACTTAGCTATCAAGGTAAAGGTAAAGTATCATGAATTATAACATTCAAATTGGCACTAATCAATCTCCTTCCTTTCAGCAATCGAACGATCTTCTGAGCATCACCTTCCAAAATTCTGCAAACTCGTCGCTGCCATACGAAATCCCATCACAGGATGTCGTCAATTCAAAATGCACATTTTGTATAGTCCGCAACGGAGAAATATGAATTTTTCACGAGTCGATCATTGCCCATTTAAATTGATTTCTTACAGGTGAGATACTATTCTCTTTAATTGCAACAAGATGAATAGTTTGAATCATTGATATGGTCCCAAGGTATCATCACTTTCACTTTTCTCTTTTCCATCTTCCGATTAATTAAAAATATAGATTATTAATAACTGGGGACTCATTGATGCCTGCCCAGCTTTGATGTGTTGTGTGATGCTAGCTAGCGCATTAAATTCATTGCCTGCATTTAGGAACCGGCCATGAAGGTCTTATGATTTGCCCTTCTTTCTCGTGTATAGTAAGCAGTTGTTCAATGAACTTTGAAGGCAATGAAAGGTCTCGTTCAATCTTATGGTTTGCATCTCATTAGGAGGTCAGGAGTTCGAGTCTTTCCACCAATATGTGGGTTTTCTTCACGTAGAGTGCTTAATTTTCCTTTCTTTCTTTGTTTTTACTCTACAATGGATTTATTTCTTATATCAGTTGAGTTGTTGGGTTTAGTTATCTCATGGACTCTTATAATTAATGTAGTATCTTGAATTTATACTGTGCACTTCATGTCTGATGTAAAAATGAATCTCTTCTATCGATTAGCAAAAAAAAAAACAAAAAAACAAAAATCTTATGGTTTTACCCTTTTTTCTCTTACCACATTTTTTCCCTGAAAGATCTAACAGGCCATCGCATTCATTGACTTTTGTAATTTGGAAACCAGCTACGACAACTTCGTTTGTCTTCGTTTATCCACGTGAATCACTACCCAACGTACCATTTGTAAATTAATAACCATGCTCAATTATTACTCCACAATTTCTTGCCCATACCTACTGCACTACTCACTCCAGTTGGAATTGTTCGTGCCTAAGACACTTGCTAGCTAGTGGCTCAAATACTAAATCGATTCATTAGTTTGTAGTATGTGATCCTTTTCTTAGTGGCACGAAAGAGAATTAATCGTATTTACGGCACTTCCCAACTAAACTTTTAAGCTAATTACAAAGAACTATCAATTTGCGTATAGGGTTTTGAAATAGGAAGATCGGTGGTATTTGTGCAATTATTACAAAGAATGTGGGCACTTACATTACATTAGCCAAAGTTCGTTTGCGCAATTACTACAAAGAATGTGGGCACTTACATTACATTTGCAAAGGTTTTTGTCAACATTTGGATCAAATAAATTTCAACTCTTCTTCCAATTTGTGTTTGTGTGGCCTCTACACCCTTATGTTTTATTAGATAGATGGCCAAATACAAACAAATAAAGTTTTTCAAGCTAGTTGGTTCCTAAATAGAACTAAACTAAATCTAGGAATGCATGAAAATACTACTTTTTGTCTTGTTTTTTCTCCAATATTACCATTGTTCTTCCTCAAAAAAAATAAACTATGTAGCTTTTCTATTACAATTTATTTCCAGTTTGGTTGGTTAATTGTCATGTCTATCAGTGTATGATGGAGACCAATAAGCTACAACGGATAAGCAAAAGGGAATAAATAAGACAAAATCATAGTTGTTAACACATAGATGCTTCCTGAATCATAAGGCCTCTAATAGACGGCAATAAAATGTTGGCAATGAACATGGTTTGGTTGTTTGTTTTCAATAATAATTTCCAATGCCACGGTAGAGAGAGCATTTTCCAATGTGCGAGTAAGCTTCCCAGACATCTGTTTACAAGTTGCTAATGCCACGGTAGAGAGAGTATTTTCTACTATGAAGATTGTAAAGAGTATGCTTCCAAAATCATGACCAATGGATACATGATAGTTTGGTTATGTATATAGAGAAAGATATTTTTGAAACCATTACTAATGAGACTATCATCCATCCTTTCCAAAATATAAAAAGTCATCGATGTCAATTGTAAATCAAAGCTATATTTTGTTATTAATATATATCTATTTTTTGATTAACTTGTTAATTCTAATTGTTTCTTTCAATTAGTAACTAGAAAAGTGAACTACACAATACACATAGTTCAATTTTTTGACCTCACTTATCGAAAATCCTAATTCCGCCACTGCTTGTAACCTATATACAGACATGCTAGGATTATGTTTTAAACACACATGCATCAATGAAAAGCAATATTTTTTGTCAATCCATATGTTAGACTAGGAGCTCCGATCATTGTTCTCTAAAATAGTCATAGGAGTGACGCATCCTATCCCAAAATCGAAAAGAAAAAGGAGAAATTAAATTGAAAAAAGGAAAAAGAAAAGTTTGAAATTGAGGATTGCTAATAGTAATCAATTATACTTTCAAGATGTGAATGGTTTCACTGGTTTGATACTTTTTCTAGATCAGTGACTTCCATTCTTACTTTTGGCAGCTTTCATATGGTACGGAGTATTACGTAAGGAAAAATGTAAAGCACCTGTTCAGTCTTAGAAAGTGGGATTTTGTTCCATCCTAGAAAGTGTACAAATGTGTATAGAAGTCCCTGAAATTGTATTGAAAAGTGAAAATTCACCGCCCTGGGATCGGGTGAGAAGTCTTCATTACTTTGCTTTCATTTGTCAACAGACTTGGACAACTATTAAAAGTATATAGAGTGCATTTTTCTTGTCATTTTCTTTCATTTTTCACGTGGCTAGAGCTTTCCAAACAAAAAAGATTAAAGAGGGCGTACATGGGTTAACGGAAAATTAATATGTTAACAACTAAAGGAATTGGGTTCGAAGTCTCTCAATATATAGACTCGAACCTCAGACCTTCCCTTATGAGATAAAAGGTACAATCAGATGGGTTAAAAACAACATCTAAACAAGGGTTAATGGTAGTGAAATGATGGGCTTATATTTCAATAGATCACTCTACAAGTCCAACTACAATTAGATACTTTCATTTGTTTTGTAATTTGATGCCTACACCTTTGGAATATTGCAGGGTGATCACGTGGTTGGATCTTTCCAAACAAAAAGACAGAAGAGGGAAAAAAAATCGTTCTTAAAAAATGTGTTTAGACCCATTCTGGGTTCCACAAAAATCTAGAAAAATTTCATAAATTTTTGAATATTATTTTACGGGACCTTGTAAAAAATCTGCTCCAATAGACATCGATAAATATTACTTTTGGATTTGTGGGGTAAAACTGCACAGTTCGCCCCTCTGAATCCAAAGTAATACTTACTGATATTTGTTGGAGCTGATTTTTTATAGAGCCCCACAAAATAATATTAAAAAATTTATGCATATTTTTCTAGATTTTTGTGGGATCCGAAATGAACCCAAACGCATTTTTCCATCCATGATTTCTTGCAAATTTTCTTTACGAATAGCTGGGCTCTTTGTTTTCGGGAAAAAATTTCAAATCACATCTTTTTTTTTCCGGGACCACTGTCAATGAAATAACAGGGACATTGTTGAAGTCCAAATACATAGCTAGGGTCACTGTCAGGGTAATTATTGACCGTAGTAAGGTACAAATGGTCACCTTTACCCTTTGACATATGTGGAGTGATTCACGTGATTAGAACTTTCAAAAAAAAAACAAAAAAAGATGTGGCTGGTTAGAAAAACAAAAAGAGATAAAATCATAAAAGGGTCTTGGTGTGGATAACGGGTATCATGGCACATAAGGGTATCCACAATGGGATAATAAGAAAAGGATAATCAAAAGTTGTCAAATCAAATTTTGATTATTCATTTAAGAAATTATTAAGGTTAACAATATAGAGATCCTCAATGATATAATCAAAAAGTTGTAAGTTTTGGTTATCTAAACTTCAAATTTTGATTATTTCTTGCAATGTTGCTAATTTTGATTATACAATTGTGAGTCATATTTTGCACACAGTTATTAACTTCAGCAATCTATTACTTTTGAATATGTCACTGTGGATATCCTAAATTGGAATCGCCGTAACATCTCGCCAATAACAATACGTTCACAAATATTGCATGGCACATTTTTTTACCATTTATCGCATCTTTTTTTTTCCACCGCCAAAAGGATTGTATTTAATATTTTCAACATACAAAGGACAAACGAAGATAAAATTCTTCTAGCTGGTTCGTAAGACAATGAAGGTGAAGAATCTCGATATGCTATACCAATATAGTAGTACGAGATATTAGAAAGCAACCAACTGGGATTTTGTTCAGTCTTAGAAAGTGTACAAATGTGTAAAGATGTCTCTGAAATTTTGTTGAAAACCTACCGCCCTGGGGTCGGGCGAGAAGTGATCATCACTTTACTTTCATTCGTCAACAGACCTAGGACAACTATGAAAAGTTTGTAGAGTGCGTTTTTCTTGTCATTTTCTTTCGTTTTTCATGTGGCTGGACATTTCCAAACAAAAAAGATTAAAGAGGGCATACATGGGTCAGCAGAAAATTAATATGTTAACAACCAAAGGGGCCGCGTTCGAAGTCTCTCAATATATAGACTCGAACCGCCGAGCAAAAAAAAAATATAGACTCGAACCCCAGACCTCCCCTTGTGAGATAAAATGTACAATCAAATGGGTTAAAAATCACATCTAGACAAGAGTTAATGGTAGTGAAATGATGGGCTTATATTTCAATGGATCACTCTACGAGTCCAACTACTTAGATACTTTCATGTGTTTTGTAATTATTGACCTAGGATGATAATGGTACGTTTCAATTTAATTTGATGCCTACACCTTTGGAATATTGCAGGGTGATTACGTGGCTGGACCTTTCCAAACAAAAAAGACAAAAGAAGGAAAAAAAAAATCATTCTTAAAAAATGAACGATATATTCCGATTGCTTTTGTTGGACCCGTAACGAGCTATCTGTATGCGCTTTTAACATTGAAAAAAATGAAGTTGTTCTAGCTAGTTTCTAGTGAATGATTAGGAAATACTGTGATCACATCACACGCGTGATGTCGTGACTCATGAGAACAACGGCAACCTCCTCAGTTACTGTCGGACCGCTTTTCCACCATCTCTCCTAAAACCAATTGGTGGTAGGAAGGGTTTCAGTTAAGTCTTTTATGGCATTCGACATCGCACCCACAGGTCTGTTTTTAGAGCTGTCGCAGGGAGTGACATTGTGTAACCAAATCCATGGGGGCACTCCGGGCCCAACAATCCCTCCCTCACGATGACGCTCCCACGACTCGAACCCATGACTTCCTGGCTTTGATACCACTTGAAAAAACCTTAGATCGCCTAGGTTTATAAATATTTGCTATTTTTTATCTTTTTAATTAATCAATCCACCAATCGATAAATAAGCTAATCAAACGAACGAGAGGCAATAAAAAGATGGACGCAAAGATATACGTGGAAAACCCTAAACGGAAAAAAACCACGGGAAGGAATCAAAACACTATACTCATTGTACGGTTACAAACAAACCTATACTTACAACCTAGAATCGCTCTCGGTTGATAAAGGTTGATTGTCGAATCGCTCGTTCACCGCACCCAGTGCTTGATTGCCGCTGCCTTGAATCCACAAGCCTTCCACTATCGTTCAGAAATCCACCGAAGGCCAACTCAAGTAAGTTGAATTAAAGATTGGAAAGAAACTCCATGAAGTTAACCTTATTGCTTGATGATCAATTTATCATATCTGTACTTCAAGAAACAAAACCGACAACCCCTTGATGTATTCTTAGGTTTGGACGTGCTTGTGGGCAGCTCTCATATGTTCAGTCGCCCCAAAATTCCAAGTGAGCTGCATATATATAGATGGAAGAAATTTGTCAAGTTGTTCGAGCACTTGTAAATGCTTTGCTAGAGTTGCTTGAGCACTATTTTTTAGAATCAATTCAATATTTCCACACCGCTGATTCTGTGATCCCCTTTCCTTATGCATCAGCTATAATCACGAATTTCCTTGATATATTCCATCCTTTTTCCTTAACAAACTCTCCCTATCAATTACATAATACAATTGATATCCTTTCCTAAAACAGATGCTCTAGAAAGGAAGAAAAAATAAGTTACAATGCAATTAACGAGATATAAGTCAAAAAGGGATTTGTCATGGGATTTGCCAAAACATGGACCTTACAGTTACCACGAATCAGGCCTCTCATCTTTTGAGTGGTTTTTCCCATGGTTGAGATTTGGGTGTGGCATTTCTTTTAAGAATTTTGTCTTGATTGGCGTCTTGCCCGTTATTTTTTTTCCCTTCTAGTTCCTAGCAACATATGATTGTCGGAGTGACGGCGTGCCTTCTTTGGTGAACCTGAAGGCCCATTTTGGTAGTGTCATCAAGCTCGATTCGAAATCTTGACCCTCGGGCATTAGAGCATTCATCAGATACATGTCCGAGGAATTTGAGCATGTACGTCCTCCAACGAATAACACAAATACCTAGATTAAAAGTGTAATTTCAATTTCACCTACCCACTTTTTACTTTCACCCTAGCTCCAACAAATTGTCGAAGAGAAACTAAAGAGATAATGGTTACCTTTCTCTTTTGGTGCCTTCCCTTTTGAAATGTTAGTGTTTGGGGAATGAGGCCTCGTTCTGTTAAGATTATTATTTTTTAAGTATTTATTTTATTAGATAAATTATTTTTTTATAAAACATCATCTTTAATTTAAAAAATAAAATTTATTTAAAAAAATAATTAAATATTTAATTTTAGTTACTGAAACATCCCCTGAATCACGTGGTTGGATCTTTAAAAAAGACGAAATTGTGGTTTGCACAAAACGGGGATATAAAATCACACAAAATACAAACAAAGTTGCCCTCACATATGTGATGTTATGGATTGAGTTATGCATGACTTCACGATCAAAAGCCTCTTTTTTTAGAGCATCTCCTAGCGGCTCCGTAAAGGAGCCCTAGCAACAATACCTATCCTTCGAGTAAGTTTATTAGATAGGTATATTCCCTTTTTTAACTACTTTTAGGGGTAAAATAGAAAATTCATCAAGTTTTACCCACTAACTTTACAAAATGGATACTTATTAAGGGACATCCCAAAATGAAATACAGGACTCTGAAAAAGGGATGGATGGAGTATAATAACAAGGGAAAGCAAAAAGGCTCAAGCCCAAAATGCACACAGCTGTAAATGATTTTCATTTCAGTTGTGTGTTGTGTGTTTATTTTAGTTGTAATTCCAACTCATTTGTGCTTGTATTTCAGTTGTGTTTCTTGACTGTGGTAGTTATGATAGCCAGCTCAGCAATCCATGTAATTAGGATCTTGTGATCCAATGAGAGCTTCTGGTGAGTGAGCTATAAAGTAGTGTTCCCTTCTCTATATTCCATTCAACAGATGATAATGAAACGCTTCAATAGATTTCTGTCTCTAGAATTACATTTTTCATAGATTTTGGTATGAGAGTCGGGCCCATTTCACTTTTTATTTTAAAAATTTGCAATCAACACTCCACAATTACAAACCAGCAAAAAGACTGCGCGATGACATACTCAAAAAGAGGCTATACATGACAGATCTCAAATGCGGCTGTACGTACTTGAGGAGGGATATTAATTATGAAATATAGTTTCACGTTGTTTGAGACCCATCCTCACTCCCACCCCCAATATTTTCACTTGCACATGCACATGCACACATGGAAGGGTGTGCCCAAGGGCATAGCTATATTGGGGCCGGGGGGTTTTGGCTCTCCCCGTGATAGTTGATGTAGCCTAAAGAATCATTCAATGTACAAATGTAATGAATTAAAAAGTAAAAATCTTATGATATAATAAGTATACATTCTGATAAAAAATATATATCTCCTAAGGCGGGCCCCCGGAGTTAAATCATATTTCCGCCATTGGATGTGCCGCAACCGTAGTATAGATAAGGTCAGTATCAGGCAGTATGGGTTCTTTTCATGCTAAAACCCTTAACAATTGTAAGTCCGTTTCACCCAAAAAAAACCAAAAACAAAAACACTACGTACCCAAATCAAGGCAATTGTTTTCTCGATTGCATTGATCAAAAAACGATATTTCCACTCAACTAAAATGAGTCAAGGGGGTAATGACGTTAAGCAGGCTCCCAAGATTCGTGCAAAGACCATTGGTGAAAAGTTCAACAATGGTACCGGGAAAATCAAATCCTTGTACTCTTTCGCTCGCATTTACAAGGTGTCCAAAGATCTTCGAAAGCTAAACGAATGCGCCTACGTCCCTCGCCTCATTGCTATCTGCCCTCTTCACCGGAAGGGCAAACACCTCCGTAAACCTATGCAAGACGTCAAAATGGATTATGCCAATCGCCTGTTTCTTTGACTGACCAAAGGAATAGCGGATCCGGAAATTAGGGATGAGAAAAAGACGAGTTGATACAAGAATTTGTGGAAAAAATGAAGAAAAGCATAGTCAAGGCCGAGAAATAAGACGCACAAGGAGAAGCCACCCTGGTGGACATGGCCAAGAAATACCATGCAGAAGACTTAAAGCTGAATGACGACGATATGGTGGAAATGACGTTGGTCGATGGTTGCTTCATCCTCGAACTTCTCTACGTCTACTACCTACCATACCAATCATTGTCAGGTATACATGAACCGGTCATAATAACAAAATCCAAGCAGATATTCCCCCAAGGGGAATTTCACGTCTCTCTCTCCCGTCTAATCTCTTTTCTCTCTCTTACCCACATATAAAATGTTGTAACGAACGCTATGAATGCAAGCTAAGAATGAGAAATTGAAAACTAAACAAGAAATCACAAAGACACAAGATATACGTGGTTTCCCAAGATGGGTACGTCCACGGGCGAGGAGAGAGAGGATTCATTAACCAACGTGAAGAAGAGATACAAAGAGCCGGCTATAATCCGTAACTCTAGAAAGGCCACAATATGAAAGCCCAAAAAATACTTTAGAAGTTTCCCAAAAACCCTATTTATAATAGGCTACAAAAATAGGAACAACATAATTACCCAATGTGGGACTAAGGAATACAAGGCATTCCTAACAATTCTCCACCTTGACTTGAATTCCACTGAACCAAATCACCAAATATAGCTCTTCCCTTCTAACCTCTCAATCGCCAAATGCCCCTGAGGGGCGATCAACTGCAAATACCAAGCAATGCTTGAACTTGGCAACCGGAACCGGTTTAGTCAACATATCTGCTGGATTATCTGTCGTACCCACTTTCTTCACCTCAACTTGCTTCTGTGAGATGATATCCCGAACGAAGTGATACCTGACATCGATATGCTTGGTCCTCTCATGATACATCAGATTTTTAGTCAAATGTATAGCATTCTGCGAATCACAAAATACTGAACTCACACCCTGTGCAAGACCAAGCTCACAAAAAGCAAACCTCTCATCCACAATGCCTCCTTCACAGCTTCAGCAATGGCCATATACTCCGCTTCTGTTGTAGATAGCGCGACTGTAGCCTATAAAGTAGCTTTCCAACTAATGGCACTTCCGGACAGAGTAAAGACATAACCTGTCAGAGACCTCCTCTTATCGTGGTCACCGGCAAAATCTGAATCAACATAACCAACAGCATGATCACCAGAATTGGCAACCCCAAATAATAAACCAACACCTGCAGTTCCGCACAAATACCGTAGTATCCATTTCACAGCCTCCCAATGTGCTTTTCCTGGACGCCCCATATAACGACTAACGACACTAACTGCATGTGAAATATCAGGACGAGTACATACCATAGCATACATAAGGCTCCCAACTGCGCACGAATATGGAACCTGAGACATATACTTCTCCTCATCCTCCGACTGTGGTGACAACTCAGCTGAAAGTCGAAAGTGTGCTGCCAAAGCGGTACTGACTGGCTTCGAGTTCTGCATGGCAAAACGCTCAAGCACTTTTAGAACATAAGACTTCTGATTCAAAAATAATTTGCCAACTACTCGATCTCTGCAAATCTCCATACCCAAAATACGTTTTGTGGCACCCAAATCTTTCATCTCAAATTCACCACCTAACTGTTGTTTCAACCTGTTGATTTCTGATACACTCTTGGCAGCAATAAACATATCATCAACATACAACAGTAGATAAACAAATGAGCCATCTGGAAGTTTTCGAAAATACACACAACTGTCATACTCACTTCTAGAATATGACTGGCTTATCATAAAAGTATCAAACAGCTTATACCACTGCCTAGGGGATTGTTTGAGGCCATATAAAGATTTACGAAGTAAACAAACGTGATCCTCCTTACCAGAAACAATAAATCCCTCAGGCTGATGCATATAAATCTGTTCCTCAAGCTCGCCAAGCAAAAACGCAGTTTTGACATCAAGTTGGTCTAACTCAAGATCATAACATGCAACAATAGCAAGTAAAGTACGAATGGAACTATGTTTTACAACTGGTGAAAATACCTCATTGTAATCAACACCCTCCTTCTAGCTGTATCCTTTCGCCACTAGCCGAGCTTTGAACCGAGCATCTTCTACCCCTGGAATACCTGGTTTGTCCTTGAAGACCCACTTGCACCCAACAATCCTCTTCCCTTTCAGCGGTTCTACTAACTCCCATGTCTGATTCTTCTGAAGAGACTCAATCTCCTCACTCATAGCAACAGACCACTGTGCAGACTCAATGCTCGAAACAGCTTCCGTATAGCTTGAAGGCTCCTCATACTCAACTGTCTCAGCAACTGATAAAGCATAGGCCACCATCTCAGAATAAGCCGAATACCTTTCAGGAGGCCGAATCTCTCTCATTGGCCTATCTTTAGCAATAGTGCGTGGTTGCTCAAGTAACGCATCAACCTCTGTGTCTGAACTCTTGAACTCCTCTTCAATTGGCTTCTCAATGTGCTTCTTCCCTGAGTCGGAAGATCCACTCAAAAACTCCACCTGCTTTGGAACACTCTGTTCCTGAACTGTATCATCAACCTGCTTAAACCCTTTAATCAGATAATTTTCATCAAAAGTCACATTCCTACTGATCAAAAACTTCAAATCATCAGAGCACCATAACCTGTACCCTTTGACACCTGCTGCATAACCCAAGAAAATACACTTCTTGGCCCGTGGCTCCAATTTACCCTCATTCACATGAGCGTAAGCTGGACACCCAAAAACACGCAACACAGAATAATCAGCTGGATGACCTGACCATACCTCAAACGGAGTCTTACACTCAATAGCAGTTGACGGAGACCTGTTCACCAAATAGCATGTTGTGGAAACGGCTTCAGCCCAAAATTCTTTGCCCAATCCGGAATTGGACAACATACAACGTGCCTTCTCTAAAAGAGTCTTGTTCATTCGTTCAGCCACACCATTCTGCTGAGGGGTTTTTCTCACTGTGTGATGCCTCACAATGCCCTCATCACTGCAAAATCTATTAAACTCGCCAAGACAAAACTCCATACCATTGTCAGTTCTCAAACGTTTTATTTTCTTACCAGTCTGATTCTCACTCAAAGTTTTAAACTGTTTGAATGTATTAAAGGCGTCACTCTTATGTTTCAACATATACACCCAAACCTTACGAGAGAAATCATCGATATATAATACTCATAAAATAGCGAAAACCACCTTTAGAAATTACCTCTGCGGGACCCCAAAGATCCGAGTGAAAATAATCCACTATGCCTTTGGTGCGATGAACAGCTGTACTGAATTTTACCCTGCATTGCTTGCCGTAGACACAATGCTCACAGAAATCCAGCTTCTCAGTTTTCTGGCCACATAACAAACCCTGTTTGCTCAAAACTGTCATCCCCCTCTCGCTCATATGCCCAAGGCGCATATGCCACAAATGAGTCAAGTCTGAATCTGAAACCTTGGATGAAGCAACCGTTGCTGCAGCACCTAAAACTGTACTGCCCTGGAGTGTATAGAGGTTACCACGTTTCTGACCCTTCATTAGTACCAATGCACCCTTTGAGACTTTCAAAACTCCACCTTCACCGAGGAATTTGCAACCATGAGAATCAAGAGCACCCAGGGATATAAGATTTTTCTTCAAATCTGGAACATGTCGAACCTCAGATAAAGTCCTAACAATACCGTCATGCATCCTATGCTGAATCGTTCCTGAACCAACAGTCTTACAGGCCATGTTGTTGCCCATCAAAACTGTACCACCATTGACCACCTCATAAGTAGAAAACCACTCTCTATGCGGACACATGTGGTATGAACATCCAGAATCTAGAACCCACTCGGTATTAGAGCGAGAATCGCCCTCTGTAATTGATAACACATTATCTGACTCATCTGAACTTTCAGCAATTCCAGCAATTACTTTACCCCCTTTCTAGTCTTCTTTTTCCTTCTCCTTGAGTTTTAAACAGTCACTTTTTCAGTGCCCGGGTTTCTTGCAATAATTGCACTTTCCCTTCTTCTTACCTGATGACTTGGATCTTCCCCTATTACTCGACTCCACCCTTTCTACTGTTCTTCCCCTAACAAACAAACCCTCCGCATGTGCATCACCCTCAGCTGACACTTTTTTCCTCAATTCTTTCGAATAAAGACTGGCCTTAACATCCTCCATGGATATTGTGTCTTTGCCATACAATAGGGTTGTAACAAAGTACTCATACGAAAGCGGTAAAGAATATAATAAAATTAGGGCTTAGTCCTCATCCTCGATTTTACTATCAATATTTTTCAGATCCATAATAATACGATTGAACTCGTCTAAATGATCCTTAACAGGTATACCTTCTCGCATACGAAACGTATAAAGACGTTGTTTAAGATATAACCTGTTGGTGAGCGACTTCGTCATATATATGCCTTCCAACTTCAACCAAATTCCTGCTGCTGAAGTTTCTTCTTCCACTTCCCGAAGAACGTCATCTGCCAGACTCAACTGAATAGAACTCAAAGTTTTGGCATCTGTATCATCCCAATCTTCCTCTTTAATTCCAGAACTAGTCTTGCCTAACAAAGCCTTGTGCAATCCTTGTTGGGTTAATAGAGCCTTCATCTTTACTCTCCAAAGACTGAAACTGCTGCTCTGCCCATCAAACTTCGCAATCTCGAATTTAGCCGCATAGCCACAATCAGAAACGAAACCCTAGTTTTGCAACCCAAGGCTCTGATACCAGTTTGTTGTAACGAACGCTATGAATGCAAGCTAAGAACGAGAAATTGAAAACTAAACAAGAAATCACAAAGACACAAGATATGCGTGGTTCCCCAAGATGGGTACGTCCACGGGCGAGGAGAGAAAGGATTCACTAACCAACGTGAAGAAGAGATACAAAGAGCCGGCTATAATCCGTAACTCTAGAAATGCCACAATATGAAAGCCCAAAAGATACTTTAGAAGTTCCCCAAAAGCCCTATGATTGCAGCCATTCGGTAGTCGTTGAAGTTTACCAAACGGCCGTCAAATTCAATTATTTATTTATCGGACTACAACTAAAGATTTGCATAGTATAGCGAGAAAGTCCGAGTCGATCCACATGGAGCTCGAATATAGCTTAATCGGATTGTAGTTTGTAAGGGTTTTCGGCGTTTAGGCGGCCAACTATCGGTTTTGCTTTAGAAAATGGAAAACTATTGTAAAACGACTAGAAAATGAGTTTGGACTAAGAATTAAAAGGCGGCAAGGCAATGGAGTTACTAACGCCCGTAACTTAAGCAATCTAACAATTCTCAACGAAAACACGGTTGAATCGCGCGGCATAGGCTATCAACCGGAAGATTTAGCTATCAAAATGGTTAGACTTGATATAGAGTTTGAATAACAAGCTAAACACAAGGCGTGACATCGCTCACGGAACCATGTGAGCGAGCCCATGATCACCGGAGATTAACAACGCCAAGACTTGCATTCAAACTCAATATCAAGGTCATGAACTAGAAGCATAGTTTGGAAAGCGAGCAAGTTCTTTGGTTCTTTTGGCAAACACGAGGCGAGACATAGCTCACGGAACCATATGAGCGAGCATATGATCACCGGAGGTTAACATCGACAAGTTTTGTTACATAAAAGGCGAACCACGCACATTTACAAACCAAACCTCACGTCTTAAGTTGAGAGAAAGCAAGATTAACATAAATCACATGATGTTATTCACCCCACGGCCAAGCCTAAACGACTACTCACACATAATGAAAAGACTAGAAAGCTTGCTTAAGGAAGAAAACATGATTAACCGATAGAAATGAAAATAAACTTGAAATTAGTGAAGATCTAAACCGTAGCTACAACATTAATAAACGAGAAATTAACATAAGACAAATACTTACTTGAGTTCTTAAGGAAATTAACTAAGAAAGCTTGAGAGCATCAATGGAGTCCTAGAAAGCAAGAAGAAAGACTAAGGTCTAAAAAAGACTAGAAATGGCCATCCTTCTATAAAAGGCATACAAGCCTATTTATAGGGCTCTAAAGTTAAGTTACAAAGGACCAAAAAGTCCCCCAAAATATCCCAAAAATACTCCATAAGTGGAAACTTTCTATAAATGGAAAGTTGAAAAAGCTAACAAAAATCTGCAGATTTTCCCACCCAGTACCGGTACTGGGAATTTCCAGTACCGGTACCCGCTTCAACGGGCTGGAAAATTGATCTCTGGACACCCGGTACCGGTACCTGGAATTCCCAGTACCGGTACCCGCTTTACAGCTTTTTTGGGCAAACTTTGCAAGCTCGCTCCGGACACTCCTGAACTCGGATTTAGGCGTTCTTTGGACCGTTGGAAAGCTCGTCGAGTCTACTTTCTAACCCAAGTGGTTTGGATTAAAAGTAGTTTGTACATCAAAAATTATGATGATTCTACCCTCAGCTCTTCGGAAGATGAATTGCTTTAGTAAAATTCTCACTTCTCCTTCAATTCCCTTGACCCTTAGGCGACCCGAGCAACCTCCAAACCATCTTTTCATGACTCTTCGGGCTCCACAATGTGGTGGCACGTGGCCTTGAGTACTTGGTTGCACCCGGAGCATTCCTTGGCGTTCAAACGCGCCTTATTTATGCGAATTACCTGAAATACACAAAAACCTACCTTACGTGCAATATCGCATAAAACGACAACATATATGTACAAACACAACATACTAGAGGACTAAAGCACCAAGAATATGCATTATTGGGTGCTTATCACACCCCCCAACTTGAACTTTGCTAGTCCCTAGCAAATTAAAGCAAAACACATTTAATTAAGCTATGCAATCCTCCCGAAATTCAAGACACAAAAACTATGCTCAACTACAACAACTAGGCAAGAGTTCAAAACTACCCCTTCAAATTCGAGTATATGTAATCCACACACAAACATTCCATGAACTAGGATGAACAAACTATGCCGTATTAGAGTAGTCAAGTATGCATGCATCACAACGAGTTTCAACTCCAACACTCACAAGGACTCGCTCTTATTCAACTTTTTACACAGTGAGATACAAGATACATCCCATGACAAGCGCTAGCGAGTAAATGCAACAGCCAGAGACAATGTTACACCCTAGAATTTTCTTTATTTTAAATAGTTTCGCTGCCGGTTAGTATGTTCATTTGGGTACTAATTAGTTATTATGTGCATGTTATAAATGTTCATGGCCTTATTGTAATTTTAGGAATCTTAAGGCTATGTATTGTAATTAATGCTTAAACCCTTTATTAGTTGCGGCTACGTGGGTTGGATTATTGGTGGTTTTAGGTTATAAGTATATTGGAATAGGGTTTATTTGGAGATCACACCATTCGAGAGAGAGAGAGCCGCAGCAACTTGGGTTTTCCGTGGTGATCTTGGAGCTTCTGTTTTCTCCCTTTGGTTCTTTAAGGTAAGACTAAATATTATTTTTCATCAATTCAATTTCCTTCATCTATGTCGTTTTACAGAGGAGAGGTTTAATTGGGTGGACATTATTTTACGTTGTTTGGTGGGTGGCAGTTTGTGTTGCATTGTGGGTTACTCGATGTGTGTGGCGGCGGTGATTGGTGGTAATTAGTTTGGGATTGTTTAAATACTGGACATTTGGGAAATGTTTTGAATATTAATACGAGAAGTGGAATTAAATGGGTTCGATGCCGTAGGCTGGATTTGATGCATGCGTGGATGAGTTGTCACATTAAAGGGGGTACAGGTGGGTTTTGGCACTTGGAGTTGGGTTCATGCGTACGTGGGAAAATAATTACTTGGACTTGGGATAAACAAATTGGGTTTTGTAAGTTTCTGGCGATTGAGATTGGGTCTAGTTATATGTTTAGTTCATTGCAATTTTTACATTAAACCTAAGATGTAATGGTAATCGTTCGTTGATACAGTAATAACCCTATGTGAATTATCTCGTCGTTCAGGTTAACTTGATTTCGAGTTGTTTGGTCACATTAGCTTTGGACCCAGGTGAGTAGTTAAGTGTGTTACGTATTTTTGAAAAATACCTGTATCCCTTAAAAGTATTTCTTTCAGAAATTTATATCAATGTCATCCGGAAATTTGTTTAAAAGTTGTTCTCTAAATTGGCATGCGATGAATTTTTCTGAGATCAATTGTTGATGTTCTTTTTGGTGAGAACTTGGGGGATATTAATGGGAACATTTATTTCGAAAGTCCAGGGAACTTATTCCTTCTCGTGTTGGTGACCCTGGCCATTGGGGAAAAGACCGTGTTATGCCGGTGACCCCAATGCTCAACGGCTTTCTTTCGCCGGATCGTCTTAGGGAAAAGTACCACGGGCTGCCAACCCTGGTGACTCTAAGTTCGATATTGGATCCAATTTTTGATGAGATTTATTTTGGCCATGGTACTATTTGATTGTGGTTCCCCATTGTTGATGGAGTTATTGTTGTAATCACCACCAAGAATATTTATTTGGTTAAAGGCTTTATTGATTAATTTATTATTCTGCTGGACACCTCGTATGCCAAATTATGATTTAATGGTAAATTATTTTCATCTCCGCTTTCAACTTTATTTATTATACATACTTTCTATTCACTGAGCTCGTCAGCTGACGGATTTATTCCAACTTCTCTTTCAGGCAAGTTGGGGAGGCATCTCGGGGATTTTCTTTTGTTGACCTCCTTAGGGTGTCTCATTCAAATTTTATTTTAGTAAATCGCTTCCGCATTCAAAACGATTGTCAGATAATGAATTCTTTTTATTATTGTTGGATTACTGGATATTGTTTAGTTCATGGGATGTTTGTACCCCATGTTTATGATTGAGACACATTTGGCTTTTGATTTGATTAATAACGGAAAAGGAATCATTTGATTTTTGGTTACTTTGATTTTTTTAGGCTGCGTGTTCCATGGATTAGCCTCATGGTTCACGGCCGGTCACTTCTCATTTTTGGGGTGTGACAGACAAAAAGCTACGCATGCTATCAAAAGAGCGCTAAGAAAGAAAGGAAAACTAATTATTGACAAGTATGCACGAGAAAGGATAAATCATACTCAAAAAGTAATAAATATCAAGCATGCATCAAATGGAGTTAATTAGCGTACAAAAGATCAACGGAGGACTTTATTAGCTTATAACGACCTTGGATACAAAGGGAAAGGGATTACAAAAATGTAGTGGCCATATACTTGCACGGTTCATCTACCCTTGGCCACTACCAACCCTAAACTACCCAAGGCATGGCCACATATCGGCCAAACACCAAACGAAGATACGAAAAAGAAATAAAGAAAAACTACTACCACCGACTCAACCACACATAGTTGCCATCCTCATCCGGCTCCTCATGGTATTGAGCATCGAGCTCCCCCTTCCCATCGGACTCTTTCTTATCCGGAATGTATGCTAGCCCGGAGGTCACACCAATCTTCTCATCATAGTATTCAACCCTCTTTCGAATATGATTTTGCTCTTTCATAGCATTTCTTTGATTTTCTTTGAGGAATAGGGTCATTTGAGGTGAGATTTGTAGTGAGAGAGATTGAGGGGCTAATTTAGAGGGCTTTGGAGAAGAAGATGAAAATTTGAGGTTTTAGCTTTTGTAGTGGGAGAGGAGAGATAAGGAACCACGTATCAATTCTTCACCTTTTACATCCCAACCACTTCTATAACATTCACACCACCCCCAAACCTCCTTGAAACATTGAAAATCATTGACACACAACCCTCCAAACATTCGGTTACCTAAGTTTGAACAATGGAAGAGACTCAGACTATGGTTCAAAATAAGGACTAGGTGACTCTTATGTGGTTTAATCAAGCAAAAATGCCTTGAATCATTTCCTAAGTACGCCAACAACTCCAACAAGATGCACAAGAGATATATACACTACTTAAGCATGAACAAAAGATGTTGTTTACGCAAGTGCGGGAAATGAGAACAAAAAGCATGGGATGCTTAAGAAATAAATCTCTACTCTAGCGATGCACAACACTTGACTTGACTTTTAGACTCAACTTGGTCATCAATGCTCATGTATATGCATGTGACATAGATTTAAACACACAACAGAATTCGAGGGGATACATGACTCTTGCCATTGACACAATCGAGCATAAGTAAAGTATCTAACATACGAAATCATTACTAACAAGGGAGAATTGCACAAAAAATTTAAAAATTTAACCAAAAGTAGAAAAATGATGAACATATATATGGTATATATATCCCTCCCCCCCAACTTAAACGATGTTATGTCCTCATAGCATGAAGAACAACAGTATTGAGAGGAAAGAACAAAAGATTGTACCTCCGGGGGAATGTCAACCCCCGTATACCTCGACTAAGTTGAAGGCTTTCTTGTCATTGCTTCCCTTCGTCATTGGAACTGCTTCCAAGGCTCACTCTTTCGGCTCCTCCATCAGAACCACAGCTAGTCACACAAGGTCATCGCCAGGGCTTTCTTGGTCTTACAATCGCGACACGCAATCGCACCCATGCTTAGGGCTCCTGAATGCCTCATTCACCCTAGCTTTTAGACCTAAACCACCAAGGCTGGTGTGGTAGCATGCTTACCCTGCAAAAGACGTAAGAACCAACTACCTACTAAGAAGCAAATGACATTAGTACCGCCCGGCTCGTGTTATCCAGGCTTAAAAGTAACCGAAAGTAAAACACAACCAAATCTTCACGCGATTACATGGATACTACTTTTCTCCCCATTTTCCAAGTGAGAAACGGGTGGCTATACCAGACCATCAAATTAAAGAGAAAAAGAAAAGAAAAAGAGAAAGATTGAGTTTATGTACATTCAGCCAAACGCGGGCTCTGAATATTTAACATGATAACAAGAGCTAATAAAATGAACATAGCACTCCACTCCACCCTCTGCTTCAAAAATTGTATCCGACCATGCCACAAAAATAGATACTTTGAGTATAGCAATTGCCAAATTCGTTTCAAAATTTTAAGTTCTACCAAGTGTATAGCCCAAACAAAATCAATTTTCAAATTGTTGAGAAATTCTATGATAAGAGGATTGTAAACCAAGTCAACATTCTCAACACCAAGAAAATCAGTTAGTAGTTCTATGATTGGTAACTTCTCAATATTAGGCCCACATGCATCATGTTTTTCTAACAAGGAGTGTAAGGAATCTACCTCGCCATCCATTTCCTTAGCAGTGAGAAGATCAAGGCATGGAGAATTCGAAGGGACAATTGTAGCTTCTATAGGCGCCAACTCTTCAAAGATTGGTTCATAAGCATCTTGTTTAGTCAACAAAGAATACAAGTAATCCACTTCAGCATCCAGTTCCTTAACGGTGAGAGGCTTTGCCAACGGATCGTCATGGTAGACGCCCGATGAGTCAAGCAAGTTCATCTCATGAGCAAGGAGTAATTCCTCCGGGGAAGGATCAAGATATGGAATATCGAAAGAAACAACCTTAGCAGTGAGGCATTTCTCCCCCGGATAATCACAAAGAGGGGGATCCATAAGAGAACTTTGGACCTCAATTTCATCAAAAGGCTCATCACTCCAAGCAGGCTCTGAGAAGCTGTCACAATCTAAACTAACATCTTCAACAAAGATACTTGGCTCAATTTCCTCTTCCATGGCATTTGAATTGGACTCTTGACAATGTTGAACAAAAACCTTAGATTGTAAAGTTGCGGCCAAATGATCAAAGAAATCTAAGGCTTGAACGGGTTCTTTTTCAAAAAGTTTTCCATCGCAAATCATGTCCAAGAATCGTTGATTCTTTTTAGGGATGGCAAAGTGAACCGAACCGATGGGTACCCGAACCGTAACCGAAAAATTTCCCCGAACCATAACCGAAAAATTCCCCGTGGGTATGGGTATGGTTGAGGCCTTGGATAACCGAACGGGTATCGGTGCGGGTATGGTTTAGCAGATTCCCGAACCGATCCCCGAACCGAACCGAACCGAAACCATAATATATATTTATTTATATATATATATATACATGTATAAATATATAGGAGTATAATAAAAGAGACCAAGGGTCGAAGTGCAAACTTCCAAAAGTTTTAAGGACCCGCTTGTTGCATGTGTTAAGGTCCAAGGACTTGAAGTGTGATAACCCTTTATATATTTAAAAGGGGTCACTAGGGTTTCATCTCATTTGGTCGGCGTCCCACTCCTCCAGTCCTGTTCCCACTTTCCAGAGGCAATAGCGGCGAATCGGCGATATGAGCCTGAGGGCTCTCTCTCTCGATCTCGACTCTCCTAGGTGAATTTGAAGCAATCCTCTCTCCTTCTGTTCGTCTCTCTCTGTTCGTATGTAACTGTATGCGTAGATCTGTAACTCTCTCTCTCTCTCTCTCCTGTTCGTATGTAATCTGCAAGCACAAATTTGTAATTTTTGGCTGCTTGAACTAATTGCTAAACAACGACGAGTTATCATAGTAAATAAACACTAGATGTTTTGGATACATATCTGTAATCTGTATGCATATATCAATGAATTGATTTCAATCTCTGGAACAATTTTTTTAACCTTCAAACCTTTCTTTTTCCTTTTTTTTATCAGAAATAATAGTCTGTTTCGGTTACCCATTCGGTTCGGGGATTACCCGAAAACCGAATGGTTCGGTTATGGTTCGTTCTTCCTTTTTCCGTTCGGGTATCGGGGCGGATATGGACAGCCTTTCGGTTTCGGGGATCGGGTACGGAAATCCCCATATCCGCCCCGAACGCCCCGAATGCCATCCCTAATTCTTTTGAGAAAGTCCATCATAAAAATAGTTAGCAATTTGAAAATTATCATAGCCATGATGCGGAACCGCCTTGAGCAAGTCCTTATATCTTCCCCAACATGCATAAAATGACTCATTCTCTCTTTCGGCAAAAGTTTGAATTTGGTTCTTGAGAACCCTTGTATAATACATGGGAATGAACTCTTTGTAGAATTCATTCAGCAAATCAGCCCAAGTCTGCACAGAGTGAGGGTTCAAGGAATTGAGCCAAGTTTTGACACCATCCCTTAAAGAGAGAGAAAAGAAATTCATCCATGCAGCCTCTGATTTCACTATGGCACCAAGGGTACCAAGTTTGCCCTTGAAAGCTGCAACATGTTTGTAAGGGTGTTCGTGATCCATGCCATGGAAGTGGGGCAACCAATTGGAAATGTTCATTTGTATCCTAAATACATTGACGGTAGGAGGGGTGGGGGCAATTATGCAAGAAGGTGGATAAGCATAATCGGGATAAGAGTATTCCCACATAGTCATGGGGACTATTTCCCCATTTGCCACCGTCAATCTATCAGATATATAAGACATAAAGTAAACAGGCTAGAGGGGCTATGCCGCCACCTCTCACAAAACAGGTCCGTGGGGTTAAGTCACCGCCACGTTATGTGAACAATAAAAGAAAAGGCAATTGATGCTCAACCTAGTTTCGTTACACCTCAAGTCGAATTGGTGGCTCGGTTAGAGGTATCCGCTAAGTTGAGTTCAAATTACACAAAAGGAAAAATAAATGGAGTACTTACAGTGATTTGTCGAACCTCCAAATAAGTTATAATAAGAATTCCCCGGCAACGGCGCCAAAATTTGATTGCAGCCATTCGGTAGTCGTTGAAGTTTACCAAACGGCCGTCAAATTCAATTATTTATTTACCGGACTACAACTAAAGATTTGCATAGTATAGCGAGAAAGTCCGAGTCGATCCACAGGGAGCTCGAATATAGCTTAATCGGATTGTAGTTTGTAAGGGTTTTCGGCGTTTAGGCGGCCAACTATCGGTTTTGCTTTAGAAAATGGAAAACTATTGTAAAACGACTAGAAAATGAGTTTGGACTAAGAATTAAAAGGCGGCAAGGCAATGGAGTTACTAACGCCCGTAACTTAAGCAATCTAACAATTCTCAACGAAAACACGGTTGAATCGCGCGGCATAGGCTATCAACCGGAAGATTTAGCTATCAAAATGGTTAGACTTGATATAGAGTTTGAATAACAAGCTAAACACAAGGCGTGACATCGCTCACGGAACCATGTGAGCGAGCCCATGATCACCGGAGATTAACAACGCCAAGACTTGCATTCAAACTCAATATCAAGGTCATGAACTAGAAGCATAGTTTGGAAAGCGAGCAAGTTCTTTGGTTCTTTTGGCAAACACGAGGCGAGACATAGCTCACGGAACCATATGAGCGAGCATATGATCACCGGAGGTTAACATCGACAAGTTTTGTTACATAAAAGGCGAACCACGCACATTTACAAACCAAACCTCACGTCTTAAGTTGAGAGAAAGCAAGATTAACATAAATCACATGATGTTATTCACCCCACGGCCAAGCCTAAACGACTACTCACACATAATGAAAAGACTAGAAAGCTTGCTTAAGGAAGAAAACATGATTAACCGATAGAAATGAAAATAAACTTGAAATTAGTGAAGATCTAAACCGTAGCTACAACATTAATAAACGAGAAATTAACATAAGACAAATACTTACTTGAGTTCTTAAGGAAATTAACTAAGAAAGCTTGAGAGCATCAATGGAGTCCTAGAAAGCAAGAAGAAAGACTAAGGTCTAAAAAAGACTAGAAATGGCCATCCTTCTATAAAAGGCATACAAGCCTATTTATAGGGCTCTAAAGTTAAGTTACAAAGGACCAAAAAGTCCCCCAAAATATCCCAAAAATACTCCATAAGTGGAAACTTTCTATAAATGGAAAGTTGAAAAAGCTAACAAAAATCTGCAGATTTTCCCACCCAGTACCGGTACTGGGAATTTCCAGTACCGGTACCCGCTTCAACGGGCTGGAAAATTGATCTCTGGACACCCGGTACCGGTACCTGGAATTCCCAGTACCGGTACCCGCTTTACAGCTTTTTTGGGCAAACTTTGCAAGCTCGCTCCGGACACTCCTGAACTCGGATTTAGGCGTTCTTTGGACCGTTGGAAAGCTCGTCGAGTCTACTTTCTAACCCAAGTGGTTTGGATTAAAAGTAGTTTGTACATCAAAAATTATGATGATTCTACCCTCAGCTCTTCGGAAGATGAATTGCTTTAGTAAAATTCTCACTTCTCCTTCAATTCCCTTGACCCTTAGGCGACCCGAGCAACCTCCAAACCATCTTTTCATGACTCTTCGGGCTCCACAATGTGGTGGCACGTGGCCTTGAGTACTTGGTTGCACCCGGAGCATTCCTTGGCGTTCAAACGCGCCTTATTTATGCGAATTACCTGAAATACACAAAAACCTACCTTACGTGCAATATCGCATAAAACGACAACATATATGTACAAACACAACATACTAGAGGACTAAAGCACCAAGAATATGCATTATTGGGTGCTTATCACCCTATTTATACTCCCTCTGTCCCATAATATTTGTCCGGTCCGCAAAACGGAGACGTAAAAATAATACTATTTTTGCAAGAAAAGTTGGAAAAAAATTCAACAACTTACTAGATCTTGACGAGTTCTTTTAACTTGTGAAAAAAATTTGAATTTTTCTCGAAAGAAATGCATTATTTTGTAGTCTCCGTTTCGCGGACCGGACAAATATTATAGGACGGAGGGAGTAATAGGCTACAAAAATAGGAACAACATAATTACCCAATGTAGGACTAAAGAATACAAGGCATTCCTAACATAAAATATAAAAAGTAGATATTTATGATTGGAGGGCTTGATACCAAATCAAGCTTTGATCCAAATATTTACTCAGAATTGAGTAAATATTTGGGTAAGAAGTGGATATGTTCTTAATTAAAGAATACACAAACCAAACTCAACTCCAGCAAAATTTGATTCGTAATTTTGCATTCCAAGAAGAAGGAAACAATACATTTCTTAAGTACGGAGTAAATGAGAACATTCTTTTTTGTCAAATGCTAACTTTTTGTCTCAGGTTCGTAAGAACTCGAGTAGCATTCCGCAGCCTATTAATGGAGGAAAGGGTGGCTGCAAAAGCAACCGCAGGGTCTACGAACCACCAAGGGCAGATCCTATTTGCGATAGCATTTTGACAGCCAACATCGTCAGACACGACTTGATGCTTCTCGAGAACCAAATTCCTTTCTTTGTGCTTGAGCATTTGTTCCAACTCACAGTGGCTAAGATCCCAATGGATCAGACCTCGGAGTGTTGCCCTGAGTCGTCGCTGGAAGGTTATGTCCGTTCGTACTTTAAGAAGTTTCTGAGTCTCGAAGGCGAACAATCTAGTGGTAGCAAGCCGGAAACTAGCTGTTTGGCTAGCGATCACTGTATCCTCTCAGTTTGTGGTTCTACAAAAGAACGTGAACAGAGAAAGACAGGGTCAGGGAAAGCTAATGACTACTATCATATTCTACACGTAATACACAGTAGTTACATTCCTGGTGAAGAAGAAGAAGAAGAGGAAGAAACCGAACCCGAAATCCAACTAAATTCCAAAAAGCATTGCGAATTAACGCTCTCTGCATCGGACCTCCACTACGCAGGAGTCAAGTTCGTACCCACTAAGGAGCTATTGGACATCAAGTTCATCAATAAAGGCGTATGCTATTGGACATCAAGTTCATCAACATGTCCCCGAGCAAGACGTATGATACTTCACGTCCTATGCGAAGATCATGGACATGTTCATTAACTCACAAAAGAGCTAACCAAAATGTCTAGAGTGAGAAACAGTGAGAAGGAAAGAATAAGCAATGGCTATGGTGGAAAGGAAGACAGTGGTTGGATACCGGTGCTCAAGAATCACAGGATTCAAAGGCGTGACAAATCTGGTAAGGAGCTTTTCACTCTGTATGTGGATAATATCCCGGAGAGCAAGGATATGCAGTGGCTCTTGAAGACATTTAAGATGTTCGGAGTGGTCAAGGATGCATTTATTCCTAGGAAACGGAGTAAATGCACAGGGAATAAATTCGGGTTTGTGAGGTATGATTATCAGGTCTCTGCGGGAATGGCCATATCAAGAATGAATGGAGTGTGGGTGGATAATATGAAGCTGTTTGTCAAAGAGGCTTGTTTCGGTCAGGATGAGGTAAATTTGAATCAAAAATTACCACGATTCCATGTAGCTGGGAAACAGGGGCTCAACCATGGGGATATTCCTAACCCCTACCTAGGGGAAAGGAAAAGTAATGAGAAGGGAAGTCCAAGTGTGATGTGGAGGGGTAGAAAGTTAGGGAAATCATTTGCTCAAGTGGTGGGAGGTGAATCACCCAAGCTAGGGGAGGTGAAGGAGCTGATCCCAATCCTTAAAGTTCGTCCTATTGGGAACGGTTGGCTGGAGAGAAGTGCTGTAGCGATTATGAATAGGGTGGTATCTCTGTCAACCTTGGAAGCCAGTTTTAGCTCTTAATCGGAGGAGGTGGCTCAGTTCAGAGCCATGGGCGGAAGGTTGGTCTTGATAACTTTTCAGAGCAGATAAGTAAGGGATGAACTCATCAAAGGGTTGTGGATGAAAAGATGGTTTATTGAGGTCAAAGCATGGAGAGGTGAACCGGCTAGTTTCGAAAGATTTGCGTGGCTTAGCTGCTCCGGCATTTCGCTTAACGCATGGAATGTGCAAACATTTCAACGGATTGGTGAGCTCTGGGGTAATTTCATGAAGATTGATAATGAAACATTAAAGGATTTATCCTTTGCAAATGGGAAGGTTTTGATAGCCACAGAGGAATCCAACAAGATTGATAACTGGATTCAAATGGAGGTGCAAGGTTTAATTTATGATATTCATGTCAAAGAGGAATTTACTTGTACTAATCCTAATGATATTGTGGAGTCCTCGGTGAACAGCCATCAAGCACCTAATTCAAAGGAGTTTTTTCAGAAGAAAGCCGTTGCAAAACCAGACAAGGAAGAAGATGATGAGGTGGAGTGCCTTGGTTCAGGGTCAACCAATGGGAGAAGGGGGAGTAGGTGTAAGCCACCGGCTCAACTGGAATTCTCTTTGCGCGCCCCCTCTGACACACCCACCCTGCCTGACCCCACCCCCTTGACCAAAATAACCCCCGGCAATAATTTAACCCAACTCAATAATTCAACATTTTTTTATTTCTCATTTATTTACTTAATAACTTTTACATCTTTTTCATTTTTATTTATTTAATATTAATTTAGTGTTCCAATTTTCAATCCGGTTGAATCGATGCAAAGATCTTATTTTTTTATCATTTTCTCTTCAATGGTCATAATGAATTTTTGGCTCGAAGGCCTTTCAACAAGTATCCTAAGGCTTATTATTTAGTTTTAGGTTTCTCTTATGGTACTCATTGAAAGGCCCTAGAGCCAAAAATTCATTACGATCATTTAGGATGAAATGATAAGAAAAATAAGATTTTCGCACCGGTTCAAACGAATTAAAAATCGGAACACTTATTTTTTTACTCTTTATATGTATTTTTAAATTATTTAATATTATATACGTAACTAAATTTCTTTATGTTATTGAAATTTTACTCTTATTTTTTTACTCTTATTAAAATTTTATAATTCTTTTATGTTATTGAATTTTTTAATTTTGTATTTATTTATATCTTTTATCTATTTTATTTTGAACCACTTATTCAGATTTCCTTTTATCTTCTTATCTTCAACTATAACCGTGTTGGGAACAATCACTTTGTACAACTTTTCTTGCAGCCTCATTACCCTGTACCACCCTTCCCAATATGGTGGTGGAACAATTCATCAGATCAAGCTAAAAGATGGGCTGCTCGTTATGCAACGCGAATTAGTTTGTGGCAAGAAATAATGGTACAAGACCAAGAGGGACAGGAGCAGAATTTGGTGGAAACATTAATTAAAAATTGAATTTTCATGTATTTTCACTCTTGGATGAAATTAGTACAAGTTATGTTTGGTTTGATTAATTAACCTTAGTACAAGTTATATTTTAATTATTCATTTATTAATTCAAATTATAGTAAGAAGTCTTTTAAAAGTAAAACAAAAAACTACTAAAAGTAAAACCAAAAAACTAGTCAAAGTTTAAAAAAAATAAAAACAATAATTAAAGTCTTTTATAAGCAAACAAAAAAAATAGGAATAGTTAAAAAAAACTAAAACAGTAATTAAAGTCCTTTATAAGTATAAAAAAAACTAGTAAAAATGAAAAAAAATAAAAGAGTAATTATTTACTTATAAAAGTAAAACAAAAAAAAAAACTAGTCGAAGTTAAAAAAAAAAAAACCAAAAAGGAGGGGAAGGGGGGAAAGGTAGTGGGGCCGGGCAGTGTCAGGGGGTGCGAGAAGAGGCTCTCGGCTCAACTCTATAGCCAAGCTGGTAATCTTGCAGAGGAAAGTGATTGATCATGATGGGGTTGGGGGCCCTATGTTTCACAGTGAAGGGATGCATTTAATGCATGACAAGGATGGGGGGGGGGGGGGGGGGGGGGGGGGGGTGGTGGTCTCTCGGGAGATGCTCGAGAATTTTGAATCTGAAGTATCCTTTGTGGAGGACTCGGCGGGCAAACCCCTTACTGAAGGAGCCATCTTGGGCTTGAGGGATAAAGAGGAGAATGGGCCAGAGGAAAGTGGGTCATTAAAAGAAGGAGATGATGATCTTATAACCCACTTTTCGGCCCAAGAGGTGGAGCCTGCGGTGCAGGGCAGCCTTTTAATCCACTCCCAAAGGAGCCTCGGGCAGAATCAAAAGAAAATTGGGAGAATTTTTCATAAGTCCATTATAGCACTTTCTAAACTCATCTAGTCCACTTCTAAGTTTCATAACCCACAAAGTTCACTTCTAAGTGTTGCCTATTCTATGGCAAGTAATCTTTCGTTTTTTTTTTTTTTTGGTCAAAGTTCACCAAACCATCTCGGTTTTAACAAAACCACTCAACTTTTGAATTTAAATTTTGATCCAAGGACTGCGATTTAACTATTTTCAATCCAATGGTCCATATTCATTGGGGGTATGATGCTCCCACACCACTTGGGAGCATCATAGAAGTTTTGCATATATATTACGTGTTTGTATACATATACACACTTTAACTTATATTAACATACATCTTAACTATACCACTATAATTAATACATATTCATTCTTTAAATTTATACACACTTAACAAATAATAAATTAGACCCACTTTATACACTTTATCTCCTATACACTTAACCAAACCACTAGAAATGCTCTTACATGGTAATGTTATGACGTTACGGAGACGAGGAATGGATGACCTCAATGGATGTTGACATCCTGTTAGCTTCTGAACATGCATGACGTTTAGGGTGGTACATATATTTCAACGAAACCGTTGTGTGATGCTATCGCATTCATTGCCTTCATTTATTTATAGGAACCACCTAGGAACAACTTTTCCAACCAGATTTTTATCTCTGAAAGGACGTCTAACCAGCTCGTAGAGATCAGTAAATGCCTTAAAGTCTTGTTTTATCCATTCACGTGAATCACTCACCAACAGGCCCCAAGGATAGCAAGGCATCAAATTTCGAGGGGATCATTTGCACCTTACCATGGTCCATAATCTTATCCTTGACAAAGTACCAAAAAATAAAAAGAATTGTTCTCATGCCGTAGCTATATTCTAGCTAGTTTTTTTTTTTTTTAAATTTTTTTATGTGAACACAGTCGTATCTCTCCAGTATATAACTGTATCTGTAATCGCACATGTTCTTCCTAGTATCTAATTACGGATCCAAACGCGTCAATGTGTCACCCTCAATTGGTTAGAAAAAGGACAAAATGTACGAAGTTGTCTTAAATGCTTCCGAAATGACAAGGCATCTAACAGACGGCCGGCGTTATGATTTTGGCATGAAGAACTTTGAGTTTTTTTTTTTTTTTCAGGAAAAAATTTCCAATTCACTTTGAGACCAAAGTCCAAGGACAGATCTTAGGAGCAGATGTCCCCAAACAATTGTTCTACCCATTGTAATTTCCAAGCTAGCTATTTTGGTACTAGAACAAATATTTTTAAAAAATTAAAAGTGCGTAAGTTTGCCCGCCCAATACCGTTTAACAATTCAACTCTAGCCCAAGAAAGATTTCGTTGGGAAAATAATTACTTTTTAGCAACCTTCTAATTTGTGCAATGTTATTTTGATTTTTAAAATTAACACGGATGCTCGAAATTGAATGCATATTTATAAATAGATGATCGTATTTAGTAATTGAATAGGTCGATTTGTTTGTTGTTATGATCAACACTTTTTCGTATATCGCAATTGAATCAAAACCCAGCAATATATATTATTCTTGAATTTCGGACATAGCATCTTTAGTGATGAACGATATACGATGTCATTGGAGTTGAACAATCAATGGAGTTGAATTTCGACTTAGTATCAACTATTTTTTTTTTCTCAACAAAAGAAAATTTTATAAAGCTCGAGCTTGAAAGGATACATCGAGAGGGGAGGCTGAGGAGCACAGATGCTCTACTCAAGCGGGGGAGGGGGGGAACGTAATCATATAGCACAAAGTTGAATGATAAATGCCAAAACAGATTACAATTTTAGCAAACGGATACCATCCAAAAACATTTTAAAATCCTTCACAGAGTACAACCTAATATTGAATTTAACTTTGATCCACATTGCCACTCTGAATTTAATTCTATCCACCACCTCCTCTGTGTTTAACTATTGCAATGCAATTTGTTTGAACTGGTGGAAAGTAAGTGAAACTACTGCTTTTTGGAGCCCAATAAGTCATAATAGGTCACCTTCAATTGGTTTGAAAATAGGGGATAAAAATGACCAAAAAAAAAAAAAGCTGTTGTAGATGCTTTTGATAGTAGAAGGCCTCAAAAATACTGTAAGGCAATGAACAACTTTTCATCATTTGTTTTGGGGAAAAAAATTTCCAAATCACACATTTTTCGAGGCCACGATCAATGAAGTTTATATGTATGTCTGATCCCAACGAACGCAAATTTGCCTAGGATTTCACACTAATTAAGGGACATAGACAAGAATTGAACTCGAGAAAGTTGACAAAATCGTAGGTGTTACAAATGCCTCTAGCTAGCACGATAAGGCCTCCAACATATGGCCGGCAATAAAATATTGGCCTCTAACGTAAAAGAAGAAAGATCACAGTTTCTACCCGAGATCTTTGACAATTCATCTTGGTTTTAAAACCATTGTCTATGGAGTCATGATTGTTTCTACGCTACTTTTTATCACGGATTTTTTTTTCTCGGCAAACGAAACTTTTTATTAAAATTTGGAAGGGTACATCGGGGGAAAAAAGAAAAGACTGTGATCACAAACTTGGTCTTCATCCACATTGCAACTCTAGTTTTTACCAAATCCCCCACCACCTCAACACTCGTGGTAGCATTATTAAACACATTTTAACCATGATAAAATCACAATAAAATCGAGATTGAATAACTTAAAAAGGTTGTTCTCCAAAAATGAACGATTCTGATTGTTTTTGTTGGACCTGAGACGAGCTACTAGTATATGCTTTTAACATTGAAAAAAATGAAGTTGTTTTATTTAGTTTCTAGTGAATGAGATAAGGAAATAAAGACTGTGATCACATCACACGGCACATGCGTGAAGTCATTACTCATGAGAATAAGGTGTAGATGACTCTTGGGAGTTGTGAACCGGCTAAAGTTTTCAGGCCGTAAAAAGTGAAAACAACGGCAACCTCCTCCGATATTGCGTATTAGGCCTCTCGTATTTTGATATCATAGATTTGGTCCTTGAATCCTCCTCTATAAATGATAAGACCTCAATTTCCAATTTCATTCAACCAAAAAGAGGTACAGTGCGCTCCAATTGTAATTTGTAATTTGTAAAGAGTGAAGAGAAACATAAGTAATACTCCATTTTTTCTAAAATTTAATTAGTTCCTTAAGCTCAATCCCTTGATAAATAGTCTTCGAAAAAATGCTATATTTTATGTCTGGTGTTTTCCCATTTGCTATAATTATTTACCAATGACCAGTATTTAGCTAGTTGTCTTCAGGAAAAAACTTCATGCCTCATATTTCAAGACCATCCTCGATCGATTAAACAAAGATAATAGTCATAGACAAATAGTGCCACTCTTGTCCATGAAAATTACTCCAAAGCTAGATCCAAAATGGATGTGATTGTTTCAGCTTGTCATTTGTATGGAATTTTGAGGTTGGTTTCTTACATGGTAATGTCATCCATAACGTCACGGAAACGACGAATGGATAACCACACCCCAAGAGGTGAGGAAGAAAAGTTTTCGGGCAGCGAAACAGCGACCTAAATGGATGTTAATTACACCCCGTTAGCTTCTGAACATGACCTTTTCAGGGTATATATATTTCAGCGAAACAGTTGTGTGATATTGATATTGCATTCATTTTGCCTTCATTCATTTATAGTAGGAACCATCGAGGAACAACTTTTTCCAACCACATTTTTTTCTCTAAAAGGACGTCTAACGTCCTCGAATGGTACATGCATGCCATTGCATTCATTGCATTTGTCTTCTTTTTTTCCCATGCACGTGAATCACTCCCAAACACACTGAAGGGGTATCCAAGCATCAAATTTCTGGGGGACCATTCCTTACCATGGTCCATAGTTTTACCCTGGACAAAGTAATAATAAATAAAAATAGTTGTTCCCATGCCGCAACTATATTTTAGTTTTTTTTAATTTTTTCATATACCAACGTAGTCTTAGATCACCAGATATATAGCATATGTCTGTATGCAGAATCGCACCTGTTCTTTGTAGTGTATGATTACGGATCCAAACCAGTTAATGTGTCACCTTCAAATTGTTAGAAAAAGGGAGATATAAATGACAAAATGTACGTCACGTCATGGCCTAATGGAGACGAGCAATGGATGACCTCAATGGTTGTTGACATCCCGTTAGCTTCTGAACATGCATGACATTTAGGGTACATATATTTCAGCGAAACAGTTGTGTGATGCTATCGCATTCATTGCCTTCATTTATTTATAGGAACCACCTAAGAACAACTTTTCCAACCACATTTTTATCTCTGAAAGGACGTCTAATCTCGTAGAGATCAGTACATGCCTTAAACTCATGTTTTATCCATGCACGTGAATCACTCCCCAACAGGCCCCATTGTCCATAGTTTTTCCTTGACAAAGTACCAAAAAATAAAAAGAATTGTTCTCATGCCGTAGCTATATTCTAGCTAGTTTTTTTTTTTTCATATCAACACAGTCGTATCTCTCCAGTATATACCTGCATATCTGTAATCACATCCGTTCTTCGTAGTATCTAATTACGGATCCAAAGACGTCAATATGTCACCTTCAATTTGTTAGAAAAAATGGGATAAAAATGACAAAATGTGCGAAGTTATCTTAAATGCTTCCGAAATGACAATGCATCTAACAGATGGCCGGCCGGCATTATGATTTTGGCATGATGAACTTTGAGTTGTTTTTTTTTTTTTCTTCGGCAAAAAATTTCTAACTCACTTATACTTCAAGACCAAAGTCTAAGGACAGATCTGACGAGCGGATGTCGCCGAATGATTGTTCTATCCATGTTATTTTGGCACTTAATGGTATTAGAAGGCTCACAATTTAGGTGTACCATTGGGTGTATCTTTTGATGTAATTTTGCTTCATTTTTGTTTTTCCTTGGGGTTGTGGTGAGCTTTCTGGTTCTCCCTTCCCTTTTACTCGATATATCCTTTCGAGTTTATTCAAAAAAATAAAATTTCCTTTGCCGAGCAAAAAAAAAAAAAAGTTATTTTGGTACTGAAACATATTTGTTTAAAAAATTAAAATTATGTAAGTCCGCCCGCCAATACCATTTAACAATTCAACTCCCGCACAAGCCTGAGGACTTTTAGTTAAGTGTCATATTGGCAATTATTAACCATGTGTTTGTCTATTTTTGTGGATAGTCGATGATCGACTAAGGAATTGTAGTGTGTGCTGGAAATGTGGTGTTGTGGTGGTGGAGTTTGGTTCCTTGCCGTGTTTCAGGACTTCTCTGGAAGCAAACTTAATGAAGTGAATGGAAATGAAAGAAGAATAACAAAATGGACTTTATTATTCCCCAAAGTGGAAGTCAGTCGACTGTGAGAACACAATCAATTGGACGGTTAAGTTACAAGCTACTCCTAGAGCGAGAAAAGTAAAGTACAGATAAAAAGTAGAAGCCTTTGGGCGATTGAGTGGGGTCCTTCTAAATGTCTTCAGTCTTTGTATTTATAGACTTAAAATTCAAACCAGATGGAATTCCCTCCTTTGATTTGAATTGGACGGTTACTGCCTGTTATTTCCTCATCTTGCTCCATGATCTGCACGGCAGTTACTTCTCTCATGATGTGCTTGTTTTTCAACTACCCATCATCACGTCTGTAGATGTGTTTGTTTCACTTGTGCTTTGTCCAATTGCCACGGGTCCCCGACTATGATGCACATTCTCGACTAGTCATTAGTCCATTTGGCACTTTGTTGTTATCGAGCGGTAATCAAGCTAATTCATTAACTGTTGCCGCGTGTCATTATTTAACGCAGTCGATTAGTAATGATCATCTTGCTAAAATATGGTGTAAACAATGCCCCCCTATTTACCTGAGTTAAGGATTAACTTTGGTAAATATTTCTCTTAATTTTAAATCACCCCTCTGTCGATATCGACGGGTGATAACTTTTTTCCGGTGATAACTTTTTCCGGTGTAAACATTTATGCCCCCAACTCCCGAAGAGTTTTAGATAAATTTTACACCAACTGCTAAGGCTTAATTCTGCTGTCGAAAACCATATGTTGGCTTTGCCGCTGTTGAGCTGTCGATCATTATTGGATAATATTGCCTCCGTCGATTAGGCTTCCATTATCGACATAAGAATTTTCCAATCGACTGGAAACGTCATAAAAATGTTCCAATTGACAGAAATAAAAATCCATGGGCAACTGGGGTCTAATTACATAATTTAATGACACATGGATTGAATACATGTCCTCAACATAGCCTATATACAAGTCCATTGATGTTGAGAATCTGCTTTTATCATGTCCAATGCATGAACCCATAGTGGATCATTTTGTACATCAACCATTTATGGTCTAAATCAACTCATCGACCATTTGCATTTTGTTCAGTCGATTTTCTATTCTAGTCGAGTAACTTTCACGACTTGACTTACTTTGAGTTTCAATTTTCGAGCCACATAAGTTTTATAATTGGCTCTTCTAAAGATGAGTTTGCCCCCCATGCAAACTTGATATCAAAAAAGGGCTGTTTCTCATTTCAATCATCCTTACTAAAATCTGGATGAAGGAGACATAGATGCCAACAAGACCTTTCAAAATTTTCCAGTAGATGATGGCCTTTTTTTTAAAACAGTTGAAAATTATAAACTATGAAGGCCTTTAGGAACACAAGTGGCGCCCAAAATTACAAGTCTCTGCATGTCCACTATCGACTGCAAAGTGTTCAAGATCGACTGGACCAGCAACCAATCCAATCGTTGCCATATATCCAAAGATGAATATCTGCCCTCTAAATTCATCATTAAAAGGAGGATTATTTCTCGTTCTATATTTTGCCCACCAAATTCATTTGTCTAAACTAAACAATACCGGGCAACTATTTAATATATATTCGACTGCAATAAAGCCTTTCTGGCTTTAAACTGCTGTCGAAAGTAATCATGGTGACATTTCAATGCTTAAATGTCACCGTCGAATGGTGGCATGCCCCTGTCGATTAGTTCCTTTGACGAAACTTTGAGCAAATAGCTCACTAATGCCCACAACTGTACAAAAACAGAGAGCATCGTCTATAATTTTTATCAATTGTGAATTACAACTGTAAATCCACGCTGGGCATATTTATTTCTAACACAGCCAATACAAGAGGCCTTGAACATATGAACAACGTCGATCAAAAATTCGTATCGAACATATGGTCGTTCATGATTCACAGCCATGATTGACTTGAACTCATACTTCATGGGTAAGTTTTCACCAATCTTAAGGATCATCTTCTACTTCGACCATTCATGGTCTAAATTGAACAACTCAAGTCGAATCATTTTCACGATTCAACTCCATTTGAGTTTCAATGCCAAAGCCACTTTCTTTACATAATTTGACTTTAGATTAGTTTGCCCCCCATGCAAACTTGATATCAAAAGAGGACAATTTATCATTCTGGGATCATTGAAGAGGCTATTTGTTCACTCTTGACTGGTTGCCCCTTTTGACCAAAGATCTTCATGCGCAAAATGTTTACTGATCATAATGTTTTTTTTTTAAAACAAAATTGATCAAAATTGGTTACCCCCAGATTGTTCAAAAAATGGGGCAATAAATGGCTTGCTTCTATTAAGCTGTACGTTTCAAGCCTTAACGTGTAAGGCTTCCATGCAAGACTTATCAATGAGCCCTTGATTTTGGGGTTCACATTTGTTCAACAAATGGCCGGCCTTCCATTTGATAACCGTTTCTGATACCGTAAAAGGAACTATGCATGGCCAACAAAGCCAACAAATGGCCGAAGGAAAGTCATGACAAGTGGCCAACAAAAACGACAGACAGCCAACAAAGCTGTGTTGGAACCCTTTTTTTTTTTTTTGTTCCACGTGCAAACACGCCATGTGGTTTTGCTACAAACAACGGTGATTTATAGAATCGACAGACAGTCGCTTCTTCTTTTCATTTTCCAGAAGATCCAAGAGTTGGCCAACAAATGGCCGTTATTCCATTTCGCAAAATGTTCAAGCCTTACACGCAAGACTTTCATTTCCACATTTGATTTTTGCCATCACTTCCAATTTAGTGATGGTACGGACAAAACTGTAGCCAATTTGGCCACTTATATTTGCCCAAAATTGTAGAAAAGCAATGAACATTATCTACACCTCTTAACCATAACTGGGCATATTTCAACCAAAACCAATATAGATACCAATACAAATGGCTCTGGAAAAACCCATGTCTCTTACGAATAATGTTGATCAACAATTGAATAAATGGTTCTGGGGCCCTTGTGGTTGATGTGTAGTGTGCCATAGGAGGCACATATTGGCTTTGACTAGTACCAAATCCAGGCGGTACATTGAAACCAATGGGAATGTTTCCACTTTGGCCATTACCATATTGACTTCCAATTCCATTACTTCCACTAGTATTTGGAACCAGTTGATAAAAATTCGCTGGCCTTGTTGGGCTAGGCCTAGGTTGATTGGTCCCTAATGGAATTTGATTCGCTCCATTCAGAGGTTCAAAAGTAGGATTAGTATATACCTGTTGAGGATGCCCCCCAGGCATATCTGATGTTTCTACAGTTTTCCTGTCGTTAGGCAAACCACGGGAAGAAGGATTCTCTCCTTGTTCTGGCCCAATCAACATACGTAGTAGAGTTGAAAATTCTCGGGCTGCGTCATCTTGTGGATTTGCCACAACGTAAGCCAGAACTTGAACCAATTTCTTGATTAGATGCGCCATTACTTCCAAATTAGTAATGTGGCCCTCCTTCTAGCGCCAATTCTTGTTTGTCTATTTTTGTGGATAGTCGATGATCGACTAAGGAATTGTAGTGTGTGCTGGAAATGTGGTGTTGTGGTGGTGGAGTTTGGTTCCTTGCCGTGTTTCAGGACTTCTCTGGAAGCAAACTTAATGAAGTGAATGGAAATGAAAGAAGAATAACAAAATGGACTTTATTATTCCCCAAAGTGGAAGTCAGTCGACTGTGAGAACACAATCGATTGGACGGTTAAGTTACAAGCTACTCCTAGAGCGAGAAAAGTAAAGTACAGATAAAAAGTAGAAGCCTTTGGGCGATTGAGTGGGGTCCTTCTAAATGTCTTCAGTCTTTGTATTTATAGACTTAAAATTCAAACCAGATGGAATTCCCTCCTTTGATTTGAATTGGACGGTTACTGCCTGTTATTTCCTCATCTTGCTCCATGATCTGCACGGCAGTTACTTCTCTCATGATGTGCTTGTTTTTCAACTACCCATCATCACGTCTGTAGATGTGTTTGTTTCACTTGTGCTTTGTCCAATTGCCACGGGTCCCCGACTATGATGCACATTCTCGACTAGTCATTAGTCCATTTGGCACTTTGTTGTTATCGAGCGGTAATCAAGCTAATTCATTAACTGTTGCCGCGTGTCATTATTTAACGCAGTCGATTAGTAATGATCATCTTGCTAAAATATGGTGTAAACACCATGTCAGGTACCAAAGACCGGTCACCTTCAATTTGGATGCCTACCCCTTTGGTATGTTGTGGAGTGAGATTCACATGGATCGATAGGCCTTGTCAAGAAAAATACTACGCTGTAAGAAAGAAAGGGATTGACATCTTACCTTACAAAAGACAAACGATGCTTTTCTAGATAAGGCAATGAAGCGTTTCCATAGAAAATCAGGGGGTCAATGTCAATATGTCATCGAGACCTCATTTCCATGGCATCAGTTTCCGTTGGTTGAGGCCCCGTTCTAGTTTTAGAAATAAGTAATTATTTTTTGAAATAAAGGTGAGATATTGTGAGAGAGTGACCTTGGGTATGTTGTGGAGTACAAATGGTCCCCTTAATTCAATTTAGATGCCTACCCCTTTGGTATGTTGTGGAGTGATTCACATGGATCGATAGGAAAATGCTAGATAAGGCACTGAAGCAGCTGATGCCATGGAATTGAGGTGTTGGTGGATGACCTCCTCCTTTACTTAGAAAAATCAGAAAATCAGGTCCCTCAATTTGGATGCCTACCTCTTTGGTATTTTGATGCCTGTGTTTGTCATATAATATGACTTTACCCTTTTTTTCTAACCACATTTTTTCCCTTCCCTGAAAGGTCTATATATCCATCATATTAATTATTGCCATTGTCATCAGGAAGCAGCTAAAACAACTTCTTGTTTGTCTTCGTTTATCCGCGTGAATCACTCCCCTGTTCATACCGAAGGGGCAGGCATCAAAATTGAATTAGGGGACCATTTGTAACTTAATTACCATGCCAGATCAATTATTACCCAAGACAAAACACAAACAAATAAAGATTTTCAAGCGAGCTGGTTCCTAAATATTAGAACTAACTAAATGTAGGCAGTGGCGGACCCAGGAATTCAATATACTGGGGGCACCTATTATTTACAATTTTGAAAAATATTTCTCTGTATATATACCACTAAATTATCGCTAAATAATTGAATATTGATCACTCATTCTATTCCGCAACCGATTTTTGATAATCTTCATGTTCGAAAATACTCTTTCAACTGTCGCGGGGGCAACCGTAAAATTAACAGAAAGTAAACTAAAGAATTTAGTAATTTGATTTTCATAATATTTAGGATTGGGATGAAAACACACAGAGATAGGATAAAGAAATAATAAAAAAAGAGATAGAACAAAAATGGAGAAATGAAGGAAAGAGGTAAAATAAAAATGAAAAAAATAAAGGAAAGAGACAGAACAAAAATGAAAAAATAAAGAAAAGAGAGAACAAAAGTAGAAAAAAACAAAAATACACAAGCATTGGCATACTGGGGAATTGAACCCAGGTTGCCTAGAGCATTTCATAGCACACATAACCACTCCACCACACTACTGATTAGTCCCAATGTAGGAAACCTTTACAAATTTATATCAAAATTTTATTTATTTTTTAAAATGCGTGGGGGCACGTGACCCCACGTGCCTCCACGTGGATCCGCCCCTGAATGTAGGAATGCATAAAAAAACTACTTTTGTCATTTTTATTCGAAAGTACGTACCACTGTTCTTCCTAAAAAAAATATAAAATAAGTAGCTTTTCTATTACAATCTATTCCCAATTTTTGTTGATTAATTGTCATGTCTATAAATGATGGAGCCCAATAAGCCACAACGGGTAAGAAAAAAGGGATTAAATAGGACAAAATCTTAGTTGTTAACATATAGATGTTTTCCGAACGGTAAGCCCTTGCGTAGATGGCAATAAAATATTGACAATAAACAAAATTTGCACTACAAGAAATTTGGTTTTTGGAGATGAATGAAAATCATCACAGATTACATGTTTTTTTCCTTCTTCACAAATAATATGGGTGAAGAAAAACTAGTATGGATGATGAAATTTGTTTTGTCGACTAAGGGTCGTCAAGGATTCTCACCTGGTGATGAAATCTGTTTTTCATCACCTATAGTACCTTTTGATGACAAATAATTGGTGACAATTTTTTTCCCTCGCCTATTGCGTTTTTTGAGGATGAAAAATTTCGTCATCAATTATTCCTTTTGGCGACGAAAAAATTTATCACAAAAGACATTTTCATATGCGGAAAAACTCTCATTTTCTTACTCCTGATGGGTTTCATATGGGAAAAAAATTCGTCATTAGTGCTTACCTTTTCCTAACAATTTATTCAGCTAGGATTGTCATGTACCCATGTCCAATTATGGAGCCCGATAAGCTACAATGGGTTAAAAAAGGTGACAACTATGACAAAATCATAGGTGTTGTAGATGCCTCCAACTAGCACGATAAGGCCTTTAACAAAAAAGAAGGAAGATCACGGTTTCTATCCGAGATCTTTGATAATTCATCTCGGTTTTGAAACTGTCGTCTATGGAGCAATTATTGTTTCTACGCTACTTTTTATCATGGTAACGAAAAAAATATTTCATTATTAAATTGGTCTCATTTGGTGACGAAATATATTTTTTGTCACCAAATGATTATCTTTAGCGATGGAAAAAAATTTCATCACCTTTTTTTAAGTTTTTGGTGGCGAAAAATGTATTTTGTCGCCAATGGGTACCTTTGGCGATGAAATTTTTTTCCGTCGCTAAACAGGTATAATTGGTGACAAATTTATTTTTTCGTCGCCAAATATACTCATTTAGGGATGAAATTAAATTTGTTCGCCACATTTTTGTCACCAATTTTCATTTTTCTTGTAGTGGTCGATCGATTAAACAAAGATAATAGTCATAGACAAATAGTGCCACTCTTGTCCATGAAAATTACTCCAAAGCTAGATCCAAAATGGATGTGGTTGTTTTAGCGTGCCCATCATTTGTATGGAATTTCGAGGTTGGTTTCTTACATGGTAATGTCATGCATGACGTCACAGAAACAAGGAATGGATAACCTCACCCGTTATTTTGATTTTTAAAATTAACACGGAAGCTCGAAATTGAATGCATATTTATAAATAGATGATCGTATTTAGTAATTAAAAGGTCAATTTGTTTGTTGTTATGATCAACACTTTTTCTTAGATCGCAATTAAATCAAAACCCAACTATATATATTATTCTTGAATTTCGGACTTAGTATCTTTAGTGATGATTGATATATGATTGATGTCAATGGAGTTGAACAATAAATGGAGTTGAATTTTGGACTTAGTATCAACTTTTGCAACGCAATTTGTTTGAATTGGTGGAAATAAGTAAAACTACTGCTTTTTGGAGCCCAATAAGTCATAATGGGTTACCTTCAATTTGTTTAAAAATAGGGGATAAAAATGACAAAAAAAAAAAAACATAGTTGTTGTAGATGCTTTTGAAAGTGGAAGGCCTCAAACGTACTGTAAAGCAATGAACAACTTTTCGTCATTCGTTTTCAGGGAAAAAATTCCAAATCACACATTTTTCGAGGCCACCATCAATGAAGCTTATAAGTTTGATCCCCAACGAATGCAAATTTGCCTAGGATTTCACACTAATTTAGGAATAGAGACAGTAATTGAACTTGAGGAAGTTGACAAAATCGTAGGTGTTGTAGATGCCTCTAGCTAGCACGATAAGGCCTCTAACAGATGGCAATAAAATGTTGGACTCTAACAAAAAAGAAGAAAGATCACAGTTTGTGCCTTCATCTCAGTTTTAAAACCATGGTCTATGGAGTCATGATTGTTTCTACGCTACTTTTTATCATGGATTTTAACCATCATAAAATCAATATAAAATCGAGATTGAATAACTTAAAAAAGTCGTTCTCCAAAAATGAAAGATTCTTATCGTCTTTGTTGGACGTGAGACGAGCTACCAATATGCGCTTTTAACATTGAAAAAAATGAAGTTGTTCTAGGTAGTTTCTAGTGAATGATAATTAAGGAAATAAAGACTGTGATCGCATCACACAACACACGCGTGAAGTCATTACTCATGAGAATGAGGTGTAGATGACTCTTAGGAGTTGTGGACCGGCTAAAGTTTTCAGGCCGTGAAAAGTGAAAACAACGGCAACCTACTCCGTTATCGCATATTAGGCCTCTCGTGTTTTGATATCATAGATTTGGTCCTTGAATCCTCCTCTATAAATGATAGGACCTCAATTTCCAATTTCATTCAACCAAAAAGAGGTACAGCTCCAGTTGTAATTTGTAAAGAGTGAAGAGAAACATTATAAGTAATATTTTTTCTAAAATTTAATTAGTTCCTTCAGCTCAAACCCTTGATAAATAGTCTTCGAAAAAGCACTATATTTTATGTCTGGTGTTTTCCCATTTGGTATAATCATTTACCAATGACCACTATTTGGCTAATTGTCTTTAGGGAAAAACTTCATGCCACATATTTCGAGACCATCCTCAATCGATTAAATAAAGATAATAGTCATAGACAAATACTTCCACTCTTGTCCATGAATATTACTCCAAAGCTAGATCCAAAATGGATGTGATTGTTTTAGCCCGTCATTTGTATGAAATGTCGAGGTTGTTTCTTACATGGTAATATCATGACGTCACAGAAATGAGGAATTGATGACCTCACCCCAAGAGGTGAGGAAGAAAAGTCTTCTGGCAGTGAAACAACGACCTCAATGGATGTTAATATCCCATTAGCTTCTCAACATGACCTTAATTTTTACGGGACATATTTCAGAGAAACAGTTGTGTGATGCTATCGCATTCATTTTGCCTCCATTTATAATAGGAACCATCTAGGAACAACTTTTACAACCACAACTTTTTCTCTGAAAGGACGTTTAACGGCCCCATTGCATTCATTGCCTTTGTCTTCTTTTTTTCCTATGCACGTGAATCACCCCAACACACTGAAGGGGTATCCAGGCATCAAATCTCTGGGGGACCATTCCTTACCATGGTCCATAGTTTTACCCTGGACAAACTAATTAAAAAAAAAAAAAAGTTGTTCCCATGCCGCAACTATATTCTACTTTTTTTAATTTTTTCATGACAATGTAGTCGTAATATCTCACCAGATATATAGTATATATATGTATGTGTAATTGCACCTGTCTTTGTAGTGTATGATTACGGATCCAAACCTGTTAATGTGTCACCTTGAAATTGTTAGAAAAAAGGAGATAAAATGACAAAATGTTCGTAGTTGTCTTAAATGCTTCTGAAATGACAAGGCATCTAACAGATGACAGGCATTATGATTTTGGCATTAAGAACTTTGAGTTGTTATTTTCGGAAAAAAATTTCCAATTCATTTATTTATATACTGAATTGGGACAAAAGTCCAAGGATAGATCTAAGGAGTGGATGTCCCCGAGCGATTGTTCTACCTATTGTAATTTCTATGTAATTTTGGTTCTAAAACATATTTGTTTAAAAAATTAGATTTGTGTAAGGGCCCGTTCCAGAAACCTTCTTCTTTTATAAGTACTTATTTTGGAGTTTTGTTCCACAAAACCCAAATAAGCAGCTTGTTTTCACATTTTCAAACTAAAAAATAATGTAAATGAAAAATAATTTTTCAAAATTTTTTACACCGTATTAAAGATCTCAATGAGATCTATCAAATAAGATCCATAGTGATAGTAAAATTATTTTTTACACCGTAAACAAAATCCATAGTGATAGGAACAATTCCTCGGGTGGCAAACTTACTCTTATCAATTCCTCACTTTCTAATCTGCCAACATACTTCATGTCTATCTTCAAACTACCATTGACTGTAGCAAAGGCGATGGAGAAATTATAGAGACAATTTTTTTGGGGTGATACAGTGGAAAAGAAAAGGCTACATTTGGTGAAGTGGGATTCCATTGCAAAAAAGAAGGAGTTTGGTGGACTTGGAGTAAGAAAATTGTTACAACAAAACCTTGCTCTTCTTGCTAAGTGGTGGTGGAGATTCAATAAGGACAAAGATTCACTTTGGGTCAAGGTTATCAGAGCAAAGTACAAGCTGGAACAGGCAGCATGGCTACCTCATTTGCCATCGTCAGGACGTGTTACTAATATATGGAGGGATATTTGCTCTGTTGGGGATCTCCTCGTGTTTTAGTTCTATAATCGCGGACGGCTTTAGAATTCAAGTTAACTCTGGGCAGGAAACTTCTTTCTGGAACCATTTGTGGCTTGGAGACAATACACTCAAAGAGTCTTTCCCTGGACTATATCTTCTCTCGACCCAAAAAGAGGAGGTGATTAGTTCAGTGATGAATGGTTTTGGGAGTGAAGGGTGGAATCTACAATTTAGAAGGGTCTTACGCGATTGGGAGAAACCAATCGAGGAGGAGTTAAAGCAGAGACTACAATCTGTAATATTGGATCAATCCAAGTGTGATTATTTACAATGGAAATGGGCTTTGGACAAATGTTTCACAGTCAAATCATTATACTACCAATGGGAGCAGCAAAGTCATGCTAGGAATCAGGTTTTGGGATCAGTTTGGAAGAACCTCAGCCCCCCTAAGGTAGAAATCTTTGCATGGATGGCAATTCAGAGCAGGGTAGCCACTAGATCAGAGCTCTATAACCGGAATCTGATACAAGAGGATTACCAGCAACTTTGCCCGCTATGTTCGGTGCACCCAGAAACTCCCCATCATTTGTTTTTACACTGTCAGTTCTCGTGGGATGTATGGTCTCTCATTCTGGATTGGTGGCATGTAATGTGGGTATGCCCTCCTTCATTGGCAGATTTGGCACTATGGTGGTTTGAAAGCAGGTTTAGGAATTTGGAGAAACATTTGTGGGAAGCTACCTTTTATGCAACTCTCTGGTCTTTATGGTTAGTTAGAAATGACTATGTTTTTAATAATGCTACAACAAGTATTGGGGAGGTGGGTGAGCTTGTGAAGACTAGAGTGGCTATGTGGATGAAATCCAAGTTTGAGATTAAAATATATACGGTGGAGGAGTTTAAGGTGTATTTGGATGGAATTCGAAAGATAAGGATTTAGTAGTGTCTCTGGTGGGGTGTTGTCCAACTTTTTGTTGGACGGTTATGTCTTCCTTTTTTCATGCTTTTGTTTTTGATCTCGATGTACCCTCTTCGAGTTAATAAAAAGTTTCGTTTGCTGAGCAAAAAAAAAATTTATTTTTGTAAGCACGTGATTTTTGAGCTTGAAATTACCTTTTTAAAAAATAAGTACTTATTCACCCTTTTGTGGAACACACTTTATTATTAGACAAAAAATAAGTTCTTATTCCGGCTCTGGAACGGGCCCTAGTCCGCCAGCCCAATACCTTTTAACAATTGTCTGTTGGACACATTTTCTTTCTTTTGCATCTAAGCGTCTTGTGGCTAGATTTTTTTTTCTCGGCGTACCCATTTCGAATTATATAAAATGTTTTGTTTGTCGAGGAAAAAAAAAAACCTTTTAAGAATTCAACTCCAGCCAAAGCAAAATTTATTCGGGGAAATAATTTTATTGTTAGCAACCTATTGATTTGTGCAATGTCATTTTGATTTTTAAGGATGCTCGAAATTGTGTGCATATTTATAAATTGATGATCCTATTTCGTAATTGAATAGGTCGAGAACACCGGGGATGATCCCATTTTCACTCCCAAACACAGGAGAAGAGGGAAAGCTGGAGAACAAATCAGGGGGCTTTCCAAATCACCCTCCAAATCCACCATACAAACAGGCCCTAAGGATTGTGTTTAAAAATTTTCAACATACAAATGACTATGAAAACTTTATATCCATCTCAAAATTAATTGGCAATGAGTGTAGAGATCACAAATATTATTATGTGATCACCTATTTCACTTTTAAACAATGTGAGACTCTATTTTTTTAACATGTCCTTCATGTGTAGCCGTGTTTGAGGTCTATCACCTGTGGCTATTTTTTGGGTCATCCTATCATGGTGCAGTCTTTTTGCTTGTCTGATCACACTTAATAACATTTGGGGACCTCTCGACTCATTGGCAATTGACTTTGAGTTGGATATTAAAATTATATCTCAACTATTGATTGCCAAAACGAATGGGTAAGATTCCGCGTCTTCTGTACACAAATGGTCACCTTCAAGGGAATGAAATCGGATTTAAAAAAGAGAAAAAAGAAAGGGAATGAAATCATACAATAGACAAACGATGTTGTTCGAACTGAGTAATTCCTAGGAGCAACTCCAACTCATCTCAATTTGAGCACTAAAACTCTATTTTGGAGAATGCATGTCCTCCAATTCATCTCCATTTGGGGTCTCCAAAATGGAGACTCAATTTTAATTCTCCATATTTGGAGGGTCTCCTCCTAGATGGAGACCCATCTCCATTTCTCCCATTCACTAATATTCTATTTAGTGTTTTCGCTAGAATTTCGTCAAATACACATAACTTTTATACTGCGCATCTTTTTTTCTATAAAATTGGTATTATTGGAAAGATAATAACAATACCTTCAAAGTGAGTCTAATGTTAAGTATATGTAAATGCATTTTGCATAACATCAAATGTAAATTCAAACCATTTGAACTCATAATACTCCCTCCATCCTAATTTAATTGTTCCCTACGGTTTTGCATATCATTTTCAATTACTTATATATTGCTAAAAATATACATGGAAATGAGATAATTATTTCTATAATACTCCCTCCATCCTATAAAATATGAATCTTGTTTGGTAGATCTCAATTATTTCTATAAGATAATGATTTTAAAAACATAAGATATGTTGAGAGATATAAGCTATTAAAAATGACATGCAAAACCATAGTGAACACTTAAATTGGGACGGAGGCAGTATTATTTTTTTCATTTACACTATTCTATCATTGTATTGGTATGCAGGCATATGATGAAAGGAGAAAAAAAAAAAAACAATATCGAACAATAAATGAAGGAAGAATTGGGGGGAATATTTGGCGGTGAAAAATGGAGAATTGGGTTGGAGTTGTTGATTCTCCAAAATCACTTTTGAATAGAATACTTTTTTGAATGGGATTCGAAAAGTGAAGGTGTAGATTGCTGTATTATCCAACCTCGGTTGGATATTTTCTTTGCTTCCTCCCGATGTACCCTTTCGAGATTAATAAAAGTTTTCTTTTGCCGAGCAAAAAAAAAATAGTATACTTTTTTGAGTCTCCAAAATGGAGAAAGAGTGAGAGATGGGTTGGAGATGCTCTAAGGGTAGATGCAATGAAGTTGATGACATCACACAATTGATGACATGGAAATGAGGTGTGGATGACCTTGTATTACTCAAGAAGTGAGGAAGAAAAGTCTTGGGCGGTGGAAACTTAAAAAGCAACTAAGCTCCTTTCAAAGTTTTGTATACTATAGAATTGGTCCCTGAATGTTTTTATTTTATTTTTTATAAATAGAGGCCTTAGTTTGTGGTTTTATTTATCGAGAATAGATACAACTATAATCGCATGGACTACTAAGGAGTGAGTAATTAAATTCACAATCTTCGGGCTAGCTAAAGAATGGGCCAAGTTGCCTCAGAATCTTGATATACGATATACCAAGGGGCTAGCTAATGATATTATTGTCGCTTGAATAACATTATTCAATTGGTTCTGAAGACCAATCCTCTTAAGAATAGTGTCTGAAGAACATATTTTTTAAATCTAGTGCAACGATTTCAATTCTACACAAATCAATGACAATTTTTTTGTTGTTTATAAATTTTACGTCACATATTTCAAGACCACCAATGATCAAATAAAGATGGACCCACAGGGAGGTATATACAAATAACCATAGGTATCTTCCATTCTTCTACATGACTATTACTAAAAAGGTACTTATTCAAATGAATGTGATTAAACAATTAGATTTCTCTTTAAGATTATCCTTTCCGTCACCCAAAAGTCCTGTCAGATCATAACAATATATATATATATATATGTATAAATACACGCACACATACACTAATAGTCCCATTAAGCGCCTAATAAGGACTTGTTTTGTTTTGGGTAACTCAGGTGTTCTATAATCGACAAAATGCAGCTATCGCATTCATTTTGCCTTCATTTAGGAACCATTTAGAACAACTTTTCTAACCACTTAGAGATCAGTACACGCCATTGCATTCATTGCCGTCAAGTCTCTTGTTTTATCCATGCACGTGAATCACTCCCCAGCTAACAGGCCCAAGAGGTAGCCATATATGCATCAATTTTCAAGGGGACCATTTGTACCTTACCATGGTCCATAATTTTACCCTGGACAAAGTACCCAAAAAAAAGAAAAGAAAAAAGAAGTTGTTCTCATGCTGTAACTATATTCTAGTTGTTCTAAACTCTAAACCCTAAACTGGTATATACCTGTATCTTTAATCACACCTATTCTTCATACTGTCTAATTATAGATCCAAACCAGTTAATGTGTCACCTTCAACTGTTAGAAAAAAAGGGATAAAAATGACAATATGTACGTGGTTATATTAAATGCTTCCGAAATGACAAGGCTTCTAATGGCTGGCATTATGTTTTTGGCATTAAGAACTTTGAGTTGTTTTTTTTTTCAGAAAAAAAAATTTCCAATTCACTTATACTTCTGAGACCACCATCCTAGGAAAGATATGAGGAGCGAATGTCCCCAAACAATTCTTCTATCCTTTGTAATTTCTAAGTTATTTTTGGTACTAAAACATATTTGTTTAAAAAATTAGAAATATGTAAGTCTGCTTGCCAATACCGTTTAACAATTCAACTCCAACCCAAGAAAGATTTCTTCGCATGGGAAAATAATTTTATTTTTAGCAACCTTTTAATTTGTGCAATGTTATTTTGATTTTTAAAATTAACAGGGATGCTCAAAATTGTATGCATATTTATAAATAGATGAATGTATTTAGTAATTGAATAGGTCAATTTGTTTGTGTTTATGATCAACTCCTTTTCTTAGATCTCAATTGAATTAGAACCCAGCTATATTATTCCTGAATTTCCGACTAGTATCTTTAGTAACGATTGATATACAATGTCAATGGAGTTGAATTTCGGACTTAAAATTAATCAATAGTTGCAGCACAATTTGTAACCGCACCTGTTCTTCGTAGTTACAGTTGAGGGTCATCATCACCTTAATAAATGAGTAGGTAGCTGTTTTAAGTTTGAAATTTTATTTGATCTTTTTTTTTTTGTAACTTTTTATTTCGCTTTTCGTTGTAGTTTTTGGGGTTAATCATTCATTTCGACAAGATAAAATATGGACCGATATTGAAAATATTCAAATAAGACAACACTTGAAACAAATAATATAGCTGTTTGATGCTTTTTTGGTCTTTGGAAAACTTTTTTTTTGCTTTTTGTCATTATTTTATACTTTTTAGACTCTTCTCATCGTGACCGATGGTTATAAAAAAAAAAAATGCAAATCTAATAAAAATAAGTAAAAAAACGAACAAAATACACAAAATGAATAAAAAAAATAAGTTTAGAAGAATGAAGGGACTTCAGCCTGTTTTCACCGCCTAAAGACTTTTTTTGAGCTCACCTTATAAATGAGATCATCAATACCTCATTCTCATGACATCACTTGTGTAATGTCATCACCCATTGCCTTATATTCAGCTATACAACAGCATTGTATGTGATGATCAAAAAAAAAACAGCATTGTCTGTCCATGATTTTATCCCCTTCTTTTTTTTTCTTTTTGTAACCACATTAATTTTTTTCAACATAGCTGTTCCGGGTAATTTTTGGGTATTTTTTCTTTATACCTAGCATTTCTCTTTTCCAAAAGGATAGGTGTCGATCGAAGCAGGGGCAACTCCATTTAGAAGCCTATGGTGTCAAGTAAACCCACTCAACCTAAAAAATCCAATAATTACCGAGTTTTTTTTTTTTTTTTCAATTTTTGGACCTGCCACTAGTTGACACCAGTACAAAAAAAAACTATTGAACCCAGACATTTTGGGAATTAATTTTGACACAATGTGTTTTGATAACCACGGTCTACTTTTAGTTTCAAAATACACAGGGCAAGAACATTAAGAGGCAAATATCATTTGAGTGTGATTATCAAAATCATTGCCCTATATTTTTCAGAAGTGTATCAGCTTCCACGTGATCACTCTAAATATAAAAATTAGTAAAAATCTAATAGCTGCACCTAGAAAGATTTTTTTCCCGACAGTTAGGGGTGTCCGGGAAAGCTTATGCACGCCTCAACTAACTAACTCTCACGTTCGGTCAAATGCAGGATATCCACGCTGAAACAAGAGAATTCACAAAAAATTATTTTGTTACAACCTGACCCCTAATTGTGTGGGTCTATGGAGAGCAAATCCAATAAAGATACTGAAAGCCATTTGACTTCTTTTTTTGTATATTTTTCACTTGTACGTGTACTAGTAAATTAGATTTTATTATGAATTGTTTTCATTTACTATAAAATTCCAATTAGTAATAATTCTTCTTTAATAGTAATTGAGAAGTGCAGATTATTGAATGGCATCACAACTCAAAATTCCCATTATTAATGATAAATTAGATTTTATTAGTAATTGAGAAGTGCATATTCATTTGTCTATGCGGTAGATATATATATGTTACGATTTTACAACAAAATTATTAAACGACACCACTTATCAAAATTCCTGGAGTCGCCACTAGAATGAAAGTGATCATTTATACAACCTACTTGGTAAACGTGTGTATGTATATATATGTGCACAAGATAGTGATGATTGCCTCAGTTGTAACCCAAAGGCTAGCCCACTTCATCATATCATCCATCGAAGAAGAAATCTGAAAAGGATGATCGGGATGGCCTCAGTCGTAACCAAAAGCCCGCTTCCCATATCATCAAACAGGAAATCTGAAAGGATGATCAAAGGGAATACAAGGCCCCTACCGATCACCACCACCTCCATCTCCATCTCCATCTCCGCCTTCTCCTCCTACTCCAATTGGCGTATACCGTTTACTGGAGCGGAAACTAAGTTGAAGTGTACCCCATACGGATCCGTGCATTGGGGTAAGCTCCAGCTATCATTCTATCAAGTTTTGCCTTCTTTGAGATGTCGCGACATTATTTTCTAGTTATAACTTGTTATCTGACACGACCGTAGGGACATGGCACAACCCTATCAAGCCACCGCCTAGGTCCCATTTTAGGCTAAAAATTGGATCAAGCAATTTTTGCAGTCATATTTTGAGTTGATTTCTAGTGGATACTTTTAAAAACATGTTTTAAGCAAATTTAACGATTTAGATCATCAAAATATGATCCGGAAATGAAAAGTCTGCATATTAGCAAAATGAGAAATCCCTCATCGGAAGTGAAAAAAAGTGAATATTATACATATTGACGTGAGATTTGGAAAACTATTGCGTGTACACCGAAATTTCATGATAAAAAATATTCCAGCTTACTCCCTATCATCTTTCATCCTATCTACAAACTTGATTTAATTGCAATAGAAATTGGGACTTGTGTAGAAGTATGATGTAAATATCTCATCTCATAAGTATTAACCTATTCTTTCACGTATTATATTGCGAAATATCTTACATCAAAACAAACGGAGTCTTAATTTTCAATCTATTTTGGATATAATTCTTATACGATACATATATATATATATATACCGGTTCCGGTGAGGGATGCCACACTTTCTTATGGCGCGGAACTCTCATTTTCGATTGAATTTCGATGATTCGAGCCGCTCAAAGTTATTAGAATTTGATTTTAAGGGTACTCACGAGAAATCAACAAAAAAACTGACCGGGAAGGACTTGATCGAAGTAGTTTTCATTGAACGGTTTAAATAAAAACTGCTCAAAACAAGCCCTTCCTGGACATAGTTTTTACTGATTTTTAGCGTGTAACCTTAAAATCACGTTCTTCACATATTAAGCGGCTCAGATCATCAAAATTCAATTGAGAAGGCGGAGTCCTGCACCGTAAAAAAGTGCAGGATCCCTCAGCAATGGTGTCGTTTCTCTTGTGAGTTTGACTAAGCATTTTTCGCTTTCTTCAGAGCCGGCAGGGGAACACAATTGCCAAGATACCGGTGGGTACACATTTAAAGGTACACATTTGAAGGCCAAAAGTCTTGCTTTACATTACTTGGGCAACTTCTGCTTTCATGATGCACCCAGGCAAGGAAAATAGATATCATTGCCAAACATGTCTCCTAATGTGCAGCCATTTGGCGAAGAAATTAAGGTTCCGTCGCAAATGTACATTTTTGGCAATGAAAATTCAGTTTCATCTCCAAAATTCATTGCGACGAAAACCTAGAATTTAGTATATATCAGTTTAGGGACACAGCCGTCTTGTCTCGAAAGATCCAAATTGTTTTAAGGTTTGTCACATCATTTTGATGAAAGTGTATTTTAATAAAAAAATACACTTTAAAAGATGAACATAAAATCACATACCCCTAACAATTAGTGTTGCCTGTTTAATTCATAACACTAATGAACACTTCTTCAATACCATATCAATAGTATACTTTTGCCCATAAAAAAAATAAAAAAATCGTCCCATAAATTATGAAACCAACACACACAAACACAAACACAAACTAATCGTGGCATAGGTTAGCATCGGCGCATCGGGTTGGGTCGGGTCGGACGGTCAACATGAAAAATTAAACAGTTACACACGTCCTTCTTGAGCTATGCACTCCAACCTGTATTCGGCTTGTTTAATCTTTGTCTTCGGGTTCTGTCAAGCATATGAGTGTTCATGTCGAAAAAGTAGCCGACTCGAATCCTTGTTCTAACTTCGTATTGTGTTCAAGTCGTGTTAGCAGGTAGTATCCGAAATTTCCTGCCTACCTTTAATCGTAGCAAATTCCTCCTCCGAATTCTACTTTTTCCTCTCTTCTTTTTGGGCTTAATTTTTGGATCACGCCCTAAACTATACACCGGATTGAGTATGACACAACATTATTTCTTCCAATCTGCTACGTTCAAATTGATCGGATGCCGGAACATTTACTTGTGGCGATGGCTTTCATGATGCAGGTAGAGCGAATTGGAAACATCCAAAAAATCCTGAAGAGCCAACTCCAGAAGAATGCAATAATGCTTTGGATAAGATGCAACTTCTCAATTCGAACGACCCTTTAATTGAAGTTGCACGTAGGATTTTTCGCGAGAGTAAAGAGCACAGGAAGGAATGGATGCTGTTATGTCAAAACCCAGTAAAACATAAAAAAATCTGGATACTGTGGATAGAGTTGACTGGGAAAGAACTAGGAATTTATGAATGTTAGTAGTAGACATGCAAGTTGATTTGCACGTCAGGGTTGCTTTTTATTTTCAATAATGTTCAGTTGGAGCTCTATCTAGCTTTCAATAAATCTGTTCTGTCGAATATATAAAAGGAGAGAACACCACTTTAGTGTCTTTCTTTTTAAAAGCTCTGTCATGTATTTTCCTTTAGTGCTCCGCCGAGTCTCTGGTGGTTTGTGTTTATTTGGAGAAGTTCAAAATAATATTTTTTTAGTTATAATTTTCAAGGTGGGGATTTCGTGCACTTCCCTGGACAATGATTATGGCCTATTTTGGCCTAATAAGCCAAATGACTTAATTTTTTTCGTCCTTATTCAAAAAAATCATATTTGTTGATTTTTATCAATATTTTTTTTTTGATCATTGCTTCATGATGAGAGAAATCTATAAAGTAAAAAATTATTACCGAAACCCAATTTTTTTGAAATAAAGAGAAAAAATGAAAAAACTTGAATAATAACAAAACTAAGCCATTTGACTTGTAATGTAATTGTTATTTGTTACAGCTGCCGACGTCCATTAACGAAAAGAAAGTTAATTTTTAGACTTGTTTCTGTGTTTTTTATTTATTCTTATCACTTGACGATAGAAAAGGGAATAATGGTGTAATCCTATTCCATCCAGACCTAAACAAACATGTAGTATTAATAATCTTAGGCTGTGTTTGATAAGTGTGATAGGTTGTGGGATGGGATTAATAATCCCGTGAGCCCTCTAATTGTTGCATTTGGTGTTGCAAAATGGATAGGATTCACAATCCCATGGGATTAGGAATCCTCTCACTAGGTAGGATTGGCCATCCCATGGGGGACATGGTATTGGCAATCTCATCCCATGGGACTAAGGCTAAAAAGACTACATTATCCATGAATATCAGCCTCTAATTTAGAATATGAACTAGGACTTTTAAATGTTAGGAACAATTCTCCTTGACATATGTACGACTTTTTTCTTCTTTTCTTTTATTTTATTTTAAATGAAAGTATATGCAATGTGTTCACGAATGAAAAGTAAATGTTATGTAGTCCATTTTGATGTTATTATAAAAAGGGTTATAATTGAAAGCTAAACTACAGTTTCAAGTTGAATTGATAAAAAAAAAAAAAAGAAGTGGAATTAGTAAAATTCTGAAGCATGATTGATCAATACTTGATAAAGTTATCACTTGTTAAAATTTTCGTATTTTCTAGAATGAACACAACGAAACATAAATATTATGGAACTGAATTACTTGAATGATGAATATGTTTTAAAAAATGATAACTTTGGATAAATTGCCAAAATGATATTATTGTATATCATCGTATAGAACCAGAGGTATTTGGAGGGTCTTGGTAGATTGGAGTTGGGCAATTTTTTTTCCAAAAAAAAAGATATGTAAATTACTTACTTTTGGATAATAAAATTCTTTTGAGTCTTCAATTTAAAGACTTGGGCGAAAAAAAATTGAGTACAGTTAATTATATTTTTACATATTTATATGGTTGAGGGTAAAATCGGAAATTGTCATTCTAATCCTATCCAATCCGATCCTAAACAAACATATTATTAATAATCTCATCATCTAATCTCGTGCCAACCAAACATACAAATTACCAATCCCTTCTTATTATCAATCCCTTCTCATTATCAATCTCAATCCTAATCTCATCTCCTTACGAATTCCACTCATCTATCACAGTAATCAAACGAGGCCTTATCGTCCAATTCCGTGCAAAACAAACATGAGAGAATGATACAACTACCTCATTATTAGTCTCATCTCATCTCATCTCATCTCATCCAATCCAACTCATTACGAATCCTACCCCATCTATTAAAATTATCAAATGAGGCCTATAAGAGTATTATTCTACTATCCCGACAACTGATAAGGGGTCCCTGAATAGTGCAAACCTAACTAGTATGAAATTGAATTGAAGAGAGAGAGGGAGAGCGTGCGCGCGCTCAATTCGTTGATCAGTATTCCTTCGTTGTGATTACAGAGTGGGAAACGACAAACTTTGGGTTGTTAAAAGGGAGGTTTTTTTTTTTTTTTTTTTAAATCACATATTTCCAGCTGCCGACGTCCATTAACGAAAAGAAAGTTAATTTTTTAGATTTGTTAATGGTGTAATTCTATTTCATCCAGATCTAAACAAACATGCAGTATTAATAATCCTATCGTCCAATTCCGTGCAAAACAAACATAAGAGGATGATATAACTACCTCATTATTAATCTCATCTCATTATGAATCTCATCTCAATCTCATCGCATTATGAATCTCATCCCATCTATCAAAATTATTAAACGAGGCCTATAAGAGTACTATTCTGCTATCCCGATAACTGATAAGAGATCCCTGGAGAATAGTGTAAACCTAACTAGTATGAAACTGAATTTGAGAGAGAGAGAGAGAGAGAGAGAGAGAGAGAGAGAGAGAGAGAGAGTATTCCTTCGTTGTGATTATAGAGTGGGAAACGACAAACTTTGGGTTGTTCAAAGGGAGTTTTTTTTTTTTTTTTTAAATCACATATTTCCTGATCTCTAGTATAAATCTACGCAAGGAAGCAATTATGACAAATTTGGAGTCCGTTTGGAACTCGTGGGAATGAAAGAAAAGAAAGAAAATGCAACCAATCGATTGGTTCACCCGCTAAATGCAAAGTGCACCGACAAAGCGCCATACTGCAACCGCATAGCCCATTGCCATGCTCACGCACGCCGCCATGGGTGTGGGCGTGTGAACCGCCGGTGGTGCGAAGCACGATAGGAGCTAAGCCACTAAGCTACTAAAGTGAACTTAGTACATGTGCTCTGATATATAAGTCCCTCAAACTTTTACCATCTAAGCAATATTGTGGGATTGCCCCAAACTCTAAATAGAAGCTTTCTAAGAAAGAAGGAATGTTTTGATAAAATCACCCAAAACATACCCATTTTATTTTGACAAATCCCAACATAATTAAACCCTATATCAACAAATGTGTACTTTTTAGATCAGGCTGTTGCAGCTGCTCTATCTTCTTCCTCTGGTGGCATTAAAAGAAATCAACTTAATGAGTCTCAGGCTGTTTGGTAAATTTTTAAATATAATCATCGGTATTTAGTTATAAGGGTGATGATGAGGAAGTTAAGAGTATAATCATGATTATGGAAGCTGAAGATGACGAAAGGGCAAAGATTAAGGCTCCCGGCATGATGATTGATCCTTAGGTGCTTCTCTGGGTGTTGGGAGTGGTTTTTCTTTAGGGGTTTTGTAAGCCAACCTCAGATTTGTTTTCTTTTCGCCTTGTGATTCTGATTTCTGACGGCAATTGCTTGTAGAAGAGGGTTCCTTTTTGTGGGTATATATCCTCTTACTTTAATTTGATGTCCTGTGCTTTGGGTCCTTCTAATTTTTGTAATTGGTTACCAAAAATTAATAAATTTTTTTTGCTATTCAATAAAAAAAAAACTTCATATTGTTGATGAATGTGCCAATAAATCACTCCCCAAGGAAAAAAAGACATAGGGCATGTTTGGGAGGCCGATTGTGTATTGTGCATGTTTCTACTGTGCGACATACATCCAGAGGGAAACAAAATTATGGGTACACCATTTGGTGGATTGTGTGCAACTCATCTCAAAGTCTCATACAAATAATTGTAATTTAGAAATGTTCAATTTTTAAAAATATCTAGCTTAAAAAAATTACCTCAATCATTGGTAAGGACTTGATTAATTCGTTTAATCATTAATTTCTGAATTCATGGAGACCAAAAATTGAGAGAACTTGATTGGCCCATATTGATGTCCAAGGGAGTTAATTTTCAGAAAAAATATTAAAAATAATAATTTGAACAAATTTAACCGCTCTGATCTTTTGTGTGAAATCTCAAAGTCCAGTTTCACTTGTATGACCAATTAATTCATGCAACAAAAAAAGAGTTGTTCTTGCTAGTTCCTACAGTACATGATAAGTTAATGAATGTCGACATGTCGTGACATCACTTGTTTGATGTCATGGAGATGAGGAGTGGATGACCTCATCAAATAGGCTAGGAAAAAAAGTTTTCAGGCGGCGAAACAGCGACCCTCTCCTTTTGAGTCATCATGTGTTTTTGGTGCCCTAAACTCTTCTCGACCGTACATTTGTGCACACTTTTTTTTTTCTCTGCAAGGGAAATATTTTTTTTTCGTTTGTGCACACAAACGAAAAAAATTTGTGCACACATTTCGTACATTTGTACACGCATTAGTACACGCATTTTGTGTAAAACACAAATTTGTATATTAGTATGCAATTTTATGCATCCAGAAATAGATAGTGCTATTATGTGGTTGAAAATTTTTTTGGTCAACACTATGCCAAAAGGTTTTTTTTTTTTTTTTTTTTTAAAAAGCCCGAGTTCAGAGGAAATTGAGAAGAAAATTACAAAACAAAATAATTAATTGAGTGAATTTTACTTCACGCCTTCCTCAGAGTTCTCTTCCTTTTCCTAATTTTTTTTCCCTTCTTTTTCTCTACGTTACAAACAGGCAAAGCCGCGAAAAGTCATATTGTCATATCGTTTTTACGGTCCAAAATGTTGATTGTACTCATTAATTTATTCCAGAAATACTTGATTGAATACTACTAATTTGAAATTTATACTACTCATTGAGTACTTTAATTTGGTTTTAAAAAATTAAAAGAATAATATGTAAAAATATATAAGTATATTTTTATATAGGGTTTGAAAATGTAAGAAAAATTGTAGGAGACATTTAAATTGAAACGGATGGGGATGGCCGGTTGTGTAGATCTGGAGGGTTTGTGATGGCAGAGTGCGGCTGCGTGGTGGAATTGGTGTAGTTAGCTGTTTTTTCTAATGTTTTGTTTTGCAGGTTTTGCTTTATTCCAAAATCCGATCGGTGAAGATGGTGACTCCTTCGGTGATGGTCTCTGTCCGGTGGTGGTGAGGTGGTTGCGGCCCCCATGGCTGGGTGTTCTGGTCGTTTTGAGTGCTGAAGTCCGGTCGGCGACCAATCGGAGCTCTCAATCGGGCGTGGGGCTGACATTTCTTTGCTTCTGGGTTGCCGCTCTTGCCGTTGATGTCTGTGCTGCCGGGGAGGTATCTGATGTTGGTGGTGGTTTGGCCCCATGGCTCTGATTGCTACTGTTTCTGTTTTCGTAGGCCGGTTGTCTTCTGCCGCCGGTCTCTACTTCTGGGAGAGATTGGCTCGGCTTAACGGCGAGGCGGGGCGCCGGTGGTTTGTACGGAGGGAGTGGCAGTAGTGGTTAGGGTTTTGGGATGGTTTGGGCTGGCCGGTCCAGGTTTGGACCGGGTTGGGTGTTGTTGGGGCTTAGTGTATTATTTGGGTTTTGGATCGGGCTGTATAGTTTTGTATATGTTTTGGATCCTTGTAGACCCTTGGGTGGTTTGGGCTTTGCCCCCTGCGTGTAATTTCCAACTTTTTGTTGGATCCCCTTCCCCTCTCCCCGTTTTTTAATAAATTTCATCTTTCGCCGATCAAAAAAAAAAATTGAAACGGATGGGCTATGAGATTTTATACTAGCATGGGTGGCACGTGCACACCCCCTCCCGACTCGTCCGCCCGTGTGAGCCCTGTACTATATAGTTAATGCCAGCATGGGGATACTCCTAATCCAATAATTCACCCAAGAAGCAAAACAATAACACACACCCCACCCCCCAACTCAACCCCCAACCCCAATTAAAAGAGACAACTATTTTCTTGATTTCATGGATCCAAAGCCCATCGCCGACAAAATCACAGAAGGCACTAAGAAAACCAACGACTTCTGCACTTCTTCTCGCATTTATAGGGTGCCTGAAGATCTTCGTAACCTGAAACCGAGCGCCTACATACCTCGCCTCATCGCTATCGGCCCTCTTCACTGTAACGATGAACACCTCCAAACAACTATGCAACACGTCAAAATGCATTACACCAATCACCTATTTAATCTAGTGGCCAAAGCAAATAACAAAACAAAAGGCGAGGTGATGCAAAACTGTGTGGCAAAAATGGAGGAGTTCTTAAAAAGGGCCAAGAGCTACTACGCAGAAGAAGTCCCGCTGGTACACAAGGCCAAGACCAAGAGTTACTACGCAAAAGAAGTCCCGCTGGTAGACAAGGCCAAGAGTTACCACATAGAAGAAGTCCCGCTAATAGACAAGGCCAAGAAACATGACCCAGACGAAGCCAACGATAGCGAGATGGTGGAAATGATGTTGGTCGATGGATGCTTCATCCTCGAACTTCTCCGCTCGTCCCACCATAGGAACATTAAATTCAAAACAGCAGGAAAAATGACTGTATCTGGAGGAGATGGTGGCAACTCAAAGGTACGAAATTAAGATTAACAGCTCTACAAGGAGTCAAATCATATTTTCTAAAATTATAGAATTTGGCTTTTCTGTTCAGTCATACAACAATTGACTAACCAAAATTGGATAATTCAAAATTGTCGCATCACATTTTGCTTAATTATTTAGTGTATTGCTAAAGTTAGCAACCTAAGCTCCACAATAGCCTAATCAAAGTGAGTAGACAACAATTCAAATAATCCAACGATCTGTCTTTTTTTATCAATCTGATGATCCACATTGAATGAAATTCTAATAAAATAAATGTTCTTTTCTTCTCAATCTGATGGTCTACATTGAAGAACATTTGTTATAATTCATAAACTAATCCATATCGTTAAATTCACAGATGCTTGCCAAAATGGAAAATGAATTTCACCTACCAATAAAATATTTCATTTATGGAAAGCGAGTTTCAAACAATAAAAAGCATACAAAATAACTTTTGTGAGTAGGACCCATTATTTTTTGTTATTGAGACAAATATTGCTAACTTTGATTATTGAAAGGCGGTTATTGGTTACGATGTTGCTAAGTTCGGATATTTTATTTTGAGCCATTTTTTAGAACATTATTAACTTCGTAAACATGTTGCTTTTGGTTATGCTATTATTAATGCATGCTCTTATATTGAACTGCTGAGCCATCGGTGTTACATCAGTCGTTCATAAGTATTTTTGATAGTTCTAATTTGTAGAAAAACTCTTCTCGGGAGGAATCTTTTTAAAATCTTAGATCAATGATTGCAAGATAAATTAAGGATTAAGATTCAACTTCTGCGGCTTCTTCGCAATCCAACAAGAAGTCGGGTCCTTATATCTGTTCATCCAGCGGTAGTCGATCGGCAGAGCCAAGATATTCGATTCGGAGAGATGGCATATGAAAATATCGAAATACTTTATCGAGTCCCAAAAGAAAATTAACTATTCGTAATACCTAAAAAGTACATAGATGAATCGATCATCCATGACAACATCCTTAATTAATAAGCAAAAAAATACAGATATCAATAATGTTATAACTATCCATAATCCCAAAAGTACGTACACATTTTCTTGAGTTAATCATCCATCAACATACTTAGGGCACATCTAAAAAACGTAACTAACGTTTATGTTTCTTCTGTACAGAACTATGCTTTGTCTATTTTTTTTTTTTTTGGACATGGGTTGGACTCCCCCGACGCTAACGCCTAATAATCTTTGCGTTCCAAAATTTTGGTCTGTCTTTTGAAATTCAACATTTTAACGTTAATTAGCAAATTTCCAAAACCTCCCTTCTTTCAGAGTCAGGGGATAGAGAGAAAGATGTTCACCCAGAAATGAGGAAAAGCAATCATTACTTTTTGTAGTTGATTTTGAATACGAGGATGAAGGGAAATAAGGAAATGGATGTCCTTAACTAGTCAAAATGAACAAGGGTTATACATAGTATATAGGACATCCAGAAAAAGAAAGGTGAACCAAAATTTTGGGATGGAAAGATTAACACATGGGTTACATGAATATGCGCCGCTATTGTCTTCACAAAACAACAAGAAAAGAATATGCCCCACAGATAGTCAAACAATTTTTTTTGGGTCAAAAATTTGGAAGATATATTAATAATTGTTGAGCGGCATTTACATAACAAACATCTTAGAGATAAGGGACAAACTATGGTGTTTACCTTCTATTAATTTGGAGACACCGTAATTTTGGCATAATTGGACTATTACAAGGCATAACTGAACCATTACAAGCATAATCAAAAATAGTGATATGTATAACTAATGCCTTGCAAGGCATAACCCCAAAATTTAGGAATTATGCCTTGTAAGGCCTTAGTTATGCATATCACTGATTTTGGTTATATATACTTGTAATAGTCCGGCTATGCCAAAATTATGGTATCCCAAAAAGGAGGGTAGACACCATAGCATTATTCCTTAGATAAAGCCAAACTAATCATCTAACTATTGTAAAACAAGAAAACTGAGGCACAAGATAGTCGATGTCTTTCACCCCAACTCTCACGTTGTTTAATCAAGTATGGACGCACCAATGAACTTCAAAAAAGTTACAGATTTGACAAACCTCCACGAGTTGTCCTGTCAAAAATATTTTTTAAAATAAGAATATTGTTGGCACAAATATCATTGTGAAGTAACATCGTCTCTGAAAGAATTTCCCTAGACAAGAAAGGAAATCATGTATAGAAGAAACTCAACACATCTTATGGTTCAATAGAGGCACGTATTTCATCAAATAGGAATGGATCATCTTCATGGGACTGGCCTACTATCTTATCGGGGTCTTCTGTGAATCGATCTTATACATCCAGGGTCTTTTGTGAGTCCTATTACGGCCCATATCCCTAATCCAAATCATTAATTGTATGTGAGTATTTTGACAAAGACACCTCAAAAAAAAAAAACCAGGAGGAAGAAGTCTTTTTTGCGTCACCAATGCCCGAACTGAAAGTGGAAATAATAAGTTGAATAGAGGATAAAATAGACAAAAATAAAAAATAAAAATGCGACGATGACCACTCCAATGTGGCAATGGCCAATTTTACCACGGACAAAATAGAGAATGACAACTTTTTGGTCCTTCGATGAACAGTAATGCCAAACTTATGCTTTATAGTAGTATAGATAGATAGATGGATAATGCTATGGTATTCCCCTCTAGTCCGGGATTACGGTATCTCTTTATAACATAATCACTCGAAAGCATAACATTAAACTAGTCGATCGAAGACATTACATTTTTTAAAAAAAGGCATAACATTATTATTGTTATTATACTCCCTCCGTCCCAAATTCTTTGTCCGGTCCGCAAAACGGAGTGTTAAAAATAATACAATTTTTGCAAGAAAAAATTAAAAGTTTTTTAACAACTTACTAGATATCAATGAGTATTTTTAATTTGTGAAAAAAATTTGAATTCTTTCTTGAAAAAATTGTATTATTTTTAACACTCCGTTTTGCGGACCGGACAAAGAATTTGGGACGGAGGAAGTATTAGGCAAAACACTTTTTTAAAAATGACATAACATATCCACTCAAGGATATAACACTTTTCCAAAATTGCATAACATTTTTATTATTATGGTGTCCCCATAAAAAAATGTAATGTCATTAATTATTCGGAGGCATAACATTAACCATTCGTAGGCATAACATTAACCATTCGGAGGCATAAATCGAGGACACTATAGGTCCTGTCTAGATAGACATTTCCCTGTGGGAAAGGTAGGATCAATGTATGTTTCAAATATATCAAATGAACCGGCCATAACAACAATCCCAAACAATTTTGTCAGGTAAACTTGCACGCGCGCGCACAGACACAAAATTTGATTATTAATTTTGCATTCAGAAAAGCAGGAAACAATACTGTAGTTTTTTACGAACAAATGTGTATATTCATTTTTGCAAAGCCGTCACTTGAACTTTTTGTCTTAGGCCTCGAGTAGCTTTCCGCAGCCCGCTAATGGAGGAGAGGATGGCAGCAAAAGTAGCAACGGCTTCGTAGATCCTATTCTCGATATCCCATTGACTGAGATCATCGTCAAACATGACTTGCTACTCCTCGAGAATCAGATTCCTTTCTTTGTGCTCGAGGATTTGTTCGAGCTCACAGTGGCTCAGATCCGTGAGGGTCCGATCAAGCCACCACTCACTGATTATGTTTTGTCCTACTTTCACAATATTATGTGTCCATATGGAGATAATAATGAAGGCGAAAATAGCAAGAAGAAAAATAGTTGTTCGCCTCGTGATTGTGATCATTGTGTCCTTTGGGTCAACAAAATGAGTAGTTCCTGTTTTAGAACAGAAACTGAATTGGGGAAAGAAGTGTCACGGAAAGCTAAAGAGGATGCTAAAGGGGAAAAGAAGTATCATATTCTCCATTTCCTACACGATCTAATGATAGCAGAACCAGCTGATGAACAAGAGGATGCTAAAGGTGTTCCTCGCTGTTTGTCCTGGCCGTGCTTGCACCGTACCCCAGCCTTAGGAGAGGTTTTCGCATCAGACCTCAACTATGCAGGAGTCAAGTTTTTACCCAGTAAGGGAACAAATCTATTTGACGTCAAATTCGAAAAACCTAAAGGCCTACGTAGGTATTTTGGAAGCGCCAGATTTGAAATCCCAACTCTCGAAGTACATGACCTCACGGAGCCATTCCTTAGAAATCTCATTGCCTTGGAACAGTGTTGCCCTGGGGTTAACCGGTACTTCACATCCTACGCAAAGTTCATGGACATGTTAATCGACTCTAAGAAAGACGTCAAGGTGCTTACAAAAGCGAATGTTATACGTAACCACTTGGGGGCAGACGTGGACGTCTGTGATCTGTTCAACAAGCTGTGCAAGGAAGTTGTAACGCCGGTGGACTCCAGTTTTAATGTCAAGTGCCAAGAAGCATACGAGTATAGCCAGTGCTGGTGGCCGAAGTGGTGGGCATACTGGAAACGCACGTACGTTGAAACTCCATGGGGAATCGTAGCTTTCTCTCTGGCCATTATTGCCTTTGGAATAACGGTTACTGATTTCGTTCGTGGATTCCTTACATAAACGCTGGTGATCATGAACATTATCTGTGTTTATAATTGCTATGAAGATTGTCTATCTGAATGTGTGGCTATAAAGAAGTGTCAAGTGTGCCTTTCTTCTTCGACGTAAGATATGTACTTGTCAATCAACAGTGTCATTCTGTCATTACCTTTTAGTGTTCTAGCTGTTGAAAATTGAGCTTGATTGGGATGATTCCAATTGAGGCAAGCAGCCATAGAAGACTTTTGGAGTGACTTGATTGAGTTGGAAGATTGAAAGCTATCTAAAATCTTCGACTCCTTCCCCTATCTATTGTTGTGTATAAGTGTCAGAGTTACATGTATTCTGTGTGCAAGAAATAAGAGTAAGTGAGAGAGATGATGTGGGAACCCAACTGTTAGGGTTTGTGAGCTTTATTTGAGTGAAAGATTGTAATATGTTTTCTGTAACTGAGCAATAATATATGTGTCTTGTGTGTGTAATTGATACCTCTCCCACCAACAGTTTCTTTGCACCCAACTGTAGCGAATTTAGCTCTTGCCTCTAGATAAAAGAACTATTTGAGTCCGTTTGCTGTTATTTGGATTGGTGAATTGTGACAGATATATATATCATCTGAAGTAACTGGACAGAATCAAAGATATCTGTTCTACTCAGAGATAATTGTTTCAGCTCCTACAGAAATCAGAAAAACAAAATGGTTCTGTAAGAAATGCTAAAGGCCGGCGTAGCATTATCGAATACATCCAATGTAAATGGATTGATGAAGAACAATGTCGCACATGTAAATGGACTGATGAAGGACAATGTTGTGCTGTAAAACAAAAGGAAAAAACAGAGAGATCATTACTAACAAGACACCCGATATCTTTGTCTTTTAGCGATTTTTCGTATCATGATAAACATAATCCAGTGTCATTTGTATAGCACAATACTGTTAGAAAATTTCCAAATTTTGTGAATGATAATTGGGACATTCGAAAGGTCTCCCAAGGCAACCACAAAAACCTCCCGTTGATTCATTGAATCTGGACAAGGCTCTGCAAGTTTCCAGCTGTTTCAACTGGTTATTACCCCAAGAAGAGAGGTAAATTGCAGAATTTACACCTAGAATTCATTCTGGCAATTTTGCATATTGAATTTCCCCTATTCATGGTTGTGTATTCAAGGTCGAAGTCAATTTCGGCTGTTACAGAAGGTCACCTGAGGTGCATATATTGAGCATCACATTCTTCATTTTGTCATCAGTTCTACGAAGTATAAAAAAATCCATTCTGATATTGTTATTGTTATTGAGAGAGAGAGAGAGAGAGAGAGAGAGAGAGAGACGTTCGTTCAGTTCACCGAGGCGGCTTTCTGGTGGTGTTCCGATAGTTGTGGTCTACCTGTTCTATCCTAGGAGCAGAAGTCGGTCAACCTCCAACACCCAACATGAGGCGGTAAATACATTTTAAGGAAACTGATTTAAGGGTCAGTTCAGTTTACATATCTCAGTTTATTTTGCATTTGTTTTAAAAATGGGCAAAGTACGAATTACCTCCCTGAGGTTTGGCTCTTTGACAGATGACCCCCCTATGTTTTACTAATGACCAGTTTGCCTCCCTATGGTTTTGGATTAAAGTGCAACTCCTAACTCCATTAACGGAAGAAGTAAAAAGACCATACTACCCTTTCTTAAAAAACCACTATAGGGGGCGAAGAAATACCCATTCGATTGTGATATTTGTTTGTGGGAGTTTGAAACAGAAGATTAGCTTAGATTGTTGCCCACTATAATGGCCGTTGTCTGTCTCACTCCACTTGTCCTGTTTGTGGAACTATTTTACTTGTTGATTTCTCACAAAGAAATCAAAACAACCATTGCTTTTCTCCAAGAGTCCGTGTTGTTGAATCTGGGAGGGATGGTCGAGAAAATGTTAATGGGAGGGACGGTATTTGCCGATCACCATAAAAAGAAGAAGAGAGAGATGGTGTTTCGGGCTCCTACAATTCGGTAGAAAGACTGAATTCACATCTGGGTTTTCATTGTGATGATTTTGGGTCTTTTTTTTATCTGGATAATTTTGGCTCTTATTGGATCAAATTTCCACACAAAATTGAGACAAAAAATTAAGTTGTAAGGCAATGAATACCAAAATGTTAGCCAACAGGTACCAAGTCATTCTTATTTGTTGTAGTGTATACTCAAAGGAGTGAGGAAACACCTTAGAACTAGGTATGAGAGTGCCAAATGACACTTAAAATGAGTGAGTACGTGTTTTGGCCATCGTGACACCAACGGTTCTCGGTTTAGTCTGCTTTCAGCCCATTTTTCATAAATTAAACTTCCATATTTTTATGTTTGGATTCCACCATCGTTTAGTACATTCAAAACCTTCTTTATCGATATATAATAAGCCTTAATCCGATTTGAAATACGGGAGATACAAGGATTTTACCTAAAACGACTTTTTTTCTACTACCTGAGGGTAAAATCGTCATATCTTTTGATGTACAAAATTATTTTTATCCAAACTACTTGGGTTAAAAAGTAGATTTAACGAGCTTTCCAATGGTTCAAAGAACACCTAAAACCGAATTCGGGAGTGTCCGAGGCGGCTATTCGAAGTTCGGCCTGTTGAGCAATCAGTCTACCGTACGGCGGTCAACTGTGCCGTACGGTGGTCAACTCGGCCGTACGATGGACATATTTCAACCGTACAGTAGAGTTTTTGACCGCCTAAACTTTAGTCAGTTGGGATGTGCCGTACGGTGGAAGCCCAGTGCTGTACGGTAGAGTTTATGTACCGTATGGTACATGTTGCCGCCCTTATTTTTGCTTGATGACCAAGTTTTTCAGTTGCAGGCCGAAGGCTTAACTTTCAGGCCAAGTTTGCTTCATTTCCAAGCCGTTTTTGCTCTATAAATACCTCCTCCAAGCGATTAGACAAAACACAATTTTTTAGAAGAGAAAAGAGAGGGAGACAAGATTTTTGAAGAAAAAAACAGAGAAAGAGAGGCATTTTTTTGGAGAGACAGAAAACTGAAGAAAAAAATAGTTTTACAAAATAAAAAATAGCTTCAAAATGTTTTGAAAATCAACACTTAATTTTATTCTTCTTTCAAAACACCAAAAGCTCCATTTTCTTTCCAAACCAAAATCAAAACCTTTGTTCCAAAGCAGCCCATAGCCTCACGCCTTGCCATCACAGTATATTAGGCCAACGAGTCCGCTCAAAGTACGCGTCTCACAGCTTCGCAATTACCACAAATTTCCAAAGAGGTTTGCATTCTAAAAGGTATGACTTTCTGTTTCTAAACTCTAAGGGGAGCCATTAAGTTCAGATTGGTTCCTCATATCAATTTTGGGCTTAAATGGATTGAGCAATCGCAAGAAAATCAACACCCTGTATATTTCTACCGCACGGCATATATTACTGTTGTACGGCAGAAACTCTTAGGGGAACAGGTTCCTATTTTTCATCTCATCCTTCCTTTTTTTCATGACATTTAATATGCAATGAAGTTCTATTTTCTCTTTAGAATAGCATATGCCATGATAGGTTGATTTGAATCAAAGCATGCCAGCCTTGCATCATTTTTTTGAAATAGAAACACTAAAAATTATTTCTTGCATAAAGTCACACACATCTTTAGATGATAACATTGTTTAAAACTGCGAACTGGGAATATCAGTCCCGTGTGGCATAGGTGTCTGTCGTACGGTAGTGTTTGTCATGGAACAAATTGGTTATTTGTTATTTTCTGGAATTAAATGTCTAATATGCAATCATCTATCAATTTTCTTTTTTTAGCATGAGATACAAACTGTTTAATTGTTTTTGTCCAAGCATGATTCTTAATGTTTATATGATAATTGTATGGCATTAAAAAGTTAAGCAATAAAATGATTTTTAAATCCCACAAATATTAGTAGAGACCGATTTTATCGGGCGAGGGGGTGCTTTTCCAAACAAAACCTTCCCCTGTCGTAACCTGGCTTCCGAACCCAAGACTCTTTGTTTTCAATAGACCAAAACCTTTTTAAAAGGGTAAAAGAGTCACATTTTTCAAATAAACGGTTTCTCGGGGTTAATCCTTTTCAAAAACCCGGGTGGCGACTCTCAAACGAACCAACTATTTTCCCCCTTTTTGTGACACCTAAAAATACAAAAAGAGAGATGGGGGAATTTTTCCGGGGCGTGTAGCCCACAGGTGCCCGCTCGGATTATCTGAGAATGCAATGGACGGCTCGGATTTGGAGAGAAAAAGTGTTGGAGTGAGAAGAGAGATAGAGTTTTAATCCGAGCCGTCCAAAAATGTATTGGATGGTCCGAATGTGTCGAGCGGATACCACGTGAAATATACCCACTCTGCACCAAGACATTATTGGCCATGTAAGGTACAAATGGTCCCCTTAATTCAATTTGGATGCCTACCCCTTTGGTATGTGTTGTGGAGTGATTCACATGGATCGATAGGAAAAATACTAGATAAGGCACTGAAGCAGCTGATGCCATGGAAATGAGGTGTGGATGACCTCCTCCTGTATTAGAAAAATCAGAAAATCAGGTACCTCAATTTGGATGCCTACCAACCCCTTTGGAATTTTGATGCCTGTGTTCGACATATAATATGGCTTTACCCTTTTTTTTCAACCACGTTTAATTAATTATTGCCATTGTCATCAGGAAGCAACTAAAACAACTTCTCGTTTGTCTTCAATCGTTTATCCACGTGAATCACTCCCCAGCGCATACCAAAGGGGTAGGCATCAAAATTGAATTAAGGGGACCATTTGTAACTTACCATGCTCAATTATTACCCATTAAAAAAAACAAACAAATAAAGATTTTCAAGATATATAGCTGGTTCCTAAACAGAACTAACTAAATGTAGGAATGCATAAAAATACTAGTACTTTTTTTCTTTTTTTATTCGATAGTACCACTGTTCTTCTAAAAAAAATATAAAATAAGTAGCTGTTCTATTACAATCTATTCCCAATTTTGTTGATTAATTGTCATGTCTATGATGGAGCCCAATAAGCTACAACGGGTAAGAAAAATGGAATAAATAAGACAGATGCTTCCCTAGCGATAAGATCTTGTATAGATGGCAATAAAATGTTGACAATGAATAAATTTTGCACACAAGAAATTTGGTTTTTGGAGATGAATGAAAATTGTCACAAATTACATATTTTTTCCTTTGTCACAAATAATATGGGTGAAGAAAAACTAGTATGCATGATGATTTTTTTTTTGTCGACTAAGGGTCGTCAATGATTCTCACCACGTTAACGAAATCTGTTTTTTGTCATCTATAGTGTCTTTTGATGATGAAATATTTCGTCACCAAAAAGTGAATAATTGGTGCCAATTTTTTTTCCTCGCCTATTGCGATTTTTTACGCGAAAAATTTCGTCATCAATTATTCCTTTAGGCGACGGAAAAATTTGTCAGAAAAGTAATTTTCATATGCGGAAAAAATTCGTTATTAGCACTTACTTTTTTCTAACAATTTATTCACCAGGATTGTCATGTCCAATTATGGAGCTCGATAAGCTACAACGGGTTAAAAAAGGTTATAACAATGACAAAATCGTAGGTGTTGTGAATGCCTCCAGCTAGCACGATAAGTGATCTAATAGATGGCAATAAAATGTTGGCCTCTAACAAAAAAGAAGAAAGATCACGATTTCTACTCGAGATCTTTGACAATTCATCACAGTTTTAAAACCAGCCATGATTGTTTCTACACTACTTTTTATCATGGTTAAATTATCAAGGTTTTTAACCATGATAAAATCAACATAAAATCGAGATTGAATAGCTAAAAAAAGGTTATTTTCCAAAAATGAACGATTCTGGTTGTTTTTGTTAGACTTGAGACGAGCTACCAATATGTGCTTTTAACATTGGAAAAAATGATATTGTTCTAGCTAGTTTCTAGTGAATGATAAGGAAATAAAGATTAATTGTGATCACATCACACGGTACACGCTTGAAGTCATTCCTCATGAGAATGAGGTATAGATGACTCTTGGGAGTTGTGAAAAGTGAAAACAATGGCAACCTCCTCCATTATTACGAATCAGGTTTCTCGTATTTTGATACCATACAACTAGTCCTTGAATCTTTCACTATAAATGAATAAGGCCACAATTTCTAATTTCATTTATCTAAGAAGAGCTACAGCTCCAGTTGTAATTTGTAAAGAGTGAAGAGAAACATTATAAGAAATTTTTAAAAAATTAAATTAGTTCATTAAGCTCAATCCCTTGATAAATAGTCTTCAAAAAAGCTTTATATTTTATATCTGGTGTTTTACCATCTGCTATAATTATTTACCAATGATCAATATTTAGCTATTTGTCTTTAGGGAAAAACTTCATGTCATATGGTTCGAGACCATCCTCGATTAAACAAAGATAATTGTCATAGACAAATAGTGCCGCTGGCGCTACTCTTGTCCATGAAAATTACTCAAAAAACTAAATCCAAAATGGATGCGATTTTTTTAGCCCGTCATTTGTGAGAGATATTGAGGTTGGTTTCTTATATGGTAATGTCATGAGGTCACAGAAATGAGGAATGGATGACCTCACCCCAAGAGGTGAGGAAGAAAAGTTTTGAGGCAGCAAAACAGCGACCTCAATGGGTGTCGACATCCGTTAGCTTCTGATTTCTGAACATGACATTCATTTTGCCTTCATTTAGGAACCACAAAGAAAAACTGGTAGAGTACATGCCATTGCATTGATTGCCTTAATGTCTTGTTCTATCCATGCACGTGATGGCCTTGTATATTCGTTCTATAATTATTTACCAATGACCAACAGGCCCAAGGGGTAGCCAGCTATCAAATTTCAAGGGGACCATTTGGACCTCACCGTATCCATATATAATTACCCTGGACGAAGTACAAAATAAAAAAAAAGAAAAGTTGAACAGTTAAGCTAGCAGAGTTAATAAGTTCATGTCCCCCTCCGTGGTGGCCTAGGTTCGAGCCTCATGAGGGGTTGGATTTGAGATATCAAGACTATAAATAGCTTATGAGTCTTGATGAGCGTAAAATGTAGTTCTTAAAGACGATCATATTTGCATTGATAGTCTTTACTTTATAATTATTTATGTCGTATTATCACCTATTTATGTTTAATTTGTAGGTATTTTGGGCTTTATCACGCAAAAATGTTTTTTTCGGCACTTATGAGATGATGTCTGATTCAAGTGGGCTCAACCCAATTTAAATTAGAAGACCCAAAAGAGCAAAACCCAAATCGAGCTCACGGAATTTTCCTACGATGGAACTGATTTAAGAAGATTTGGATTGCACATGGCCTTGTATATTCGTTGCACTTAGCACATGGCCTTGCACAGCTAATTGGGTGACAAGAGTTATGGCATTGAATAATCAAGTGGGAATGGCTCTCTCCAATAAAGTATTGGAATCCTAAATGTGTGTCTAGGGCGTTCCGCTTTTATAAAAAGTGAGTTTTTGAAAAAGAATGTGAATTTCAAGGTCAAAAATCATATATTTACACAAATAATTTTCTTACCAATATGGATCTTGTTTGATAGATCTCATTGAGATCTTTAATACGGTGCAAAAAAAATCATAAAATTATTTTTCATTTTCATTACATTTAAGTTTGAAATTTGAAGAAAATGAATTTTAGGAAAAAGAAAGGAAAATGGAACGGGCTCGAGGTGGATGGATTTCAGCTGGATGGCACCAGAATATACAAAGCGCGTGGTCTGATTCCAAGTGCCATCAAATGTTTAATGCAAAGAAAGAATAAAAAAGAGAAATGGAGGCAGTGGTTGGATGTCAACTTGGTTGCAACAGTGGAAAAATACTACGGTACATGCTGTGATGCTGAAATCAAGTGTTCACATATGTGGCAGATTCTCCTGCGTCGGATTATTCTATGCTCTTAATCTGCACCATTGATCTCGCCCTCACTTGCACATGGTACACTGGATCATTTTTCTTCCCCTCTCTGGCCGAGAAGCGTTCTGGTGGATTGCCTGGGAGTAATTAAATACCTATTGTGTATTATTATAGTTTGTTATTGTATTATATTTCTAAAAGCCGCGCATGTGGCTGTCCTTCTTTTTCCTTTCTTTTTACTTCTTTTTCTTCACTTTTCCGTCTCTTCGTGAGGTGCTTGACTTGGGGTATAAATAGCTTACGAGTCTTCTGTTGATTAATATTTTACTAACTCCCACTAATTATAAAAATAAAAAAAAAAGTTATTCTCATGCCGTAACTTTATTCTAGTTTTTGTAATGTGTTCATACCATCGTAGTCGTATCTCTCCAGTATATACCTATATCTGTAATCACACCAATTCTTCGTGGTTTCTAATAATGGATTAGAAAAAATGGAATAAAAATGGAAAAATGTATGCAGTTTCTTAAATGCTTCCGAAATGACAAGGCATCTACAGATCATGGCTGAGATTATGATTTTGGCATTAAGGTCCCGTTCTAGAAACAAAAAATAAGTACTTATTGAGAGTTTTGGAACACACGCTGAGAACTTGAATTGGGTTTTTTTGTCGGAAAAAAATTTCCAATTCACTTATACTTCGAGACCAAAGTCCAAGGATAGATTTGAGGAGCGGATGTCTCCGAACGATTGTTCTACCCATAGTAATTTCTAAGTTATTTTGGTACTAAAACATATTTGTTTGAAAAATTAGAATTATGTAAATCTGCACGTCCAATACCCTTTTTTTTTTTTGGACCATGGTAGAAATTCATTAATATCAACAAGGATTACAACCTACCGTGTGCCGCTAATACAGTTGGGGAAAAACCTACTGCACACACGTTAACGAAATACACAGCCAATCATATGAAGGAATCAAGTCCAACGATAAATTGATCAGACCGGTAGAAATTAAAGCCACGCATGTAATGTGTAGATATCCAGCTGTCACGATAATTCCACAATTGATTATATTTTTCACAGAGACCACCCGATACCAACATAGTGTGACCGTTGTCAACCTAATGGCTATTTTCACAATTTCTGGTAGAGAGCACCGCGTACATGGAATAAACATCATGCAACTAAATGGCCGAAAAAGCCAACTACATCGCAAAATCATAATGAAAATGTAGTCCCACACCGCAACCTTGGTTATTGAACTATGAACTACTAAAAACGACAAAGCCTCCACTACAAATGCTAATCCACGCACCCCAACACACCGAAAATTAAATCTGAAAGCTTATAACCCACGAAAAAACTAAACTAATGCATCTCAAGAGTACCACCACCATGGTAAGCATAAGCCACCAACAATGAGCAAACCCACACAGATGTGAGTCTAGTAAATCTCACCGTATCGAGCTAGTCCCTTGAACAACCTCAGCCGAAGACAGTGATCAAAGGCAGCTGATCACGTCCAATACCGTTTAACAATTCAACTCCAGCTCAAGAAAGATTTTTTTGTGAAAATAATTTCATTTTTAGCAACCTTTTAATTTGTGCAATGCCATTTTGATTTTTAAAATTATCAGGGACGCTCGAAATTGTATGTAGATTTATAAATAGATAATCATGTTTAGTAATTGAATAGGTCGATTTGTTTGTTGTTATGATCAACACTTTTTCTTAGATCTCAATTGAATTAGAACTCAGCTATATTATTCTTGAACTTCGGACTTAGTATCTTTAGTGACAATTGATATACGATGTCAATGGAGTTGAATTTCGGACTTAATTATTATCAGCCACGCATTTTGGTAGAACAGTTGGAAAACAAGTGGAACTACTTTTCCGAGCCCAATAAGCGATATTGGGTCCCCTTCAATTGTTTGAAGACAGGGGATAAAATGACAAAAACCATAGTGGTTGTAGATGCTTTTCAAAAGTGGACACGTTTCCATGAGAAAATTACCAACGTTAGTCATATGTACCAAGGTACTACTACAGTACTATATATATATATATATATATATATATATATATATATATATATATATCTATTCAAATGAAGTGTTCCCACATGGCTTATAATTATAATCAGGAAATCTTTGGAGATTTCTTCCAATACTTGCAATTAATTAAAATTTCTCTTAAGACAGGTCGCGCCCACACCAAATCTGAATAATCGAAAGATGCAAATAACCCCCTTAAGTTTTGATGAAGACACAATTTTAAGAATATATATACCTATACCCGCATTTTAATTTAATTTTTTCTAGAGATCTCAAAATTTAGAATATCAAGGCTGGAAGTATTTTTTTCGTGATTTCTTTTGATTTGAACTTCCCCTTCTTTCTTTTTTTTTTCAATCAGTAGAAATTTTACTACTCAAAATCACGAAGGAGAATTCGAAATGGCTTCTCTCATCACCCATTCCGGAAATTCGCCAGTCCAAGTGAGAGGAAAGCTAAGAGATAGGGCATACTTGGCTACAGAGTGAACCACTTTATTACAAATAATCCCTCTTCTGTGCAACCAGATGGATGTGGGTCTAAATTGAGGAGACGCGGAGATTTGACTCGAGTGACGGAGACCCGGCCGACCACGTGAGGTGAGACCATCCAAAATCTAACTCTAATTTCATGCTAGATTTCTTTACCGTCCAATCTACAACTAATTGACAATAGGTTAAGTAGCCTCTACAATATATTAACCAAGTTTATATGGTTTGAATAAGCGACGCGGAGTAAAATTTTAACATTTTTTTTGGTCACCACGTTATAATATAGTATAATTTTAATTTTTTGAGAGGTCATCCACGTGAATCACACCAGAAGAATTTTCAAGGGGTACCTAGGCGTCAAAATCAAAGGTGACCATTTGTACACAGCAATTGCTAAACTTGTTGGATAAAGTACTTTTCGGCTTTTTTTTTTTGGTCAATTTCTAGCAAATATTCTTAAAATCACGCTTTGATCATATTGAGCGGTTCGAATCATTTAAATTCGATTGGGAAAGGGGAGACATAGGGAGGTCTACATTTTCACTAAAATGAGGACCCGTTCATGCGAAACAGACTGTGTATATATGTAAAATGATCAGGAAGGGCTTCATCCGAACAATTTTTATGAGTAAATTACACTAAACCCCCCTCAACTAATTCATATTTTCACTTAACCCCCTTAGACTACAAAACCCGACATTGTGCATCCTCTAACTATCCAGAGTTAACACTTAACACTCTTTTGTTAGGTCTCCGTCAGAAAAATGCACCGACGGCCGTCTCTGGCCACCGGACAGCCGATCCGAACCGTCCAAAACTTTAAAAAAAAAAAAACCGAGTGGGCCATCGCGGGAATCAACGGCATCCAACGTGCGTAGGTGCTGACAACCACCTCCTCTGTCATCCCCTCCCACTCGAATTCGTGTATCCCGTTTACTGTGGTCAAAACTAGGTTGATGTTGTCGGTAACCAACGACAGTTATCATGCGAGCAAGCTCCCAATTCTGTCAATTTTTCCTTTCTTTGAGTTACAACTTGATATTCGACAAGAACACACGGCCACGTCGGCCAGGCCTGGGCATTACCACGCCTAGGTCCCCAGATTTTGGGTTAGTTCTATGTAAATTTTGGCTCAGACTATTTTCCGTTCCTTTCTTTTCCCTTAGCATGAAAGAATTCATGGATCTATATATAGCGTCGACGTTTCTCGATCTGTTTATCATTTTACTAAACAGTTTATTTTTCAAAACTATCGGGGGACCCACAATATGCATGATGACTCTGGGTTCGTGGAACTTGCTTCCGGTTATCAAGACCAAAGTGACAATGGTAATGCAATGTACTACTCATTCCGTTCCAAAATGAGAGTCCATCTTTCTTTTTTTGGATGTTCCAAAATGAAGGCCGAATTTGACAAGTCAATAAAAAAATGGGTCCAACTTTTTCTTTTTACCCTTACTCATAATATATATTAGTAGAATTTTACAAAATTATTAAGGAAAAATGTTAAAGTGGCAGAGCATAGAGATGTGTTTATTTTAGTGTCAGGGTCTCAAGTTCAAATATGAGCAGTCACGAAATGGGACAACAACTTTTTCATTTCAAAACTTCCAAGGACGAATTTTTTTCGTCTCTATCTAAATAATTAGCTGATGAAAATATTTTCCTTAATTGCCTAGCTACAGTTTTTGTTGAAGAATATTGCATTTAGATGTGCTGCAACTTTTTGTTTGGTATATATACATAGATGTACGAAAAAAAATACATTCATATATAATTTCTTTAACATACATGTATTTACGTAGTATACTTTTTATATGGGTGTTTATATGCATGTTGGTTTTGCTTGATTGAAGTACTTCTGATACAACAGATTGGGTATGATGCAACCTTATTTTAACCAATCTGCTAAATTCAAATTGATTGGACATTACCACATTTACTTGTAGGGAAGGCTTCTGGTGATGGAGTTACAGAAAATTGGAAAGATTCAGAAAATTCTGAAAGGCCAACTATAAAAGAATGCAATCGTACGTACTTTGGATGAGATGAAGCTTCTCGACATGAGCGATCCACTATATGCAGTTGCATGCAGCATATTTTGCGAGAGTAAGGCGCACAGGGAGCAATGGATGTTGTTACGTCAGAAACCAAGAGAAGTTATAAAGAACTGGATAGAGATGAATGGGAAAAAACTAAGGATGCTATAAACTATATAAGATATGCTACAAATAATTGTGATATCAACGTGCTGTTACATCTAATAAGCATGTTGATTTGTACGTGTACGTGGAACGTTGTTGTTTAAGGTTGTTTTATCTTATTTTCGATCATGTTAAGGTGGATCTCGATGGATCTAGATTTCAATAAGTTTTTGTTTACTACTTGATGGATTTGCTTGCAAGAGTTTCCTCATTAAGTGTACTACTCCAATGTTATGCAGTTGATATTTTATGATCGATAGAGTAGTTTGCCTTTCTTATTTGTTATATGTTAGACCATCGTGTCGTATGATAGTATAGTATGTTGTTTCAACAAACAGAAGATTGTATATATTAAAGGTTATCACACTTATTTAACTACCAAAAAAATAAAAAGGATTTCCGTATTGGACGAAGGCACGATAGTGCATGTCTCCCTTTTTTTTTTTTTTTGGATAATTAATTAAAATTTTTACAGGAGCAAAGAGGCATCCCCCAGAACAAAAATGATCAATACAAATGGTCGCTTTCAGTTTTGATGTCTTTCCTTTAAATATGCAATGGAGTGATTCACTTGATTAGACCTTTTCAAAAAAAAATTCTTGGTCAGTAGAAAAAAACAAAAACAATTACGTGGTCGTGGTTAGTAGAAAAAGAACAAAAAAAAAAAAGGGACAAAAAGTATAGTGCAACCATACGTAACAGGAGCCATCAATAATTAGCTCCACTCAAGGAAAAGTTATCCAGTGTGGATGGTACCATGTGTTGTATGGTGCAACCATACGTAACGGATGATGAGTTCCCACAAAAATAACTCACCAAGTGATTTGAAGACGGTGTTTTGGACGGGACGGAGCAAAATCGGACGTGATTTTGCAGGACAAGAGATTTTTGGCACTTTATGCCTGAAATCAAAGATGACGGACGAGACGAGATGAGACGAGACAAAAGTGAGACGTGACGCGATGACAAAAAATTGGCTAGTGCAGGTTCAAGTTATGTTCGGACCTAAGTTCGACAAGTGGAACAAGGAGTGACATACTCCTTGTGTGACGAGATCAACCAATAAAGTTGTTGGAGAGGCTCAATGAGAGGGAGCCAGGAAGAATAACAAACGGTTATTCCCATAGAAGGAAAAATTGACAACAGGCTTGTATCCAGCAGGATGAGGTGTTGAGATGGCGAGACGGACGCATTAGACAAGAGAATTAAGCTTAAGGGGATATTGAAATATGATAAGCTTGATTAACACGTGAAAGACATGTTCAAAGATTTGTCAAGGATTTGGATCAGATTAAGAGATTTTGTCAAAGATTGATTGGATAAGAATTGGTCATGAAAGTCCAATTTGGTAGGCGCATGGGTGATTTCATAAGATTTGTCTTTTGTTTGATTTAGAGCTTTTATCCTATATGTATGTGTACAAGTCGTACTGTAAAAGTGTGGAAAGTGAGAGACAAAAGAGAGGTAGAGACTGTGAGAAAGAGGGAGCCCCTTTGGGGACTCCTCCACCACCAGTGGATGTGAGAAATAGAGTTGTGAGATACGATTGTGAGAGGGGTAATTTTTTGTAAATGTATTTGTGTTAGAAATCAACAAAAATTGAATTTGTTCAAGAATACCTATCGTTTCCGCTTAATTTCCAACAATCCGAGAAACGACGTCATGAAAACGATGTGTTGATGACCTCGCTAAGAAAAGTCTCTTGGGCCTTGAGAAAATTAGGCCACCATGGCAGATCTTTTTGTTATACTGTACTTCCTCCGTTCCATTTTCATTGTCCATTATTCCATTTTCACTTTTTTATCTATTGCGTATATCTTTCAATCTATAATATTTTTTATGAATTTGACATCTTTGTATTATAGATCAAATTAAAATCTATCAAATAAGATCCATATTACATATTTTTAGAGATTCACATTGGAAGATATAAGCGATTGAAAACTGATACGAACATCAAAAAAGGACAATGAAAATGGGACGGAGGGAGTAATATTTTGGCACGATTTTTTTTGTTTTTTTGTTTTTTCATGTCGTCGTTCAGCTTAGGCATAACCTCTCCTAGCTGTCTATATTTAAAAATAAAGCTTAAAATTTTCAAAAATTCACTAAATACGACTATGAAGACAAAAACAATGTGTTGGCCAGATAGAAGTCTTTTTGTCATATCATATGATCTATTTGCAACTTTAGTGCATATAGGGATGAATCTAGAAAATATAATCTAGTGGGGGCACCTTATTAATTATAATGGCGAAAATTTAATTTTTTTAGTTAATCACAGTAAGATCCTACGAAATTAAGACATGCATTACTGACTGCAAAAATTTAAAACGCATATTTTAAGTTAAATTAGGTAAAAATGAGCACAAAATCTCAGACAATTTTTAAAGTATGTTTTAAATGAACATTGACAAATTTTAGAATGAACAAACTAATTTTGTTAATGACTTTACTGTTAAATATTTCTCTCAGATGGTTAAGAATAAAAAGAATCAAGAAATAAATAATTTCTAGAAAGGTTGATCCTAATTAACAAAGGATTTCCATTAGTAGATTTTCTTTTAAACGAAGATTTCCACTAGATAAACGAACTAGTGGAAACATAATTTGAGAAATCGAAATTGAAGTGCCGAAGTAAGAAATTACAATTTCAGTCCCGAATACCCAGAATAAAGAATTGTTATAAGGTCCATTATAAAATTTTGTAACATGTCCAATCCATCTCATATCTTCAAAACATCTTTAGTCCAGCTCATTACCTTTTTTAAAGTCTCAAGTCCACTTCATTTTTTGACAGGACAAAATTATCCCTTCATTAAACTTTACGGTAAATTATGCTAGAGTCCGTTTTGAAGGTGGTTTTGGGTGTTTAGTCCAGCCTAATGTGTAATAGTAGTGGAGATCCATTACTGTACATTTATTAGATCTACAATCCATTTCTAGACGAAAATGCCCTGATTAGGTGTACTATATAATAGTGGTCGATGATGGAGACGACGACAGAGGCAAGCAGTGATAGGCTGGATTTCATGGCAGCGAGAGGAGAACTATGGGATGTTAAAGAACAAAGCCGATTGGAAGAGAGACATAGAAAGATTAAAATATTTGTTCTTTCCTAGCTGCTATACATATGCATGTGGATGATTCACAGTGTGATGACAATCTTTGTGACACTACAAGAAAAATGAAAATTGGTGACGAAAAAGTGGCAACGAAATTTAAATTCGTCACTGTTTTGACAACTTTCGTGACAAAATAATTTCGTCACCAATCATACCTGTTTAGAGACGAAAAAAATATTTTCGTCACCAAAGGTACTCATTTGGCAACAAAATTCATTTTTGTCGCCGAAAACTTAAAAAAGGTGACGAAATTATTTTTCGTCGCCAAAGATAATAATTTGGTGACAAAAAATATATTTCATTGCCAAATGAGAGCAATTTAGTAACGAAATAATTTCGTCACCATTCTAATGCTTTCAGCGACGAAAAATATATTTCGTCGTCAAATGGGTACCTTTTGTGATGAAATTTATGAAATGCGCTTTGTCACTAAATGTATTTTGGGCATAACTCTTTACTAAAATCTCCGATTGAGATAATTCAAATTGGGTTTGAACAATAACTCAATTGCCTACAACTTTCATGTTTATCAAAATTGCTAATTTTAATGTTTAAAGGTTCAAAATTACATTCGAAATATATTTCATGTTAAACATATGTATTATATATTAGATATTTCAAATGTATATTGAAAAGTGTGTAGTGCAGTTGGTCAGAGTTTGCGCAAAAAACTCAAAGGACTTGGGTTCGAAACCCAGTAGAAGCAAAAAAGAAAGATTTCTTTTCCATATGAAAACATCTTTTGCAATGAAAAATTTCATCTCCGGTTTCTTATATTGGTGACAAAATTTTTTGTCACCAATGTGATCCATCAGTGACGAATTTTTCGTCGCCAAAAGGAATAATTGATGATAAAAAATTTCGTCGTCAAAAAGCACAATAAGCGAGGAAAAAAATTTCGTCACCAATTATTCACTTTTTTGTGACGAAATATTTCGTCATCAAAAGGCACTATAGGTGACGAAAAATAGATTTCGTCACCTTTAGTCAACAAATTTTTTTTCGTCACCTATATTATTTGTGACAAAAAACATGTAATTTGTGACGATTTTCACTCGTCACCCAATTGAAGTTTTCTTGTAGCGTGAGGTGATGACAATGCGTGAGAGAGAGAGAGATAGAGAGAGAGAGAGGGGATGCGAGTCTGCTCTGCGATAAAATGAAAAGCAGATAGAGAATGGGATTGACGATGAAACAGGAAAATATGGCTAGGAATCTGGGATAATTACATAAGTGTAATATAGTCAAACAAGATCATTTGTCGTGGCACAATAATTAAAAAGGCTTTGTGGCATTATCCTTGTCCAAAAGTTTAACCATATATGTTATTTTTTACCTGAAAGATGTTATGTGTGCGATACAAAACAAACAAATAATCTTATACGTGTTATTTGTCTAAATCTATACTTTTAATTTTGAAAAGATCAACAAATAAGGTTATCTATGCAAAATTTGTATTCTTTACAATCCCAATAAAATTAACAGATGCGCTTATTTTGTCAAAATCTATACTCTGTATTATTCAAAAAGACAAACAGATAAGGTGACTTTTGCAAATTTTGTGTTATGTATAAACGCAATAAAATCAACAGCAAAGCTATACTTTGTATTATACAAAAAGACTAACAGATAATGTTATATATGCGAATTATGTATTTTGTATAATCGTAATAAAATCAACAGATATGGTTATCTATCTAAATTTATACTCTGTATTACCTCAAAAGATAACAAATAAGGTTATCTATGCGAATTTCATACTATACATCAAACACAGCCTTAGTTGAATTCTACCGAAGAAGAATAGGTATAGAATGAGAGGAGACAGGGGAGCAGAGGAGAAGAGAGGTGGGACGGCGGTGGCGGATGGCGGCCATGGCTGTCGTTCAACCTCCACACATTTTCCTTTTTCCTTGTTCATTGATGCTAAAACAAGGGAAGGGCAGAGAGAGAGAGAGAGAGAGAGAGAGAGAGAGAGAGAGAGAGTTACCGGAGGGGTAGCTCGCATGAGGAAGAGATGGCCGGAGGAAAATGTAGCAGAAAATGAATTACCCGATGAAGAAAAAGAGGAATAAGTAGGAGCATACAGTAGTAATAAAGGAAGAAAGAGAAAAGGAGGTGAATTATCTGTTATTGGAAGTGTTGTTCAATAAAAAAATGGTGGAAATAGGGAAGCACTGTCCTCAAAGGTTTCGGGTAAGAAAACAGTTCCTCCAATAGTGTGGAGTCGGTCACCGTCCGGCTGCGATGTCCGGACTTCTAGTCTAGAAAAATATCGAAAATTTAAAAGAGTAACAAAACTATCCTAAGAACAACCATTCAACAAAGTTTTATGAAACGAATTTTGAATAATAACTTTTGAATTTTTTAAAAAAAAATTGAGATAATCTTATCTGTATATCTTTTGGAACAATACAGAATATATATTTAGATAAATAACCACAACTGTTTGGTGTATTGTGATTATACAGAGTACATAATTGACACAGATAACCTTATTTGTTGGTATTTTTAAAATAATATAGTTGATGAATTTTGGATAGATAACCACATCTATCTATTAGTATTATTGTGATGATAAAGAGTATATTTTGCATAGATAACCTTATGTGTTGGTCTTTTGGAAATTATACGAAGTATAGAATCTGACAAATAACGATACTTGTTAATTTTATTGCGATTATATATAGCACATATTTCGCATATGTGACTTTATTTCTAGGTCTTGTTGGCATAATACAGAGTATGGATTTTGACAAATAACTACATCTGTTGATTTTATTGCGATTATACATATTACATAATTCGTAGAGATAACTTTATTTGTTGGATTTTTTTGGGGATAATAGAGTATAAATTCAAACAAATAACCACATCTATTAATTTTTTTCGATTAAAAAGAACAAAGATATGGCTACAGCACTAAATGTCAACCATTAGACCTTTGAATAATTACTTTTGAATTTTAAAAAAAAAAATTGAGATAACCGTATCTGTTTGTTTTTTGAAACAATACAGAGTATAGATATTGCATCAATAACCTTTTTTCTTATATCACAAAATATGAATTTGGGCAGATTACTATACCTGTCGGAGGAAAATCATATTGCGATGTGTTTTAGTTAGGTGCCACACATAAAAAAATAAATATATGGTTATAAAATAATCAGATACGTTTATATGTCCAAATCTGTCTCTATAACACCAAAACCAAAAAGACTAACCGATAATGTTATTTTTTTAAATTTTGTATTTTGTATAATCACAATAAAACAACCAGATATGCTTATCTATAGTCTGTATTATCCCCAAAAGACTAAGAGATAAAGGCTATTTTGTAAGTTTTGTATTCTTTAAAATCGTACTAAGACATCCAAACATTCTTATTTGTCCAAATATGTAGTTTGTATTATTCCAAAAAAAATAACAGATAAGGTTATCATTTAAAAAAAAACTTTTTATAATCGCAATAAAACAACTAGATATACTCATATGTCCAAATCTGTAGTTTGTATTATCTCAAAAGACAAACAAATAGGGCAATTTAGCCGTAGGTCCACTGTAGCAATTCACCAAAAAACAACTGCATATTCTTATTAGTCTAAATCTATAATATGTATAATCCCAAAAAAACAAACAGATAAGGTTATTTCTGGAAATTGTGTATTCTGTATATGTCTATGTATAAAGTTGTATTTAAAAAAAAAAAATTAAAGCCTAGTACTACAAATACTAGTTTCGCCTGGTACTACAAATACTAGTATCTGCCACCTACCTTCCACATTTACTTTTCCCAAGCTTTTTTTAATTAGAACAAAGGTTTTTTTCAGGGAGATGACAAACTATTTTTACATTTGCCAAGCTCACAAGAGCATATATTGACGTTTCCCACTTTTATCAATGGATTTGGATCCAAGGGGCAATAATTACTGATTGGAGGATAGTGAAGCACCGAAGTCGATTAACTACTCTTCTTCTCCGGCGAAGAACAACTTTCCCGGTTGGGTAACTTTTCTTCTCCGGCGAAAAACAGCTTTCCGGTTGAGTTACTCTTCTTCTCCGGCCAGGAAAATCTCGGCACCGCCGTGTCGACTAGGATACAGAATCTCAGATGAACAGATGTTGCCGCCTCGACACAGACGCCGGACCTCAGATGATCAGAATAGAACAGCTGCGTTGAGAGCTTTTTCTTCAATAAAATGTTACCCAAATTAAGGTCGAATCAAAATGACGATGAATGTGATCAGTTCTCTCACCTGGAAATTCTAGTGTGGAGAGAGAGAGAGGGGGTATCTGAAGTATGCAGAGATAAATGGACGCGAGATGGGGAGAATGGGTTTGTGGTGTAGGGTATATGAGTTAAAGGTATTTTTGGGACGCGTGTACTATTAGGACTGGAACCATTATTGTGGGCAATGCGATTGCCCGGTTCTTCCTCTCTCTTTCCTCGGTGAAGGGATTTCGTTCTCCCACCTCTTGAGAGAGAAAAGATGATGCTGGTTCGCGGGAGCACTTTTAGCTAGACGACAAGCGCTCGCGAAAATATAGAGTCGCCACTCGGGTTTGAAGGTCCGACACCCAAGGAACCGTATTTCGAAACACTTGCCACGCTATTTGATTTGAAAAAGGTAAAGAACTAGTCTGTCATAACCATATCTGGGTTCGGGAGCTAGGTTACGAGAGGGGAAGGGTTTTATGGCACCTCTCTCGCCCAATCCGGAGATCAGTCTCTACTAGAGCATTTGCGAAAATATTTGTTTTGAGATTCCATTTTATTAATCAATTTTTAGCCAATTAGGGCGGGGAACAGTTAATTGGGGATTAAAACTGTAGCAATTTGCAGGATGTGATAGATGTTTGACGTGGATACATGTAATGGTAAAGAATAAATGAGATAATTTTTAACACTGATTTCGGGATGCCAGAACAGTGCGATAACTTTAAATTTATTATGAACAGTGGTCAACTTGCATGGACAGGAGTTTATACATGCAAGCCAATCATCGCGCGATGCACTCAAACCATCGCGCGAGTGTTGACATCTCACCATTAGGTTAAATTTTATCTACTTCTGAGCTCTGGAAGGATCAGTGCACGCCCAGGGTCAAACCAAGCAGTTTATATATACTGAAAGTAAGCCAATATTTACAAATCAACACAACTGAAATAAAATGCAACCCTTAAACAGTGAGGGTGTTAAAACAGAGGCCGAGAGCCTAGCTGCCCATACAAGGGCAATTACTGGAAAAGAGAAAACCATCGCGCGATGGAGTCACATCATCGCGCGACTGTTCTGACTGGACTTCCAGGAATTGCTTTGCATGCCTGGGTTCTGAGACATATTCAGAAGCTATTCAGAGGCATCCCAACATGGACAGGAAAGTAAACTAAACTAAACTATTGATTTTGACATGCAAAACAGTGAAATATATCAAAATATTGTTTAACAGGGAAGCATGAAATTACATAAATGGACAAGAACAAGAATCTCATCCATACGAGAACCTTATCACACCAATTGAGAACCGTCGCGCGATAGAGTGGGTATCTCGTGCGTGGGTTCTTCTGTCCTCAGAAACTTGTAAATTTGCTAGCTTTGGGACCAAGACTGATATTGATTCAGCCTTGGCCCCGTCAGCCCCCCTCACGGATCAAAACAGTAAAGAACAAGGATTATACCTTTGCTTGAGTGCCTTGAATATGACTTGAATGAGGTGGTGTGGCCTTGGTAAATAGGTAAATGGTAGTTATTTGAATGAAAGAAGTGATCAAGCTTGTGGTTCTTGCTCTTCTTTTGAAGAATTTTTTGTAACCCTTTTGGAAGAAGAACCATGGGGGTTATTTATAGGAAAAGTGGAGAGGTAGTTGATGGCTAGACAAGGTCATGCAGCCAGCCAACAATGCTGGCTGCACTTACTTGGTGGAGAAGAGGGTGCAAAAGTTGATGGGAGAGTGGGGGACTAGGTGGTGCAAGGCTGGCCCTGCAAACGCCGTTCAGTCGATGGAATGGGGTCACACAGACCTGCAGAAGCCTCATCATCACAAAATCCAGCTGGATATGACAGGTGTCGACCATCGCGTGATTGAGTGAGACCATCTCGCGAGGGTTCTAGCTTCCCCGTGATGGTCAATCAATCAAAGTTTGACTTTGACCACCACCTGGCAAGTAGAGCATCGCGCGAGTGACTCAGTGAGTCGCGCGAGAGTCAAACCCCTAGTCAAGGTTTGGGTTTAAAGGTTTCGGGCTAAGGATAGGTTCCATACGCACGAAACTCAAGGCATTTCATTCTCTCAATACTGTTCACGACCTGATTCATCATCGGGGGAACAAGAAACTGAAAAAGAAATAAAATGATTGGGAAATCGGATTGGGGTGTCTACAATTATGAAATGTTTAGGCGGACTAATTGCATGTTGAACTTTGTAGTGTGCCCTTATCAACAAGGCTCCCTAAACTTTACACAACCACCACCACTACCGCTGCCATCGCCACCACCACCGCCACCATCACCACTACCACGCCACCACAACCACCACACCACCACCACTACCACCACCACAGCCACCAACATGTCCCCATGGCCACCTCAACCATCATGTCGCCACCACCACAATGCCGCAACCTCCACCTCAATTACCACCACCACGCTGCCACCACAACCATAACCATCACCACTCAACCACTACCACCATGACGCAACCACCACCGCTCCACCACCACCATGCACCCACCACCACATCCACCACTACCACCACTACCATCACCAAAACGCCGCCCCCACCACCACCTCCACCACCACCACCACCACCACGCCCCCACCACCACCTCAACTAGTACGTCGCTGTCGCCGTCACAACCACGTACCACCACCACAACAACGCCGCAACCTCCACCACAATTACCACCACAACCTCCACCACGATGCCGCCACCGCCACCACCGCACCACCACCCCCTCTACCACAACCAACACGCCATCGCCACCACCACCACAATGCCGCCCTAACCACCATCTACACCACCGCCCAACCACCACCACACCCCAACCACCCCAACCACCACCACCTCTACCACCACCACTACAACGCCGCAACCACCACCACTGCCGCCACAACCACTCCACCACCACGCCGCCACCACCCCCACGACGCCACCATCACCACGCCCTTACCACCACCTCAACCACCGCGCTGCCACCACCACCACATTGCTGCAACCTTCACTATAATTACCACCACCACTCCATCACCACCACCTCCACCATAACCCCGCCCCCACCACCATCTCCACCTCGACCACCACCACGCCGCAACCCCCCCCCCCCCCCCCCCCACACACACACACCACGACATCGCTACCACCACCACAACGGCGTCACCACCTTCACCGCCTTTACCATTACCACAACGGTGCCACCCTCACCACTCCACTACCACCGCCATGCCCGCACCACCATCTCCACCACCACCATGGCTCCACCACTCCCACAACCTCTAACACTATCACGCCCCCACCACCACCTCAACCATCACGTCGCCACCACCACCACCACAATGGCGCAACCTTCACCATAATTACCATCACCACAACCACCACCACCCCGCCCAGACCCTAACCACCACCACCACTCCACCACACCACCACCACAATGACCAAATGCACTATACATACTTTTCGTTATATATTTAGACTGCAAAATTACACTTTTAGACTGCAGATTATTAAATGAATACTAACGCCCATGACAATTTAGACTGCAAGACTGCAAATTTATTAATTAAACACCAACACCAGAGAAAATTTAGACTGCAAATTTGCACTTTAAGACTGCAAATAAAGGCACTTTTGTAAACTTCGCAGTCTAAAAGTGTAAATTTACAGTCTACACAAAAATTTAGACTGCAAATTATTAAATGAAAACTAAAGCCAATGAGAATTTAGACTGCAAATTTTACTTTTATACTGTAAATTTGTTCAATGAACACCAACCCCAGACAAAATTTAGATTGCAAATAAAGACACTTTCGTAAATTTTACAGTTTAAAAGTGCAAATTTGCAGTCTACAAAAAAATTTAGACTGCAAATTATTAAACGAACACTAACGCTAATGACACAAAAATTTAGACTGCAAATTATTAAATGAGCACTAACACTAATGAGAATTTAGACTGTAAATTAGCACTTTTAGATTGTAATTTGTTGATTGAACACCAATGTTAAAAAAAATTTAGATTGCAAATTTATATTTTAGACTGCAAATAAAGGCACTTTCATAAACTTTGTAGTCTAAAAGTGCAAATTTGCAGTCTACACACAAATTTAGACTGCAAATTATTTAATGAGCACTAACGCCAATGAGATTTTAGACTGCAAGTTTGCAATTTTAGAATACAAATAAAGGCACTTTCGTAAACTTTGTAGTCTAAAAGTGTAAATTTGCAGTCTACACAAAATTTTACATTGCAAATTATTAGATGAATGTAACGCCAATGAGAATTTAAACTGTAAATTTTCACTTTTAGACTGCTAATTTGTTAAATGAACATCAATGCCAGAAAAAATTTAAACTGCAAATAAAAGCACTTTCGTAAACTTTACAATCTAAAAGTGCAAATTTGCAGTTTAGACAAAAATTTAGACCACAAATTATCAAATGAACATTAACGCCAATGAAAATTCAGATTGCAAATTTACACTTTTAGACTGCAAATTTGTTAATTGAACGCCAATGCCTGAGAAAATTTAGATTGCAAATTTATAGTACTTTTAGACTACAAATAAATACATTTCGTAAACTTTGCAGTTTGAAAGTGCAAATTTGTAGTCTACACACAAATTTAGACTGCAAATTATTAAATAAACACTAATACCAATGAAAATTTAAACTGCAAATTTGCACTTTTAGACTACAAATTATTTTCTAAAAACACTAACGCCAATGAGACATCAGAAATGCAAGTGTGCTCAGAAGGAAGGTGAATTACCAAAGAAGAAGTGGTGGTGGTGGAGTGATGGCGGCGGCGTGGTGTTGGTGATGGTGGAGTAGTGGTAGTGGTTGTGGTGGCGGTGGCGGTGGCGACGGCGGTGGTTGTGATGAAGTGGTGGTGGTTGTGGTGATTGTTTGGTGGTGGTGGTGGTGGTAATTGTGGTGGAGGTGGCGGCGTTGTGGTAGTGGTGGTGGTTGTGGCGGCGTCGTGGTGGAGTGATAACGGTGGCGATGGTGGTGGTGGTGGCTGAGGCGGCGGCTTGGCGGTGGTGGTGGCAGCGGCTTGGTGGTAGAAGTGGCGGCATTGTGGTGGTGGTTGTGGCGGCGTGGTGGCGGAGTGATAGCAGTGGCGATGGTGGTGGTGGCGGCTTGGTGGTGGTGGTAATTGCGATGGAAGTGGCAGCGTCGTGGTGGTAGTCGTGGTGGCAACGTGGTGGTGGTGGTAGCGGCAGCAGCGGCGGATTGGTGGTGGAGATGGTGGTGGGGGCGTAGTGGTGGTGGTGGTGGTGTTGGTGGCGGTGATGGAATGGTGGTGGTGGTGATGGTGGTGGTGGTGGGGGCGTGGTGGTGGGGGCGTGGTGGCGGTGGAGTGGTGGTGGTGGTGATGGAGGCGGTGGTGGGGGCATAGTGGTGGTGGTGGTGGCGGCAACGTCGTGGTGGTCATTATGGTGGTGGTGGTGGTGATTATGTGGTTGTAAAAAGATTGAAAAAAATGAAAAAATGTATTTTTTGTATTAGCCAAATAAGGCTCTTATTTCTTTTATATATGTTATTTTTGTCATTGAAATTTTTAGTGGATTAGAGGTGTTAGAAACTTTAGAAGTGGGTTGGGTGGGTTAGAAACATGCTATAATGGACTTATCAAAAATTCTCCTTACACAAAATACACTTGGCTGTTATCTCCTCTTTAAGGAGATTCAAATTCTTTTTGATTTAGGTTCCGTTTGTTTCGATGTAAAATATTTTACAATGTAAGATATTTTCATGTAAAATATTTTTTCAGAAAACAAACTTCAAACTTTTATTTTTCGGTGTTTGGTTGGCACTTGAAAAATACTTTTAGAAAAAAGAAAAAAAGGTGTAGAGGGAGAGAGGAGACTTAAATGGTGAAGATATCTGAGAATACTGGAATTGAACATGGGTTAGGACTCACGATCGAGAAAATTGAGCAGTGAAAATTGCAATAGAAGGCAACGGGTTCGTTTCAAAAAATAACTTACGGAAGATTTAAGAGCAAGTCATTTTCATTCAATTAATAAAAAATATTTTACACGTAAAATGTTTTCCTTACTTTTTGCACAACCAAACACCGGAAAATAGGTAAAATATTTTGCCAAAAAATATTTTACCCCCAAACAAACTGAGCCGTAACATCTGGTTTTTTCTCCTGATGTATGGAAATTCTCCAAACTTTTAGCAAAAAAACAAAAACAAAATACACTTTTTTTTTATCGACAAAACAAAATACAGTTAAACAAAGGAATAGAGAAAGGTAAACCTTTCACGCTTCAAAAAGACAAATATATTTTTGCCCAGTTAATGCTAAGACCGTAATATTAAACCCCTTTCCTACGCAATGTCCATAAATACCAATTGGTCATAATAAATAACTGCCATGCATATTACAGCATACTTATATTTTAATTCTGTTGAATACTAGCCAGTTCACTCACTTTTAGTCTAGGAATTAAGAATGATTTGGAGGCAAGTATGCCCGTTTCCTGCCCCGATCCCATTTTTCCCTTATTACTTTACCCTTTGTACCCTTGTTATTGTTTTTGTAGTGGATATTTCAACTCAAAACTAGGTTTTGAATTTTGATAATTCATTATTTGTGAAATAGTCTGTCTTCAACGCAGTCATAATTAGTAATCGTTCTGTCCCACAAAGACACTCCACTATGAAAGACGTATGGTATTCAAATAAAAAAAATAAGGGGAGTGATTTTGCCACTTCCATTTTATTTAATGCCACTCTTTATTATGTCATTATTAGATGATTTGTTTTGTGAGAGAAGGAGAGTGACATTAACAAAAAGAAGAGTGACAAAATCAATTCCTAAAAATAAAGCAATTCCGTGCATAGTTTTCAAAATTTATTGACACCAAATCAAGAACTACTAATTGAGAACTTAAATTTGGTGTTACAAAAATTCGCATGGAAAGAGTTTCATTTTTCTTTATCCAGAAGAACATTTTTTTTTATAGTGCATTATCTTTATTGTACGAAGTGAGTAAAAGAGAATTTTACGAATTACTAGATCCCCGTTAATCCCCGTTCAGAGATCTTCATTCCCCAAATGGAGGAATGGAAGGTTAAAAAAGTCTTCTAATTGGAAATCAGAGCGGCAACATGCTACTTTGTGGTCTTTGTGGCTTGTGAGAAATGACCTCATTTTTAACAATGTAATAAGGTTAGCGAGTAAGGTAGGGGACCTAGTCAAAACAAGGGTGGCTAAGTGGATGAAATCAAGGTTCGATATCATGAAGGTGTACTCAGTGGAAGAGTTTAAGAGCTTTCTAGGTGGAATCCGTAAACTAAGCTCTAAGTCTAGCCTTGTGGTGTTGTTACATCCAACTTTCGGTTGGATGCAACTTTTTGTTTTTCTCTCTTTCTTCCCCCTCGATGTACCCCGTTTTGAGTTTTATAAAATCGTTTCGTTTTGCCGAGCAAAAACACATGGCTGGGATGGATTTGAGATTCGGGGATGAAGATTATGATTTCCACTAAGCTCCACCGCACTCCTATCCCTAATCATGTAAGAAAATACGACACATGATTAGGAGCGCACTTTGGTGCTAGGAGAAAATATGTCACAAATTTAACTCCTCTTTCAAGAAAAAAATTTAACTATTCTAACAATACCGATTTTTGTCGTGGCTAATTATTGACCATAGTACGAAACAAATGGTCGCTTTCAGTTTTGATCCCTTTCCTTTAAATACGCTATGGAGGGATTTTACGTGGATTTTTGTCGTGGTTAATTACTGACCCTAGTATGAAACAAATGGTGGCTGTCAGTTTTGACGCCTTTCCTTTAAATATGCTACGGAGTGATTCACGTGGATTTATGTTGTGGTTAATTAATATTGACTCTAGTATGAAACAAATGGTCGGTTTCACTTTTGATGTCTTTCCTTTAAATATGCTATGGAGTGTGGCTAATTATTGACCCTAGTATGAAGCAAATGGTCGCTTTCAGTTTTGGCACCTTTCCTTTAAATATGCTATGGAGTGATTCACGTGGATTTTTGTTTTGGCTAATTAATATTGACCCCAGTATGAAACAAATGGTCGCTTTCACTTTTGATGCCTTTCATTTAAATATGCTATGGAGTGTGGCTAAGTATTTTGTGAAACAAATGGTCGCGTTCATTTTTTATGCCTTTCCTTTAAATATTCTAGGGAGTGATTCACGTGGTTTAGATCTTTCCAAAAAAAAATACGTGGTTAGTAGAAAAAAATGGAATAAAATTATTGGGCAATTTCTGTGATGACATCAGAGAAACGATGTCATGATAATGATCTGTTGATGACCTCAGTAAGAAAAGTCTTTTGGGCCATTAGAAATTAGGCCACCTTGGGCGATCTTTTTGTTATACTGTAATATTTTTGGCACGATTTTTTTTTTATTGTTTTTTCATGTCGTTCATGTTAGGCGTAACCTCTCCTAGCTGTCTATATTTAAAAATAAAGCTTAAAATTTTAAAAAAATTTCACTAAAGACGACTATAAAGACACAAAAACAATGTGTTGGCTAGAGAGAAGTCTTTTTGTCGTATCATATGATCTATTTGAACCTTTAGTGCGTACGGGGACGGATCTAGAAATATAACCTAGTGAGGGTACATTATTAATCGTAATGGCGAAAGTTTAATTTTTTAGTCAAGCACAGTAAGATCGTACAAAATTAAGGCATGTAATAATACTAACTACAAAAGTTTAAAATGCGTACTTTAAGTTAAATTAGGTAAAAATGAGCAAAAAATCTCAGAAAATTTTTAAAATATGTTTTAAATAAACATTGACAAGTTTTAGAATGATCAAACTAATTTTGTTAATGACTTTACTATTAAATATTTCCCCCAGATGGTTAAAAATAAAAAGAATCAAGAAATAAATATCTCCAAATTATAAACAAACAGCTCATAAAGCAACAAGTATAAATACACCATATGATAAAGGTCAAGAATAAAACTAATTTTATATGTGTATTTTTGAGATCTATGCAAGTGTGTATGTTTATAAATTAGCACACTTTCTTAATTATGCTAATTTGTACAAAAATATTTTAATTTCGAGTGGAGGCACATGTTTGTGGGGAACCTATATCCGTCCTTGAGTGCATATGTTATACTGGCCTACATTTTTTACTTCTCTCATCAAGCTTAATGAGCCCAATGCGATACATTGTAACAATGGTTCACCTTCAATTTGTGAGAAATATTTTAATTTCGAGTGGAGGCACATGTTTGTGGGGAACCTATATCCGTCCTTGAGTGCATATGTTATACTGGCCTACATTTTTTACTTCTCTCATCAAGCTTAATGAGCCCAATGCGATACATTGTAACAATGGTTTACCTTCAATTTGTGAGAAAAAAAGAGAGGATAAAAATGACAAGAACGTGGTTGTTGTAGTGACTTCTGAAATGATAATTTTATGGGATCGAATGGACAGATTTAGATTGTTTGGTTACGAAAAATATTGCAATCCACATAAATTTCAAGACTACCAACAAAAATACGAAGATCAAAGGATAAAAACAGTAGAACAGGAAAAGAAATGTTTTGAGAGAGGTTCGAATAGTGCAATGGTTCTTCTAATACTGCCACCCGCAAATTGAAGACCTACCTCTGGGGAGGCAATGTTTACAGCATAAGCAGTACAATAGGAAAAGAAATGCATTGAGAGAGTTTCGAATAGTGCAAATAATGACTCTGATCTATTACTGCTTTTTGGTACAAAACTCTACTTGCTACTCACAAATACAAGACGTACTTCCCGGGAGGCAAGGTTCACAACATAAGCAGTGCAATAAAAATGTAGTGAAAGAGGTTTGAATAGTCGATGACTCTTCTATTACTGCTACTCGCAAGCGCAAGACCAACCTGAGTGGAGCCAATGTTGACAACATAGGATTTCACACTACTCCAATGTTCCAAGATCAGTGAATCTAATCTCAAGATATTGTTTGTCCCACACACATTAACAACACGTGGAACCAAAGTGCAATAGTAAACTCCCACAGACTAAACCCCAGAAAACTTAGGTTCGTAATTTAGTATCGTCCATAAAACTCAGCAGGTGAAAGTGTTTATGAAAACAAGTGTAGTACTAGTACTGTTAATCTGGTCTGTTCATTTATTTTTATGGACATTTTCATGTGTTGAGTTTTATGGATTCTAACACTTTTGGTAATTTAAATATATAAGTACAATTTTGTGTATTTTATTCGAGTATTTGGGCTGGCAGGGATGCCGACCCTTTTATACTTCTGTCACTTAAAAGAATAGTTCATATGAGACTTTGATCCTATTTTAGATGGTCATCCTGCTAGTGAATAGTAAGATTAGTTTTTCGAAGATTAGTTGAATTACTCGAAAGTTAATCCAGGCATCATGAGATATAAAAATAAAAAACACACACATATATATATATATATATATATATATATATATATATATATAAAAGATATGCCCACTCCTGTAATTAAAAAGGAACAAATAGATATGATCATACGAAGGAAATTTCTCCTGAGCAAGGTACATTTTCGACACCTCAAAAGAGTTCCAATGAAAATTGAGTTAATTCTGGGCTGCTTCTAATATTGAATTTCATAGCCCACCAAATCCTATGCAGTAAAAGTGCAATGCTCACTTAATCTTATGGGTGTATTTTACTTCTTTACTCCACTTTAAATAGCAACAAATGAACACAGTCCATCATTTATAGTTTCAAATGGATACAATATTTTCACTTGCACATGCACATATGGAAGGGTCCGCCCAATGGCAGAGCTATATTGGGGGGGTGGGGTTCAGCTCTCCCCAAGCGTCTGAGTTATAAATTTATCTTGTATATACCTGATTTCTGAACGTCTGAGTTTTAAATTTATCTTGTATATACCTAATTTGGAATATTATTAATAACTATTCGTGTTTAACTACATATAATCTTAATAATTTTGGTTGATTTGATAACAAATCTGTTATTTTACATTTTCATTTCTCAATTTTTTTCATAAATAAAAAATAAGTATGTGATAGTTGATGTAGCCTAAAGAATCTTTTCAATGTACAAATGTAATGAATTAAAAAGCAAAAATCTTATGAAACAATAAGTGTACATTCTGATGAAAAATATATGTCTACTAAGCTGGCCCCCCGGAGTTAAAATCCTATTTCTGCCATTGGGTGTGCCGCAACCATAGTATAGATAAGGCAAGTATTTAGCAGTGGCAGAGCCAAAAATTTGGTGGAGATGGGGCACTAGTACTAGTAAATGAAGCAATTGAGTTGAGCCAATTCAAAAGCCGTAACCTGTACAAATCAGAATGAAAATTCATGTAAAAAAAATAGAAAGATTCTACTCATTTTTATAGATTTAATTTATCCAAATAACTGAAAGTGTAAATTCTAATTTTTGCACAAAATCAACGAATTAGTTACAGATATCCAAAGCATCTCTTGAAAAAAAAACCAACGAGCACAATTGAAAATTAAACTATTTGAAGAGAATATATGAGAGAGAGAGAGAGAGAGAGAGAGAGAGAGAGAGAGAGAGAGAGGAATGTAAAGAAGACAGCTAATATTTACCTTTAGAGGTTAATTTGTAAGAGGGCCGGGCACAAGAGTGATTACCTAAGGAATAATTACTACTATGCAATAACAAAATTTTATAGGGTTTCTAGTGTAATATGGCCAGGTGGGGCACGTGACCCCCCTGGCTCCTCTTTAAATCCACCCCTGCCAGTATGGGTTCTTTTCATGCTAAAACCCAGAACAATCGTAAGCCCCTTTCACCCAGAAAAAAACCAAAAACAAAAACACTACATCCCTCGCCTAAAATGAGTCAAGGGGGTAATGACGTTAAGCAAGCTCTCAAGATTCGTGCAAAAGTCATTGGTGAAAAGTTCAACAATGGTACCGGGAAAATCAAATTCTTGTACTCTTTCGCTCGCATTTACAAGGTGCCCGAAGATCTTCGAAAGCTGAACGAATGCGCCTACATTCCTCGCCTCATTGCGATTGGCCCTCTTCACCGGAAGGGCAAACACCTCTGTAAATCTATGCAAGACGTAAAAATGGATTACGGCAATCGCTTGATTCTTCGACTGACCAAAGGAATAGCGGATCCGGAAATTAGGGATGAGAAAAAAGACGAGTTGATACAAGAATTTGTGGAAAAAATGAAGTGCACAGTCAAGGCCGAGAAATATGGCGCACAAGGAGAAGCCACCCTGGTGGACATGGCCAAGAAATACTACGCAGAAGACTTAAAGCTGAATGACGACGATATGGTGGAAATGATGTTGGTCGATGGTTGCTTCATCCTCGAACTTCTCTACTTCGACTACCATACCCATCATTGTCAGGTATACATGAACTGGTCATAATAACAAAACCCAAGCGGATATTCCCTCAAGGCTGGTCATAATAACGAAACCAGCCGTTTTGATTCATAATTTTGCATTCCAAAAAGTATGGAAACAATACATTTCTTAAGTAAATGAGAACATTCTTTTTCGTAAAATGCTAACTTTTTGTCTCAGGTTCGTAAGGACTCGAGTAGCATGCCGCAGCCTACTAATGGAGGAAAGGGTGGCAGCAAAAGCAACCGCCGAGGCTGCGAACCAACAAGGGCAGATCCTATTTGCGATAGCATTTTGACAGCCAACATCGTCAAACACGATTTGATGCTCCTCGAGAACCAAATTCCATTTTTTGTGCTCGAGCATTTGTTCCAACTCACAGTGGCTAAGATCCCCACCGTGGATCAGACCACGGGGTGTTGCCCTGAGTTGTCGCTGGAAGGTTATGTCCGTTCATACTTTAAGAAGTTTCTGAGCCTCGAAGGCGAACAATCTAGCGGCATCAAGCCAGAAACTAGTTGTTTGGCTAGCGATCACTGTATCCTCTGGGTTTGTGGTTCTACAAAAGAACGTGAACAGAGAAAGACAGAGTCAGGGAAAGCTAATGAATACTATCATATTCTACACTTTATACACAGTAGTTACATTCCTGGCGATATTCTACGCTCAATACACAGTGGTTACATTCCTGGTGAAGAAGAAGAAGAAGAAACCGAAATCCAACTAAATTCCAAAAAGCATTCCGAATTAACGCTCTCTGCATCGGACCTCCACTACGCAGGAGTCAAATTCGTACCCACTAAGGAGCTATCGGACATCAAGTTCATCAATAAAGGCATGGGCTGTTGGGAGTGTCGTACTCTCGCATTTCGAATCCCGACCATCTCTATAACCAAGACCACAGAGTCGTTCCTCCGAAACGTCATTGCCTTGGAACAGTGTTCCCCTGAGGTTCCGCGATACTTCACATCCTACGCGAAGCTCATGGACGTGTTCATCAACTCCGAGGAAGACGTCCGAGTGCTTAAAAAAGACAGAGTGATACGTAACTACTTGAGTACGGACGAGGACGTCTGTGATCTATTTAACAACCTGTGCAAGGAAGTTGTTCTGGTGAGCTTCCATTTCAATAAGGAATGTCGAGAGGCATCCGAGTTTAATATGCGTAGGCAGACGAGGGCTGTGAGATACGTGATGCGTCTGTTCGTTGCTTCTCCCTGGTCGACCGTTGCTTTCTTCATGGGCATTGTCACTTTTGCGATCGCGGTTTATCAATTTGGTTACTCGATTCGAGCGCGGGTTCGTCGATGATCGTTAACATCGCATATCAGAAGTATTAAAATATGAATTGCATCTCCTTCGGATGTTTTTTTTTTCCTCTGTTTCTGGGTCAGCTATGTCATGTTTGTTTGCTTTCCCCTTTCTTGGTGTACCCTATCGTGCCTAATAAAACCCTTATTTTCGTGCTGCGACAATAAAATTGTTGTTTACGTTCCAAATGTATAGTTCATATGTCCTCGGAAGGAACTGAACTTATCAGTGACAGATAATTTTTGCCTCTCCTCACGAATCTGAAAATTCGAAAGGGATCTGAAGAAATGCTAGTTAATTAAGAGTAGTTAATTAATTGGTTGGGTATAAATTCTTGATCCAATCTGCTAATTGTTCATCCAGAATCATGATCTTGAAATCACAAACGTGTACAAAGCCCAATGTTTAAAATTTCCCAAATAGTGTTTTGCACTTCAAATCACAAACATGTACCGCCTTCTTGAGTGAAGACATATCTCTCTCTATCTTTAGTCTCCCATCACCTCATCTCAATAGCATGTCAAGCGCACCTAGTATAACATCCCATACATGTGTACGCCGGTAAACGTACTATTCCTTGTAGCGAGTGAAAACTAGAATGAGTTGTGGATGCACTCAACTATAGAGTTGGAAAACCATGTAAAATTAGTGTGCATTTGCTGATTGCATTTTTTACTTGATTGCGCATTGCACATCATATGCGTATTAATTGTTTTGGCCAATTTCTCAACAGCTAAATTAGAACATTTGGAAAACAAGTGAAACTATTTTTCGGAGCCCAATAAGTTATGATAGGTCACCTTCAATTTGTTTGAAAACAGGAGATGAAAATTAAATGACAAACACATAGTTGTTGTAGATGCTTTCGAAGGCTCAAACATACTATACGACAATGAACTGCATTTTGCCACTCATTTTCAGGAAAAAATTCCAAACTCCCATGAGTATAACAGTTTGCAATATGAGCAACCCAAAATATAACAATGCTTAGGGAGGAGCAGCCGCACTAGACCTCTATTACAAAATGGATCACTAGCTTTATTACAAAGCGGGTAAATTCTTGTAACTGTTGTGTGGTGCTGTTTGCACCATATTTTACCGTCTGTCGATAATCGATCGAAAGGTGGCAATTATGAGTGAAAAATCCTAGATCAACTAGGCTTAAAAATATTTGCTATTTTTTATCTTTTTAATAAATAAATCCACCAATCAATATATAATCTAATCACACGAACGAGAAGCAATAAAGAGATGAACACAAGATATACGTGGAAAACTCCTGAAAGGGTAAAAACCACGGGAAGAAATCAAGCACTACTAAACACGAGGTTACAAGAACTCTTACAATAAGTTTGAACTCCACAAACCTAAACCTAGACGTTCTTGCCGAATCCACGCACACCTCTCTGAATGCTTGACCGCTACTACCTCGAACCCACGAGCCTTCCGTTTGCCTCCTGGAATCTACCGAAGGACTTGAACTTGCCTAGGAATCCTCCTAGAGCTTTTCTTCAGAGATTGATTGTTGTTGAAGTAGAAAACCCCTCGAAGATGATTCTTTAGAGCATAGGAATTGATAAACTTCCACTAGTCTTCGAGGTGGACAAACCCTAGCCGCCAAAAGTGTTGGGAGATGAGAAATATGAACTCTCCACTTTTATTTCGATGCTTGTCCCATTTATTAACCTAAAGGGTCGATATTTATGGGTAGGACAATAAGTTGTTGTATCGCTCGTACTTGCTTGAGCAAAATTGTAGGCTTGAGATTTTGCACGAGCAAAACCCTCTTTCATATATTAATGTTTCCTTATTCAAATATTAACGTACGTTTCCTTATTCAATTCCCACTTTCCTTTTCTCCATGATTCCAGTCTTGATTAGGAAAGCCGAGTCACGAGCGTGATTATTGGGAGACCGATAAATGACTCGATCTAATTGCTTGATATTTCTTCCACGGGAAATTACAACTCAATAATCAAATAAACACAATTACACGGACAAATGTGTTTTGACGCATGCCATTGACAATCATAAAAATTTTTCCCTTACAATCTCCCCCTTTGGCAATGCATGACAAAACACATCAAATAAAAAAATCTAACACCTAATCCAAACAATCACAATGATCATCCTGCAATGTTCTCAACAAGCACAGAGTTAGATCCCACAGCATCCTACTCCCACTTTTTGTCATGTATTTACAAAGGAAGAGCAGGGATAAATGAACAACATATGCTGGGACATGCAGAGAAATCAATTAAGCGCATATAGACTAGGTATAAACACAGATATATCGATGAAACCAAAATACTCCCACTCACCAAACAAAGCTATGCTCCCATAGAAAGGGATCTCAAAGAGACAAAAAAAAAAAATACCATGAAGCACTCAATCACCAAGATATATCACACATAAAAGAATCATCGCATGGTACCCCAAGTAATAATTGCTTTCAAAGGAGCTACCTTAAGAAAATTTCAAAGAACGACCATGGGTATGAAATCATGCAAGTGTCATAGTGAGTGTGTGTAATGATAGCCTTAACAATAGAATCAACTCATCCCTATGAGCTCATATCAACTAAGAAGGAACCAACTTACATCATTCTTCACAAGGGCGGCAGACCAACTCTAACCCGCATGAAATATGATCATATCAAAAATGGGGTTAAGTGAGTATATAACATGATATTCTCCCCCTCAAGAGATGCCAACCTTATACCAAATAATCACACAATATTTTTGCACTGTCATGGGCGGCTTTCACACATCTAAGGCCGTAGCTTAAATCCATGACGCAAAAAAAGAATATATGAGGTGCAAGTCAATGGTAGCTTACACGTGCACATAGAGGTAGCCCTTTCCTCAGGTCACTACAACACGGAAGGTCTATTGCGAGGAAATATGGCGAGGAAAAGAGATTTCGTCGCTAAAAAGTTACATTTAGCGAGGAAATTAAATTTCCTCGCCAAAAGGGTTACATTTAGCGATGAAATTATTATTTCCTCGCAAAAGGGTTACATTTGGGAGGAAATAATAATTTCCTCGCCAAATGTAACCCTTTTGCGAGGAAATCTGTTTTCCTTGCTAAATGTAACCTTTTGGCGAAAAATTTTGTCACCATTTTTTGGACTCATTAAATTGTTTATATGTAAGTCATTATTAATTATGTACATGTATCTTTAATATCACGTGGTAAGGGATAATCAACTACATAATTCAATATCATAAACAAATTTATTAAAATAAAAAAGTGATAAATGGAAAAAAATAGTTTCCTCGCCAATCGCATTGAACTGATGAAATCAAAAATATGTTTCACATGAATTATATGAATTCACTTTTCCCCAACTGAAATTAATTGTTAACAATGTCAGTATGTTCAAATTGTACTAAAATTTATTGTTTGAATACAAAAATTTTTAAGGACATGCTAAAAAAGAGTTCATCCCATAGTTATTGTCAACCAATAAGTGCAAATGATCAGTTGATCAAGAAAAGTGGTCCTCTTGCAAGCAACGCACTGTTGCTCGCTCTTCAACTAAATCCAAGTACAAGGCTATTGCGGATGTGGTCGCCTAATTAACTTGGCCGGGTTCAGTCACTCCTCTTCGAACTTGGTCTTTATATCTATGCCACTCCATTAATATATGTGGTGTAATAATATATATTGGTGCAACATATCTTACAGCTAATCCCGTCTTCCATGCCCGCACAAAGCATGTTGAAATTGATTATCATTTTGTGTGTGACAAAGTCGCTCGGGGTGATTTAACCGTCCAATTTATTAGTACCAAGGATCAAATTGCCGATATTTTTGCACAAAAGGACTTGTCTTCCCACATTCGGACACTGCGTTTCAATCTGAAAGTCATGCCTCGACCATCAGCTTGCGGGGGGTGTCAACCAATCAGTGCAAATCAGTTGATCAAGAAAAGAAATCCTAATAATGTTAGCCATTTCAATGGTTATATTTTATCATTTGCAATATCTTTTATAAAACTTATCACTTGTAACCGTATTTGTATATAAATACCCAAAGAATGGAACACTCTAGGTAATAGAGTGCATTCATCAATTCTATCGTATTGTTCTTTTGACTGTTATAAACCCAAAAAAAGGACTGGACATAGGGATTATAAGTTTGTGGATGAATGATGTGCTTTTCTGAAAAAGAATGCAGGGGATATACGGATTGCTTTTCGTATAGATAACTAATTATTAATTCATACAAAAAAAATTAATGAAAAGCTAAACAAAAAATAAAGTACTTAATAATTGCGAAATGTATTTTCAAAATATCACTAATCTATTTTCAAAATATGTAAGGTTAACCCCATTTAAAAAGAACATAACAAATTCTTACTATTGTAATATTGTAGTTGAGTTAAAATTGTTATGGGCGCATATACACAGTAAGAACAGATTAACCCACCAAAAAAAATATCGTATTTGTAGAAATTTAAAGTGCTCAAACTAATTTAGGCACTACAAAAGGTTACTAAACTTAGAGAGAATTAAAACGAAGTATAAAATAAACAAACTTAGAAAGGTATAAAGTCCTATTAAAGATATATAACAAAACATTAAATTATAAAAAAATTCAGTAAAAGCGAATAATGTTAATGATTTAAAAAACAAGATTAAAGAAGGGAAAATTTTTGATAGGCCCACTGTAGCATGTTTCTAATCCATTCAGTCCACTTCTAAAGTTTCTAACACCTCTAGTCCACTAATAATTCCAATGACAAAAATAACCTATATAAAATAAACAAGAGCTTTGTTTGCCTAATACAAAAAAAATATTTTTTCATTTTTTTTCAATCTTATTGCAACCACATAACCACCACCACCCCACCTCCACCACCACCACGCCCCCACCTCTACCACCACCACCACCACTCCACCACCACCTCCACCACCACTACGCCCCCACCACCACCTCCACCACCACGCCGTCGACGCTACCACTACCACTACCACCATGCCGCCGCCACCCCACCACCACCACCACCACAACGCCGCCACCTCCACCACAATTACCACCACCACCATGACCACTTCATCACCACCACCATCGCCATCACTCCACCACCACCACAATGCCGCCGCCGCCACCACCACCACCACAATTATCACCACCACCACAGCCACCACCACTCCATCACCACCGCCACCATCGCCACCGCTACCGCCATCACTCAACCACCACCACCACTGAAAATGACAACCACCACGCCACCAACACAACCGCCACCGCCATCACTCCACCACCACCACCACAACTCCGCCACAACCACCACCACCACCATAACGTCGCCACCACCAGCACAATGACCACCACCATAACGCCACCACAGCCACCACCACTGTCACATACACCGTCACTGTCACGACCTCGATTTTTGACATCAATAAATAATACATTTCACTACAAGAGTCTCGCGTATCATAAGTATTATCCAAGAGAGTTCCCAACCTATTTAATTTACAAACGAGTCCCCAAGTTTAAAGAACTACAACATTGGCACCGCGGCCCAAATTTGCTTAATTACAAGTACGTATCTGTTTAGAATATTACAGACTTTAGTCAAAAGGTAATTCAAGAATAGTTAGTTACAAACTCATCTTTACCAAAAAGGGATTTAATTACAAAAGATGATTAAGTAACTAAGGCATGGTTAGTTTCCAAAAGTCTTCATGTCCACGCACGTCATAGCATGCAGTCTATTGCCCGACATTCGAACCTGAAAAGAAGGATTTTGTTGAGCTACACTAGCCCAGTAGGAAAATCTTTACCAAATTTATATGCAAATATGATGACAAGTGCGAACAAGAGAGGATAAGGAAATACAGTTCGACCGACGATAACCAATCAATTCGCAAATGAAACCCTATTGAAATCGAATGCATAGGCCATACAATACTAACCCCTTCTAATAATCCCAACCCGACTTGCTAACCCAAACTTCCACCATCGGTATTTCCACCACTTGCGTTACCGGAAAGTACCATAAGGATTACCGTGTTACCACCACTTGCGTCACGGTGACCCCTAACGACTCGGGTTACCGTATTACCACCACTTGCGTTACGAAACCCTTTAAGTCTCCGTATTACCACCACTTGCGTTACGGGACTTCTTAAATCAACTTCCGACCTAAAATATCAGCTATCTTCTTACTCGACATGCAAACTAGGACCTTCTCATAACCACTTTCATGCAAGGATCGTCATACTATATGCCATTAATACTACCAAGCAACCAATCAATCAACAAGTCACATTTTAACACGGTTTGAATCAAATGAGTTCTTATTCATTTCGTACTAACGGAATGCCAACGGACCAAGGATAACCTCAATGAATCAAAGGAAGTGAATTAGGCATGCTTGGAATGGGTTTGGAAGTGTCCAAAAAGGTTTAGAAATGATCGGGGGTCAAAACGGTCGAATCGGAGCAATATGGCAAAACTGCCCAGAAAGCCATGGAGTATCGATACTCCAAAACCGTATCGATACTCCAGACTCTGGAGTATCGATACTCCAAAAACTGTATCGATACGGAAACACTACGACAAATTTCTGAAGCTACTGGAATGCAGATCCTTTCAGCGTATCGATACGCACAAAATTGTATCGATACGGGGACGTTACGAGCGGCGATTTTGTGCAGAGAACTCAAAGGCCAAAATAACAAAACATCCAACGATTCAAGGCACGATTTCTACACTTAATCAGCATATAAACACATGAAAGTGGCAAGAAATCCCTACCTCGAGTCAAGGAGCGAAACCCAAGCAATTCGTACGAGCCCTAGCCCCAAACTCTTTGAAATCAACCGAAATACTCTCCTCCGAGCTTGACCCACGAAATTTTGAGCTCGACAATGAGATTGAAGGGCTTGAGGGGAGTTGATTCTTGAAGTTTTGGAGGAGTTTTTGAGTGGGAGTAGAGGAGAGAGAGAGAGAGACGGTAGAGAGAGGGAGAGAGAGAAGGAAAATGATTTCCTACACACACACCACCACTATTTATACCCTTATATCTTTAAATCACACACTCACTCCCCCAATCTTCTATTCTATCACTTTAATCCTCAATTCAAATTACCACCAAATAATCCATATATTCTCAATTAGGCATTTAATTAAATTTTCAAAAATTAAATAAATTACGGATCTCTACAGTCACCACCACACCACCACCGCCACCACAATGACGACCGCCATGCAACCGCCACCACCACTACCGCCACTACTCCACCATCACCACCACTACTCCACCATCACCTCCACCACCACTACGCCCCCACCACCACCTCCACCACCACGCCGCCGACGCTACCACCACCATCACCACCACAACGCCACCACCTCCACCACAATTACCACCACCACCAAGCCGCCACCACCATGACCACTTCATCACCACCGCCACCGCCATCACTCTACTACCACCACCACCACCACAATGCTGTCGCCACCACCACCAAGCCATCACCACAACTACCACCACTCCATCACCACCACTACCACCGCCACCGTCACCACCATCACTCCACCACCACCACCACCAAAATGACAACAACCATGCCGCCAACACAACCACCACCACTCTACCACCACGCCGCCACAACTACTACCACCACCATAACGTCGCCACCACCAGCACAATGACCACCACCACAACCACCACCACTGTCACATACACTATCACCACCACACCACCACACCACCACCACCACCGCCACTGCAATGACAACCGCCATGCAATCATCACCACCACTACCGCCACTACTCCACCATCACCAACACCAACACCGCCACTACACCGCCACCATCACTCCACCACCACCACTTCTTCTTTAGTAATTCACCTTCCTTTTGGGTCACATTTTCTTTTCTAATGTCTCATTGGCATTAGTCTTTTAAGAAAATAATTTGCAGTCTAAAAGTGCAAATTTGCAGTCTAAATTCTCATCGGTGTTAGTGTTTAATTAATAATTTGCAGTCTAAATTTGTGTGTAAACTGTAAATTTACACTTTTAGACTGCAAAGTTTACGAAAGTGCCCTTATTTGTAATCTAAAAGTATAAATTTACAATCTAAATTTTCTCTGGCATTGGTGTTCAATTAAAAAATTTGCAGTTTACAGTCTAGATCACATTGGCGTTAGTGTTCATTTAATAATTTGCAGTCTAAATTTTTGCGTAGATTGCAAATTTGCACTTTTAGACTGCAAAGTTTACGAAAGTGCCATTATTTGCAGTCTAAATTTCCTCTGGCGTTGGTGTTCATTTAACAAATTTGCAGTCTAAAAGTGTAAATTTGCAGTTTAAATTCTCATTGGCGTTAGTATTCATTTAATAATTTGCAGTCTAAATTATTGTGCAGACTGCAAATTTACACTTTTAGACTGCAAAGTTTACAAAAGTGCCTTTATTTGCAGTCTAAAAGTGCAAATTTGCAGTCTAAATTTTCTCTGGCATTGGTGTTCAATTAACAAATTTGCTGTCTAAAAGTACAAATTTGCAGTCCACAAGTACAAATTTGCAGTTTAAATTCTTATTGGCGTTAGTGTTCATTTAATAATTTGTAGCCTAAATTTGTGCGTAGAATGCAAATTTACACTTTTAGATTGCAAAGTTTATAAAGTGTCTTCATTTGCTGTCTAAAAGTGCAAATTTGCAGTCTAAATTTTGTCTGATATTGGTGTTCATTTAACAATTTGCAGTCTAAAAGTGCAAGTTTGCTGTCTAAATTCTCATTGGTGTTAGTATTTATTTAATAATTTGTTGTCTAAATTTGTATGTAGATTGTAAATTTTGCACTTTTAAACTGTAAAGTTTACTAAAGTGCCTTTTTTAACAGTCTAAAATTATAAATTTACAGTCTAAATTTTCTCTGGCGTTGGTTTTCAATTAACAAATTTGCAGTCTAAAAGTACAAATTTGCAGTCTAAATTCTCATTGGCGTTAGTGTTCATCTAATAATTTACAGTCTAAATTTTTGTGTAAACTGCAAATTTATACTTTTAGATTGCAAAGTTTACGAAAGCGCCTTTATTTGCTGTCTACAAGTGCAAATTTGCAGTCTAAATATTCTCGTTATAGTCTAAAATCTCATTGGTGTTAGTGTTCATTTAATAATTTGCAATCTAAATTTGTTTGTAGACTACAAATTTACACTTTTAGACTGCAAAGTTAACAAAAGCATCTTTATTTCCAGTCTAAAAGTGTAAATTTGCAATCTAATTTTTCTCTAGCGATGGTGTTCAATTAACAAATTTGCAGTCTAAAGTGCAAATTTACAGTCTTAATTCTCATTGGTAACGATGTTATTGTTTATTTAATAATTTGCATTCTAAATTCGTGTGTAGATTGTAAATTTGCACTTTTAAATTGTAAAAATCAAAAATTTTCTCCAGCGTTGTTGTTCAATTAACACTAAAAGTATAAATTTGCAGTATAAATTCTCATTAGCGCAAATGTTCATTTAATAATTTGCAATTTAAATTTGTGTGTAAACTGCAAATTTATAATTTTAGACTATAAAATTTATGAAAGTGCCTTTATTCACAGTCTAACAGTGCAAATTTGCAGTCTAAATTTTCTTTGGGGTTGGTATTCATTTAACAATTTGCAATCTAAATTCTCATTGGTGTTAGTATTTATTTAATAATTTACAGTCTAAATTTGTGTGTAGACTGCAAATTTTTACTTTTAGACTACAAAGTTTACGAAAGTGCCTTTATTTACAGTAAAAAATTACAAATTTGCAGTCTAAATTTTCTCTAGCGTTGGTGTTCATTTAACAAATTTGCAATCCAAAATTACAAATTTGCAATCTAAATTGTCATGGGCGTTAGTGTTCATTTAATAATTTGCAGTCTAAAAGTGTAAATTTACAATCTAAATATATAACGAAAAGTTTGTATAGTGCATTTGGTCATTGTGGTGGTGGTGTCGTGGTGGTGGTGGTCCTTGTGGTCGTGGTGGTGGTAGTGGTGGAGATGGTGGTTGGGGCGGGGTGGTGGTGGTTGTGTTGGGGGTTTGGTGGTGGTAATTGTGGTGGAGGTTGCGGTGGTGGCATGGTGGTTGAGGTGGTGGTGGGGGCGTGATGGTGATGGAGGTGGTGGGGGTGGTGGTGGTGGTGGAGATGGTGGTGGGGGCATGGCAGTGGCAGTGGTGGTGGTGGCGTCGTTATGGTGGTGGTAGAGGCGGTGGAGGTGGTGACTCCGTTGTGGTGGTGGTGGCAGCGTGGTGGAGGTCGTGGTAGGGGTGGTGGTGGCATCATTGTGGGGGCAGGGTTGTATTGGTGGCGGCGGCGGCGGTGGCGGTGGTGGCTGCGGTGGTGGTGGTGGTTATGGTAATTATGGTAGAGGTTGCGGCATTGTGGTGGTGGCAGCGGTGGCGTGAAGGTTGAGGTTGTGGTGAGGGCGTGGTGGTAGTGGTGGTGGTGGCGTCGTGGTGGTGTGGTGGTAGGGTTGGGGGAATGGTGGTGGTGGAGTGGTGGTGGCAGTGGTGGTGGTGATGGTGGACTGGTGGTGGTAGTGGTGGTTGGGGCGTGGTGGTGGTGGAGCGGTGGTGGTGTAGATGGTGGTGGGGGCAGCATTATGGTGGTGGTGGCAGCGCGTGTTCGTTGTGCTAACGGGCGGACTTAAATTTCCCCGGGTAAGGGGAAAAAATGTCTCAATTTGCAGTCTAAATTCTCTTTGGCCTTAGTGTTCATTTAACAATTCGCAATCTAAATTTAAAAAAGTGCCAAAATTTGCTGTCTCAATTCTTCTTACTGGTGGTGTTCATTCAATAATTCGCAGTATAAACCATTAGTGCCTAAAACACAAAATGCCTAAACCATAAAGTGCCTGAATTTGCAATCTAAATTCTCATTGATGTTTGTGTTTATTTAACAATTCTCAGTCTAAATTTATCGAAGTATCTAAATTTGCAGTCTAAAACATACTGATATATTCTCTTGGAAAAACCAAGAACCAATGTCAAAAGTGACTTAGTCTAAATTCTCCTCATCGTTGGTGTTAATTTAATAATTCACAATCTAAATTTAGAAAAGTTCCTAAACTCAAAGTATCTAAATTTGCAATCTAAATTCTCCTCGGCTTTGATGTTCATTCAATAATTCGCAGACTAAATAATTGTAATATCGTGTCCTGAAGATTTGGGCCAATATATTATTTTCAGAAGTTTACCTTGAGGGGTCCCATCTGTGCTCATAAAAGCCCTTGGGGCCACACTATTTCTTCGCAAAAAATTCAGGGGGTCAAGTGTAACTTTCCAAAAAACCTCAAAATCCTTTACAGTAGGTTCTGGTTTTTGGGGAACTCGCCAGCAGCATTCCGGGGGCTGGTTTGCATAGTTAATCAGTGGAGAATAGAAGAGAGAGAAAGAACCGAGAGCAAGGGAGAGAGATCCGAGAGAGAGTACACAAACTTCGAGGGAGGGATGGAGAGAGAGGGTGGTGGTCGGACGGGGAGTGGTCACCAGCATCCATGGCTTCCAGTTTGTGCATAGTGCGATCTAAACTAAAGATTGTGCCAGGTTCAAGGTCGAGAGAGAGAGAAGATGGAGGCGGAGGCAGCGAGAGATGGAGGCGAGGGCTGCCGGACTCAGACTCGGTGGGAAATGGTGGGAAACGGATGAAGCCGGAGTATGGTCGTCGTGGTCGAGCGTGAGCAGGAAGTGGCGAGAAGCAAAGGGCATCATTGTCTCATTAAAATAAAAGATGGACCTTAGACCGTATGAAAAGTGTAAAACTGGACACGACACTTTACTAAAAAAATAGGTGGAGTGGGCCTTGGTCAAACTCTTATAACGGACCTTACACTAATTTATTAATTAAAGAAACACTACGAAGGGACTAAAATTAGAGAGAAAGGTTTAAAGAAACAAATTTAGAGAGGCGAAAGAATGTACAAAAGATTTATATATAAAAAAGGCAAAGGTTTGAACTGAAAAGAAAGTTGTGTGATGGATGAAGTGAATGCCTCCATACAGGAGGCCACGGTTCGAGTTCGTGCGGAAGCAAATGAGCTGGAGAACTCTCTATTTTTAGTTTCAAGAGTTTTAGCGAGGAAAAATTTCCTCACTGAAACTATAATTGGTGAGGAAAAATTAGTCTAGCGAGGAAAATTTTCCTCCCCTATTTTGTAAACAGTGTATTAGTCTAGTGAGGAAAAACTATAGCGAGGAAAAAATTCCTCGCTAATTGGTTCAGAATTTGCGAGGAAATTTTTTTCCTCGCAAATTCTTTTTGCGACAAGCTTTTTGCGAGGAAAACAGGCGAGGAAAAATTTGTATTTGCGAGGAAATTAGCTTTTTAGCGAGGAAACTAAATCCTCACTACAAGCCTTTCGTGTTGTAGTGGGTCTTTCAATTTTTTGTATATGTTTTTTTTTTTAACCTATCAAACCGAGCCAATTGACCTCACATGGGATATGCAAGTCAAAGGTCAATACCCAAAGTGAATGACATACGGTGTCCACCACAAGGACAAATACCCACCCAAAGAGATAAGAATCAACTTCTCAAGGCTATCAATGGGCGTATACAAACACAAGCAGTGATTGGCATACATATGAATTTTTGATGAAATTCTCATGAAAGTAGCTCTTGAGAAGGCATGCATGACAAGTACGAACCATGAGATGCACTAGTATTAGATATCGCAACAAAGACATCAAGAAGTGCACTATGCTCAGTGCAAAGAAAATTTTGCCTCTTTTTTTTTTTTTTTGGCTTTCCGAAAAAAATAACGACAGTCTAGGAAACATTAAAAAAAATATCAATATAAACTAAGTGCGATAAGAAACTAAGCACCAAAAAAAGTAATAATAATCATAACTCTAGGAATAAGATAGACAAGAATATATATCAACCTAGACTATGATCATGAGACTAAGCCTCAAAAGGCAAAGTCAACAATTCCAGATGACTCAATGTCATCTAGAGCGTTGATAAAATTCGTGTAAGGTCTCAAGTCTGACTTCCTCACCCAAATTGCTCTTGTTTTAATTGAACCTACTTGACTCTGTTTAATAGGCATAGGTTGAGGTTTCATGCCCTTAAATGTTAGATTCCTAACATTATCATACTCCGTAGGCCCAAGATTTTTTAATATTGTCATGATTTGTAACTGGTTCAAAATGATCAACATTATTATGACTAACAAAGCTATGAGCAATAGACGGATATATATCCATGCAGCTCGAAGCAATTTGGTCTAATGTGCCCTTTAATATTACAATAATGACATATAGGAACAAACCTTGCACCATTAGCTTTTCTAATGTGAAGAGGCTTCTTAGCAGGATTAATGCTATTAGGTTTAGGATTTACCTCTTTAGACTTTGCTCCATTTACTTTACTTGTAAGTTGTTTAGATGATGAAGCTCCATGAAAGCCAAGGCCTGACTTGTCACTTGTTTGTCTTTGAGCACCAAGAATGTCTTCTAATTTCTTTGAACCTGCATTCATTCTTTTAAAAATAACATTGGCCTTGTCAAGCTCAGCTTGCAAATTAGCTACCATTAACTAAAGTAATTTGTTAGATTCAAAAGAAGCATGTAAATCAATACTAAGTTTCATATTCATGCTTTTAATCTCCACAAGTTCATTAAATAAAGAATCCCTATTATTCTCAATTTGACTCTCCCGAGCTTGAGCTTCCAAAAGCTCTTGCTTGAGTTTCACGCAAGACTCATCACTCATCTTCACTTCACTAGATAGCTTAATGTTAGTCTTAGTCAATCTCAGGCTTTCTTTAAAAAGTTTATTGTAGGCTTTTCGCAACTCTCTTCCCCTTCACTTTCACTATTGCTCAAATCCTCACCATTCACTCTCTCATCTTTTAATTTAGACTTACTCACATGAGGATGCACAGAAGCTCCTAAGGCCATGACTTTATTATTCTCCCCACAACTTTCTTCTTCATCAGAGTCACTATCATCCCAAGCCCTGACATTATAGGATTTATTTTTTTGTTTGTTAGCACACTATTGGGCAATATAACCAAACCCCATGCACTCGTAACATTGGGGACCTGATGATTTGCTCTCTTTCCTCTCTTTACCCTTGAAAGACCTACTATTCTTATCTTTCGAACTAGGACCAAAGGTTTTATTCTTTTTAAAAAAACTTTCCAAATTTTTTAACAAATAGAGCCATTTCTCTTGATCCAATTCATCATCATCACTATCCGAGACTTTTAAACTATCTTTAAAACTAGAAAAAGCCAATGATTTTTCCTCGTTTTTATTCTTCTCTTTTTGAGGTCTGTATTGTGACAATTTAGTTTCAAAAGTTAAGAGGTGACCAACAATTTCCTCAACCTTCATGGAATCAAAATTAGGCATGCATTCAAGAACTTCAACTTTTGTAATAAACCTCTCAGGTAATGAACGCATGATTTTCTTAAGGGCAAATTTTCGTAGTAGTCCTTGTAGTTTTATGGTTGTCTCACTTTCGTCCCTCTAGTTTCAAAGTGCTCGAATTTCGTCCTTGTAGTTTGTTTTACGTTCCAAATTGGTAAAATCGTTAACGCCGTTAACGAAACTAACGGAAAAAAAAAATAAGTGTTCCAATTTTCAATCCGTTTGAACCGGTGCGAAGATCTTATTTTTTTGATCATTTTATCCTAAATGGTCGTAATGAATTTTTGACTTTAAGGCCTTTCAATGAGCACCCTAAGAGAGCCCTGAAACTAAATAAGGAGTCTTCGGGTGCTCGTTGAAAGACCTTAGAGCCAAAAATTCATTACGACTATTTAGGATAAAATGATCAAAAAAATAAGATCTTCGCACCGGTTCAAACGGATTGAAAATTGAAACACTTATTTTTTTTTCCGTTAGTTTCGTTAACGGTGTTACCGATGTTACCAATTTGGAACGTAAAACAAACTACAGGGACGAAATTCGAGCACTTTGAAACTAGAGGGACGAAAGTGAGACAACCATAAAACTACAGGGACTACTACGAAAATTTGCCCTTTTCTTAATAATTTTTTCCTGAGAGATAGGCTCACCTAGGTTAAAGCTTGAGTTCACCACTTCGCTCAACCTAGCATAAAACTCACCAAACATCTCATTATTTTTCATCCTGATCATCTCAAATTCAGTTATGATGCTTTGAAGTTTTTGTTGCCTCACCTGACTATTCCCCTCATGAGTAATGGCTAAAATATCCCAAGCATCCTTAGCAATTTCACAAGTGGAAATACGTTGAAATTCAGGCAAAGACACACAACCAAAAATAGCATTAAGAGCACATGAATTATATGTTTCATTCTGGTGATCACCATTGGTCCATGACTCATAAGGCTTTCGAACATTTTTACCATCCACAGTGGAGGTAGGCTCGGTATAACCATTAACAACTGAGAGCCAGACTCGATTATTTTGAGACTTCAAATAAGCCTTCATCCTAGCTTTCCAATATGCATAATTAGACCCATCTAAAATAGGAGGTTTCGCAACAGCAGAGTTATGAAAATTAGAATTTTCCATAATAGCAAATTAAAAAAAAAAAAAAAAGGATCCGCTCTAGGAATAAACCCTAATATTACGAGTGACCCGCTCTGATACCAATTGAAAAATCCTAGATCAACTAGGCTTAAAAATATTTGCTATTTTTTATCTTTTTAATAAATAATTCCACCAATCAATATATAATCTAATCACACGAACGAGAAGCAATAAAGAGATGAACACAAGGTATACGTGGAAAACTCCTGAAAGGGTAAAAACCACGGGAAGAAATCAAGCACTACTAAACACGAGGTTACAAGAACTCTTACGATAAGTTTGAACTCCACAAACCTAAACCTAGACGCTCTTGCCGAATCCACGCACACCTCTCTGAATGCTTGACCGCTGCTACCTCGAATCCACGAGCCTTCTGTTTGCCTCCCGGAATCTACCGAAGGACTTGAACTTGCCTAGGAATCCTCCTAGAGCTTTTCTTCATAGATTGATTGTTGTTGAAGTAGAAAACCCCTCAAAGATGATTCTTTAGAGCATAGGAATTGATAAACTTCTAGTAGTCTTCGGGGTGGACAAACCCTAGCCGCCAAAAGTGTTGGGAGATGAGAATTATGAACTCTCCACTTTTATTTCGATGCTTGTCCCATTTCTTAACCTAAAGGGTCGATATTTATAGGTAGGACAATAAGTTACTGTATCGCCGGTATTTGCTTGAGCAAAATTGAAGGCTTCAGATTTTGCACGAGCAAAACCCTCTTTCATATATTAATGTTTCCTTATTCAATTCCCACTTTCCTTTTCTGCATGATTCCAGTCTTGATTAGGAAAGCCGAGTCACGAGCGTCATTGTTGGGAGACCGATAGACGACTCGATTTAATTGCTTCATATTTCTTCCACGGGAAATTACAACTCAATAATCAAATAAACACAATTACACAGACGAATGTGTTTTGACGCATGCCATTGACAATAATTAAACTTTTTCCCTTACAATGAGAATGCTTCCTATTTTATTATTTTGTATTAATAATATAACTAGTTTTTATTTTAATAAAGTACAGGACACTTGGCATGCTCCTACACATTTGGAAGTTAAAAAAACACTTGCCATTGTCCTACACACTTTGGAGTTTGTGGAAAGTTATTTGGACACTTGGAAGATGATGAAGAGTAGTGAGAAGTTAGGAAGTTATTTCTTGCACATTTTGTTTTTCTATAAATAGCCTTTTTTGGCTTCATTGTAAACTCCCAACAAATCAAAGTCATAACTTTGTTCTTAATTTTTGTCTTCCTAGGAGTAGGATTAACTTAATCTTCTTACTTTCAATGGGGATCCTTCCTTCTTGATTGTAATTCTACCGTGGAAAAATAACAAAATTCATTTGCTATTTTTCTTTCGCTCCACCCCACTTCATTAAACCATCAATCCACTCCGCCCAATCGATGGGTCGATTCCATTCTTGAAAGATTAACGGGTGACGGTCTTCTTTTACGAGTCAATTCATCACCACCAAAAAATTGCATTTGAATCATTCGCCATTTCTCTTCCGGTGAAGTCTTGAAATAGGGCAAGGAACCTCAAATCCGTTTGTGGAGACAAGCCATATTTTGCCCTTATTTTTGTTGGCTTTGTTTCCCGAAATCTCCGTCGATTTCGATCGAGGAAAAAATTGGTAAACAGGTGCACAAAGCTTGTTATCATCCGCCTAGCAAAACAATGGGCTTGATGTACATCCTTGCACTCTACCTTGCTAATCGTGCAAAAAGAGAGCTTCGAGATTGCATGGCCTAAAGTGCGCAACAAAAATTTGTCAGAAAAGTGGCATAAAACAGGATGTTGTTAGGATAATTGAATTCCAACCAATTAGTTAGCCAAACCAGTTGGATTCTAAACCTAGTTTGACCTCCCTAACCATTTGAACCTCCCTAACCAATTGGATTCTACATGGTTAGGGAGCTTCGAGATTGCATGTGTATATATATATATATATATATATATATATATATATATATATATATGTGTGTGTGTGTGTGTGTGTGTGTGTATGTATATATATATATATATATAGTTTTTAATTTACTTTTCTTGATATTGAGTTATGTGCATAGTTTGTTGAATTTATAGACTAGTCGATGGATTAAGAATGAAAAATATCATAGAGTTGGATGATCTTGTTATTTTAATTATTCTAGTTTAGTTATAAGATTACGTTACGAGACACCATATATAATGTTCTTATGTGGAAAGTTCGGCGTGGAGTCCTTACATGAAAACGAGACACAAAAATCGAAAAAATTAGAAACATGACATGTAGGGTGTTGATAACGAAAAGATGTGTTTTACAGAAAAGGAAATATTTTTGAAACCGTAATGGCCGGACTTGGTAGCCATTGTGTGTGTGTGCGTGTTGCCAATGGAGCCGGACTTGGTAGTCTCATTGGAGGTGTAACTTGGTTATTCTCGAAGAGAAACAATGTGATTGTTTGCAAATGGGAGCCCGGAACAGCGAAACCATTGTGAGGATACTCGGGAGTCCGGGACAGCGGAATCCAGGTTGGGTGTGTAAATGATTTTGGAAATATTGATTTGAAAAATGAAAAGGGCATGTTTTTCAAGAAAAAAATATTTTTGCACCCGCAATGTGGCCGAACTAGGTAGTCCATTGTGTGTGTGTGTTGCCAATGGGGTTGGACTTGGTAGTCTCATTGGAGGTGTGATTTGATTATCCACGAAGAGGAGCCAATGTGATTGTGTGCTAATAGGAGCCCGAAATAGCGGAATCATTGTGAGGATACTCGGGAGCCTGGGACAGAGGAACCGAGGTTGAGTGTGTAAATGATTTTGGAAAAGTTGATTTGGAAAATGAAAAACAAAATCGTTAGAAAATATTGCGTAGGAGAAATTCTGATTACACGGACAATGACGTTAGTTGAATAGTTGATAGGCGCGCGGAATTCATGAATTTAAGCGCCTAAGTAGGGAAATTAGCGCGTTAGACGTGCAATTAATTCTCATTTTCCATTTAATGCGTGCACGTGGTTGGATTTTGTGTTTGTGCTTAATGTGCAGGAAATTGAGTTGTTTTGGCGCTAATGAGAGGTATCCGGAAAGGCCGTGATGAAGCTTGAGAGCGAGAAAGGCTGTGGAGACTAAGTGTTGGACACAAATTCGTGAGGAAGTGACCAGAGCCATAGAGAGCGCTACAGAGGAAATGGTGTAGCGCTACCTAAGGCCTTAATGGTCAACGCCGGCTAGGGCGAGTCGACTCAGTCAAACACGCCCGAAGGAGCTCGCGAGCGCTACATAGGAAATGCTGTAGCGCTACCGAGGGCATTAAGGCCAGGAACGGCACCGTTTTGTTCGTCCGGTGCCCGATTTCGATTTGTTTTAGGATTTTTTTAATTGTAATTAATTGGGGATAGTATAAATACCCCGTTTTTAACTCAGATTTAGGTTACGTACGTTTTTACTTAGATTTTTAGCAGCTTTTCATAACGACGTTTTTCTGAGTTCTTGTTTATGCAGATTCAAGTTTTAATTGAAGTTCTTTCAAGTTTTCCAGCTTTAATCCCTGTTATTCTTCAGTAATCGAATCCGTTACTCTTCTGTAAGTCTGTGGAATTGTGTTTTTATTTCTTTTCCTATTATTCGAAGCATGTTTAGATCTAGGGTTTTAATTGTTACTGCGTTTAATAAAATTATGAGTGAGTAGTTCTGTAGAGTGCGGCCACGGGGCAAAGGCGTCTCGTGGCTAGTTTAATTAATGTTTTTTTTACCTCGGGATCGAATTAATTTAATCTTTAAGCAATTTTAGAAGACGAAAACTCTTCTAACGAACAAAACCCAGGCATCGCCGGAATTCGAATGCGCACGGATACTGGTGACAGGTGGTGCGCATTTGTTAGGGATCCTTTTTCTTATTCTAAAATCAACAAAGTGAATAATTGTGGCCCGAGTAAACATTGGTTAGGCTAGTTGCGGACGCTGAGTTCCCACGGCTGTACTCTCCTCGTTAAATCTTTATTTAATTAATTTAGTTTGGTAATTTAGTTAGTAAATCAATCTCATTGAACAAGGGGTGGCTACCTAAGAGCCAATTAAAACTAGAATTCCACATTTTTTAGTCAGCACCGTCCGTCCGTCTCTGTGGTTCGACTCCGGTACTTCCGGAATTATTGTGCTACACTGGTCGAGAGTCCTACGCTTGGGACGCGTTTTTAGTTTAAATTTTATTAACACCTGGTCGGTCAAGCATTTTTGGCGCCGTTGCCGGGGACGGCGACGTGTGTTCTTAATTGTGAGTTTTCGTGTCTTTTGTCTTTTAGTTGAGTCACCATAGGTAGAAATAAGAAGGTGTCCTTTAAACAGGACCCTCTTTATTATCGCGACCCGACACATCGTTTAGTTCGAAAAGAACTGGAGTCAAGTCAGCCTGTGCTTTCTAGTTCTTCATCTTCTAGTTTAGAGTCAGACTCAACTGAGTACCAGTCAGAGTCTATTCCCATTAGTGGTCTTTATATAGATTTACCTTTTGAGTCAGTTAGTGTCCGCAATCCACTTTTCCAGTCAGTTTTAGAGTCAGTTTCAGAATCAGTCGAGATGGGAGATAGACAAGTAGTTATTCAGCCGTCCTTAAGGCAGCACATGCATCCCGAGAGGACCACTCCTCTCGGACCCATTGTGTTCCCTCAAGAGACACAAGAGGCACGAAATGCCTTTACAGTCAAACCTGGTGTCCTTAATAGTCTCCCTAGTTTCCACGGGAGAGAGTGCGATGATCCGTACGAGCATGTGCGGACATTCGAGGGATTGGTGCGCAATCTTGCGTACAATACCCAATATGAGAATGCGTGCCTCAAGCTGTTTGAGGCGACATTGAGGGATGGCGCGCTTCTGTGGTTCCGAATGCAAAAGTCTCAGTCCTTCACCACTTGGGCACAAGTGCGTGACGCCTTTTATAGGAAATACTTTTCTGAGGCTAAGACTAAGAGTTTTAGGCGTCAAATCCAAGGATTTAGGCAGGAGAGGGATGAGCCATTTCTCAAGGCATGGGAGCGTTTCAAGGAATTGCTCCTAAGGTTGCCACATCATGGCTTTGAGAGAATTCAATTAATTGGTTTCTTTCATCTTGGTCTCAACGCTGAGTCAGTCCAGCACATAGAATATTCTTGTAAAGGGGACGATTTTTTGTCCAAAACAGCAGACCAGGCTTGGGATTTCTTAGATGACCTAGCTGATAGGCAGAGGGCTTTAGAACCATCTGATTTTGAGCGATCCGGACCTTCTGGGTCAAATGTTGTCCCAGTTACCATTCGTGACCAGCGCCTTCAGTCTCAGGTTGAGAAAATGGCTCAGAGATTAGAGGAGTTAGAGGTGAGGCAGACTCGTCCAGTTAATGAGGTGTCAATTGAGGAAGTATGCGTGTGGTGTGAATGTAAAGGGCACACCGCGACCGTTTGTCCTGGGTTTATTGCCGCCAAGGGGGCGAGTCAATTCAATCAAGAGGAAGTTAATGCAGTTAGGGCCTGGGATCCTTATTCTAACACGTATAATTCGGGATGGAGGGATCACCCCAATTTTGGGTGGTCAGACTCCAGACCCGCAGGTGGAGGTCAAGCTCAACCACTTGCGCTACCTCCGCCGCAGCAGTTTCAACAGTCCCAATCGTCCAGGCCTCCTCAAGGCCAGATCATTCCATTTCACTACCAGCCACAACTTGGTAGGGGGGCAGGTCCATCCACTCGTGGTCCTCCCCCAGGTTATTCACAGATGACCGCGCGTGATCATAAGTTAGATGATACTGTCAATTCCCTGATGCAGTCACAGATGACATTTCAGACGGAAACGAGACAGCAAATTGGGGCCCTTACAACCCAAATGTCACAACTCACTGCGGTTATCGGTCAACTGCAGCAGCAGAAAGGTAGGTTTCCGGCCCAGGGTAGTACAGCGGGGGCCCATTATTTGGACAATTCTTCAGGTTCTAATGTTCAAAACCCCAATCAGGAGGAGGCTAAGTCGGTCACCATTCTTAGGAGTGGGAAGGAGATCGATAAGTCCATAGAACCTAAACAGAAATCAGCTCCACCCCCGGAGCCGGTTGAGGCACCAAGAGCAACTCCTGATGTTGATGATGTCCCTAGGAAAAAGGTAGAGGATGTTGAGGAGTCTCCTGAGGTAGTGGTGCCTGCAGCTGCAGCCCCCACGACTCCAACAACACCAGCAGTGCCAGTAGCTCCATATCCCCAAAGGTTAGCGGTGAAACCTAAGCAGAACATGAACCATAAGATGTTTGAACTTTTCAAGAGGGTGCAATTCCCTATCACTTTGATGGAGGCAATTGAGTCTTTTCCCCAGTGTGCGAAGGTATTGAAAAACCTTTGCACGAAAAAGCACAAGAATCCAAATAATATAGTTCTGACTGAGCAGGTGAGCTCCATTCTTCAGACTGAGATTCCTGCGAAGTGCAAGGATCCTGGGTGTCCCACCATTACCATAGATATTGCAGGCCAGACATTCGATAAGGCATTGCTGGACTTAGGAGCGAGTGTTAACTTGCTCCCTTATTCAGTATACCTGAGGCTAGGTCTAGGCGATCTGAGAGCTACTCCTGTCACGCTGCAATTGGCAGACAGGAGTGTGAGAGTACCCCAGGGTGTGGTAGAGGATGTGATGGTTCAAGTAGGTGAGTTCCGATTTCCTGCGGATTTCATTGTTCTGGACACTCGCCAGAATCCTGAGATTTTAGAGAAGACCCCCATCATTCTAGGTCGACCTTTCCTAGCCACCTCCAATGCCATCATGAATTGCAAAACTGGCAGAGTCCAGTTATCTGTTGGCAAGGAGATGATGGAGGTGGATGTCTATAATGTCAACACTCTTGAGGAGGATGATGAGGAGGTAGAAGAGGTGAGTTTGATCAATGCGCTCGTTCAGGAGCATATAGAGACAGTGTTGTATAAGGATCCTCTGGAGATTGCTCTTACCGCCGAGGAGGCGTCATTTTTAGATTCTCCAGAGGTAGGAAGTTTGTTAGAGATATTAAATGTCGAAGATTCAGTGGAGGAAGTATGTGGGGTCTCTTATGACCCAATGTTCGAGCCTCTGGGCGACCCTCCGCCCAAGGTTCTTCCGTCATCGTTTCAGCCGCCTAAACCAGAATTAAAACCTCTCCCGGACACGCTCAAGTACGCCTTTTTCAAGGGCAACGATACTTATCCGGTAGTGATCTCCTCATCCCTTGAGGAGAATCAAGAGAGGAAGGTGCTTGATTTGTTGAGAAAGCACATAGGCGCGCTTGGCTGGACTATAGCTGATTTACATGGTATAAGCCCAACGGTGTGTACACACCGAATCGATCTTGAGGATAGTGTGAAGCCTTCTAGGCAACCTCAGCGGCGCTTGAATCCCCACATGAAAGAGGTGGTTCGAGTTGAGGTTTTGAAGCTCTTAGACGCTAGTATCATTTACCCAATTGCCCATAGTGAGTGGGTGAGCCCAGTTCAGGTAGTGCCTAAGAAGGCTGGGGTGACAGTTGTTACAAATGAGCGAGGTGAGTCCGTACCAACCCGAGTTCCTACAGGATGGAGAGTATGCATAGATTACCGGAAGCTAAATGTAAGCACCCGGAAAGATCACTTCCCTCTCCCTTTCATTGACCAAATTTTGGAGAGGGTAGCAGGTCGGGCTTTTTATTGTTTCCTGGATGGGTATTCGGGATACAATCAGATAGAGGTTGCGTTAGAAGACCAGGAAAAGACCACTTTCACGTGTCCGTATGGTACTTATGCTTACCGTCGCATGCCCTTCGGGTTGTGCAACGCACCTGGTACCTTTTCCAGGTGTATGATGGGGATTTTTAGTGACATGGTAGAAAGGATTGTGGAGGTGTTTATGGATGATTTTTCGGTCTTCGGGGACTCATTTGATGGGTGCCTTGAGAATTTAGGCAAGGTGTTGCAGAGATGTGAGGAGAAGCATTTAGTATTGAATTGGGAAAAATGCCACTTCATGGTTACCCAAGGGATTGTGTTGGGACACATTGTGTCCTCCAAGGGTATCGAGGTGGATAAGGCTAAGATAGACTTAATTCGTAAACTTCCTACCCCTAAGTTTGTCAGGGATGTGCGTTCATTTCTTGGACACGCTGGTTTTTACCGGCGGTTCATTAAAGATTTCAGTGCTATCTCCCGTCCATTGTGTCAGTTGTTAGCTAAGGACGCACCCTTTGTGTGGTCCGACAAGTGTGAGGAGGCATTTCAAAAGTTGAAGCGGAGCCTCACGACTCCGCCTATTGTGCAGTCTCCTGATTGGAGTCTTCCCTTCGAGTTAATGTGTGATGCATCTGACTATGCAGTCGGAGCTGTTTTAGGACAGAGGAGAGGGAAGGACCCATTTGTGATTTACTATGTGAGCAAGACGCTCAATGAGGCACAAATGAATTACACCACTACCGAGAAAGAGTTGTTAGCCGTGGTGTTTGCCTTAGATAAGTTTCGATCCTATTTGGTGGGTTCGCAGATCACGGTGTTCACCGATCATGCGGCCCTTAAGTACTTGATGACCAAGCAGGATGCGAAAGCTCGCCTTATCCGGTGGATTCTGTTGTTGCAAGAATTTCACCTCATTATTAAGGATAAGAAAGGGGTAGAGAATGTAGTAGCTGATCATTTATCTCGTCTCGAGTTCGAGGATCCCACCTCGAATCTTCCCATTAGAGATTCTTTCCCAGATGAGCAGTTATTCGCTGCTAATGAGTGCCCGTGGTATGCTGATATTGCCAACTATTTGGTAACTGGGCAGATTCCCTCCCATTGGTCTACCCAGCAGAAGCAGCGTTTCTTGAGGAGTGTCCGACAGTACATCTTCGACGACCCTTATTTGTTTAAGTACTGTGCGGACCAAATTGTGCGTAGATGTGTCCCTGAGTCTGATCAGCAGGGGGTCATAGAGTTTTGTCATGGGGAGGCGTGTGGGGGTCACTTCTCTGCAAAGAAGACCACCGCCAAGATTCTGCAGTGTGGGTTCTGGTGGCCCGATATGTTTAAGTATGTGCATGCGTTCTGTAGGTCATGTGACCGTTGCCAACGGCTTGGCAAACTATCTTCACGTCAGGAGATGCCCCTTCAGCCCATTCTTGTGCTAGAGGTGTTTGATTGCTGGGGCATCGATTTTATGGGTCCACTTCCTATGTCTCATGGTTTTGAGTATATTCTGTTAGCGGTGGATTACGTGTCAAAGTGGGTGGAGGCGATTCCCATCAAGTCAATGGAGTCCAAAGTAGTGCTAGAGTTTCTTAAGGCTAATATCTTGTCGAGGTTTGGCGTGCCACGCGCCATTATCTCGGATCAGGGCACTCATTTCACGAGCCGGTCATTTGCGAAATTGATGGGGGAGTTCAAAGTTAGTCATAAGGTATCAACTTCGTACCACCCCCAAACCAATGGGCAGGCTGAATTAGCGAATAGAGAGATTAAGAGGATTCTAGAGAAGACTGTAGGTGTGACTAGGAAAGATTGGTCTACCAGGTTGAACAATGCATTGTGGGCCTACCGCACAGCTTACAAGACCGTATTGGGTGCTTCACCCTATCGGCTCGTTTACGGTAAGGCCTGCCACTTACCAGTTGAGTTAGAGAAGAAGGCCTATTGGGCCATTAAGAAAGTAAATTCCAGTTTGAGTGAAGCGGGTGAGCATAGGAAGTTACAGTTGTGTGAGCTCGAGGAGCTTAGGAATGACGCGTATGAGAATGCAAGCATCTATAAGGCTAAGGTTAAGGCGTATCATGATAGGAATATCCAGCGCAAAACCTTTAGTGTTGGTCAGCAAGTTTTGCTCTATAATTCGCGTCTCCATTTATTTCCAGGGAAGTTGAGGTCACGTTGGGACGGTCCCTATGTAGTGGTTCAGGTGTATCCAAATGGTTCAGTCGATGTCCGCGATTCTAAGGATGACCATGTGTTTAAAGTCAATGGGCAGCGTCTCAAACCCTTTTTGGAATTTCTAGAAGTAGGTGAACCCGATGAGGAGTTGATTGATCCTGTTTATCAGGACGTTCCGGTTGAGTAGGCTTTTTCAGCCATGTTTTGACGGGTAGCTCACGCGTACCCTGCTCTTCATTGAGTGTGGACCCGGCTCCTAATTTAGGGGCACCCATCATTGACTTGGGTTTTATAGCTTCGCACGCCGCTATTAAAATAAGGATCGTGTGCCCAGCTCCGGTTCGAAGGGCAAAATTTGTAAATATTGTGCATATTTTGTTTATTCATGTTTCGTTTAGTTATGCATGTTGGTTTCGCTTACACATGTTCGTTTGTTTGCATGTTTCGTTTTGTTTAGTGTTACATGTTTTGCATAAAGTCTTGGAGATATTTCACATGAAAAGATTTCACCTATGTTAGTGAAAAAAGGGGCTTTCATTAGCTTTTCTTGGTAATAGTTTATCGGTAACGATCCATGCTCTCTGAATAGGCCCCTATCAGTGGCAACTTAGGTCTGTGGGTGAGGTTTGATATTGCCTAGAGTACACGCTAGGTCGTATTTTGTCTTGCTTTGTTTTGATCGTAGGGGACGCTGGACTTGATTGTTTGGCGAGGTCGAGCGGTAAATTTTATTACGGGTGCTAGCATAACACATTTACAACGGTCTTGTATAGCCACCCGTGTCTCGCTCATCCGCTTGACACGGGAAGAAAAGTATGACACGTGAGACTGCGTGAATGTATGGTGGTGTTCTTTTCTTATTTTTTTATTATTATTATTATTTTTGTTTGTTTGTGGCCCGGATAACACGCGTCGGGCGGGACTAATGCCATTTGCATATTTTCGGTAGTTGTGGTTTCAGTCTTTTGGCAGGGTACGCGTGCTACCACACCAGCCTTGGTAGATTAGGCCTCACCGCTGGGGAGATGGAGGCATTCAGGAGCTCTAAGTCATGGGTGCCATTACGTGTGGCGGTTGTAAGCCCAAAGCCCTCAGCGCGGCCTTGTGTGACTAGCTGTGGTCCCATTATTTGGGTCCGAAGGAGCAAACCCTGGAGCAGCTGCAATGACGATGAATGCAAAAGCGACAAATTCCTCGAACATCGGCCGAGGTCCTGGTGGTTGGCTGCCACCCTAGGTTCACTTTTTCCTTCTCTTTATTCTTACTTTTCTTGGTCTTCATGCTTTGGGGACCATGCGCATTTCAAGTTGGGGGAAGGGGTTTGTACACAATTACTTTTGTGTTGAGCGTTGTTAGTAAATTTAGGGGTCTGTTTTATTTTTTTTTTAATTTTTGTACAGGGGATACGATTGTTATGCCTGTTTGTATGAGTTAGGTGAGCATGTTAGATTCTTGTCTCATTGTTTGCCTATTCAACTAATTTACATGCATATATCTGGCATCTCTATTTGACTACTTTCGCACCATAAGCAATATTGAGTAGGTGTTCCCACTTAGTTCACAGTGTGTCCCTAACAGCATTCCCATGTTTCCTTGTCTATCGATTTCTGCAATTGCACAAAATAGTAGGCGTTTGTACCACTCATCGTAGTCTGAATATTTTGCATGCATGTTGTGAGAGTTGAAAACAGGCTTAGGGGATGAAACAAGGCATTCTTTGTGTAATTAAACCACTATTTGAGTCCCGTTGATCCCATTTTAGACCTGTCCGTGTCAGTCAGTTGCTGTGTCAAACTTAGGGAACCGGTGTTTGGATGGGGTGTGCTTTGGTAGCCAGCTCTGTGCTCATTTTGGAGGCCTCAAATTGTAGGGAACCATTGTCATGTGGAGTTTTGCTCATGGGTGCTGTGTTTGTAAAAAAAAAAAACCTAAGCCTTAAATTTCAGCCAGAACCCAAACCCTTAAACCATTTGGATACTAGCCAATAACTCCATTTGAATAAGAGAGAGAGGAAGTCAACTGGCCCCCCCCCCCCCCCCCCCCCCGTTGATTGAAGGAAAAAAATTTTCGGAGTTAAAAAAAAAAAAAAAAAAAAAAAAAAAAAAAAAACATAACCGCTCGGGTGCGCTACACCAAAAGTGGTGTAGCGCTACTAATACGTCTGTTGAAAAAAAAAAATCGCCTAAAGGCGCGTCTCTCTCTCTCTTCTCCACTTTTTCTTCTTCTTCTTCTTCTTCTTCCTGCGGCTCTCTCTCTCTCCAAACTCCATTAACAACCACCTCCCTCATCCTAAAACTCCATAACTCCCTCAAAACTCCACCAATCTTCACCAAAATCCACAAAAACACCCCTCTCACTCTCCTCTACCATAATATCCAACCCAAAATTTCCCTAACCTTCCCAAACTTCCAGATCAGAAAACCCAAAAATTTCCAAAAACCCAAACTTTTACCCTTAAGTTAACCAAGTCATGGCACCCAAAAAGCAAAACATTGGTAAGGGGAAGGCAGCGGCTGGTTCCTCTGGCCCGCCGGAGGAAGTCCCAATGGGCCGGGCTAAGCGTAGGGATCGGGAGCAGATTGAGAGGGATAATCAGGCAGCATGGGAGTCGTCCATAAAGGACCGGGGAGTAAAGAATGAGAGGCACATTGTTGATGATGGGTTATGGCCGGCAAACTTCACTCCTTTCCTCGCCATTCGGGACCAACAGTTGAGGTATTGGTTCGAACCTAACCCTGGGTTTAATACTGCTTTAGTTGAAGAGTTTTATAAGAATATGGTTGTGCCGGAGCCGGGTCAGTTTTTGGCTCCGGGTGCCCGGATTACTTCGAAAATAGGTAATACCCCGGTCTTTATTGATGCGGCTGAGATAGCCAATGCATGAGATTATCCGAGGCCCACGGGACCCGTAAATTACCCTAGGCCGGACGAGACTTTTGATCAGGATCAGATGGCTGGATATATGTATGAGCATCGCAGGAATGCTAGGATTCCCCATTGGCCTGGTAGGTTCACGACAGCATATAGGTTTCTCAACCAAGTGGTCTGTTATAATTTGTATCCTAGGGGTCGGGAGGGTGCACCCCAGAAATCGGTTGGAAACTTGATGTTTGCGTTCATGGCTGAGGAAACGGTCTGTGATTGGGCCCTATATGTTTTTGGGCAGATGTGTGATTTTAGGGATGCCCCGACTACATTGAGGATGCCTTTCCCGTGTCTGGTTACCAAAATTCTCAGGAGCAGAAACGTTCCGGGGAGGCGATACTATAGCAATGATGAGTTACTGCCAAAGGAGTTGGACTCCTCGTTTATTCAGCGGAGTATGGCTCAGTTAAGAGGGATTGAAGGATCGTTGCTTTCTCCACCGCCGGCTAGCGCTAGTACTAAGACTTGGTTGGAGAAGATATTTGGTTGTGTGACTGGCATTGCTAAGAGCCAGCGGAAGTTGAAAAGGGAGCAGAGACAGTTGGCTAGGAATCAGATGGATTTACTTGATAGGCAGCGCCACCTGCAGGCGCAGATTTCTGGGCAGAATCCAGGGCCTTTCCAACCTAGACAGTGGCCTGCGTTGGAGGTGAGCGATGATTTAGCGGATCCACCTGAGGAGGAGGAGCAGTCAGATGCTGGAGATGCTGGGGAAGAAGATTGAGCATAGAGCTGGGCTAGTGGTGGTGTTATTTTATGTGTCTTTGTTGAGTCCTGTCAGTTTATGTGTTATTTCATATGGTGCTAGAGTCAAGGTGGCGGTCAGTCAGGGTAGGTTGTCCATGCGCTTCTATAGGCCGCCACCCTTTGCATGTTCTTTTTCTTTTTTGCAACCACGGTCGTTATAAGCCTGTTAAAGTCCTTAGTTGACCCGATGAACGTTGTTCAACTCTCTTGCATGCATGTTTTATATTTAGCTATGGATGTTTGGTATCTTAATTTCGTTGAGCTTTCATTGTTATAACTGGCGCTGTTTTGATTGGCACGTGGTATTTTTGTTCCATCTCACGTTGGTCGCCAAGCGCCTCGCATGGGATGTTGAGTGTTCCGGTGAGCGAAAGTGACATTGTGACTTTGTGGTGGCATGTTTATCTCTACAATTGTTTTGATGCCAAATTGTTTGAATTATGGCTAGGGCATGCATGTGAATGAGTTAAAGGTGGCAGTAAGAGGAAATTTCATGTTCACTTGATTTTTTTTATACAAGTTGCATAACCCTCGTATCCCTTGTTGAGTTATTATTTCTTGTTTTGTTATTTTTATTTCGTTCGTTGCTAGGGACTAGCAACGCTCAAGTTGGGGGATGTGATAGGCGCGCGGAATTCATGAATTTAAGCGCCTAAGTAGGGAAATTAGCGCGTTAGACGTGCAATTAATTCTCATTTTCCATTTAATGCGTGCACGTGGTTGAATTTTGTGTTTGTGCTTAATGTGCAGGAAATTGAGTTGTTTTGGCGCTAATGAGAGGTATCCGGAAAGGCCGTGATGAAGCTTGAGAGCGAGAAAGGCTGTGGAGACTAAGTGTTGGACACAAATTCGTGAGGAAGTGACCAGAGCCATAGAGAGCGCTACAGAGGAAATGGTGTAGCGCTACCTAAGGCCTTAATGGTCAACGCCGGCTAGGGCGAGTCGACTCAGTCAAACACGCCCGAAGGAGCTCGCGAGCGCTACATAGGAAATGCTGTAGCGCTACCGAGGGCATTAAGGCCAGGAACGGCACCGTTTTGTTCGTCCGGTGCCCGATTTCGATTTGTTTTAGGATTTTTTTAATTGTAATTAATTGGGGATAGTATAAATACCCCGTTTTTAACTCAGATTTAGGTTACGTACGTTTTTACTTAGATTTTTAGCAGCTTTTCATAACGACGTTTTTCTGAGTTCTTGTTTATGCAGATTCAAGTTTTAATTGAAGTTCTTTCAAGTTTTCCAGCTTTAATCCCTGTTATTCTTCAGTAATCGAATCCGTTACTCTTCTGTAAGTCTGTGGAATTGTGTTTTTATTTCTTTTCCTATTATTCGAAGCATGTTTAGATCTAGGGTTTTAATTGTTACTGCGTTTAATAAAATTATGAGTGAGTAGTTCTGTAGAGTGCGGCCACGGGGCAAAGGCGTCTCGTGGCTAGTTTAATTAATGTTTTTTTATCTCGGGATCGAATTAATTTAATCTTTAAGCAATTTTAGAAGACGAAAACTCTTCTAACGAACAAAACCCAGGCATCGCCGGAATTCGAATGCGCACGGATACTGGTGACAGGTGGTGCGCATTTGTTAGGGATCCTTTTTCTTATTCTAAAATCAACAAAGTGAATAATTGTGGCCCGAGTAAACATTGGTTAGGCTAGTTGCGGACGCTGAGTTCCCACGGCTGTACTCTCCTCGTTAAATCTTTATTTAATTAATTTAGTTTGGTAATTTAGTTAGTAAATCAATCTCATTGAACAAGGGGTGGCTACCTAAGAGCCAATTAAAACTAGAATTCCACATTTTTGAGTCAGCACCGTCCGTCCGTCTCTGTGGTTCGACTCCGGTACTTCCGGAATTATTGTGCTACACTGGTCGAGAGTCCTACGCTTGGGACGCGTTTTTAGTTTAAATTTTATTAACACCTGGTCGGTCAAGCAATAGTGAATGTGCATGTGTTTTTGTTAATCTCTGAATTGGAAGTTGTTGAATGTACATGCATGTGTTTTTGACACATTATCGCGGAATATTTAATTACCTACTATAGTATGTTGCTACTATGTCCTATTATTAAAAATTATGAGTTAGCGGATATGAGATTATTCTACTGAGTTTTTATAGCTCACGGTGTTACTATTATAATATCCTGACATATTATACTGAGAGGTGACACTGGTATAATGTGTCAGACTTTGTAGATGAGCATGGTGAGCTCTACCCTTTAGAAGCTTTCAGAGCCGAGGAACTGGCTAGAATGAAAGAGCAGGTAGAGCAATACATAGAAACCCTAATTTCTCTCCCTTTATTGAATAATTGTACTTTTGTGAGAATTATGTTGTAATTATAAATCAGACTCTATTTAGGTTTTCAATAAAAATGTTTATGTAATGTTTCGAAAATTTAGGGCGTTACATTAATACATACATCAGTAGGGTGTTAGCAAGAAATTAGTACGTTAAAGGAGGTTTGAAGAGTCTGCATAGACTCGAACTTCAGACCTCCCATTGCAAAATAATAGGTATAATCAGATGGATTAATAGTCACATTGAGACAAAGATTAATGGTAGTGAAATGATGACCTTATATTTCAATAGATCACTCTTAGAATCCAACTTCTTAGATACTTTCATGTGTTTCATAATTATTAACCTAGGAAGATAATGGTCACTTTCAATTTTGATGCCTATACATTAGAAATATTGCAGAGTGATCTAGATCTTCCCAAAAAAATAAAAAGGATTAAAGAGGACATACATGGGTTAGCGGAAAATTAATATATATGTTAACAATTAAAGGGGGTTCGAAGTCTCTCCATAGACTCAAACCCCAAACCTCCCATTGTGAAATAAAAAGTACAATCAGATGGATTAAGAACCACATCTAGACAAGGGTTAATGGTAATGAAATGATGAGCTTATATTACAATAGATCACTCTACAAGTCCAAAAGTACAATGAGATGGATTAAGAACCACATCTAGACAAGGGTTAATGGTAGTGAAATGATGAGCTTATATTACAATAGATCACTCTACAAGTCCAACTACTGAGATTCTTTCAAAAGTGAATTGGATGGTTCAAATGTGCCGAGCAGGTATCACGTGAAATATACCCACTCGGCACCGAAACATTATTGACCATGTACGGTAGAAATGGTCCCCTTAATTCAATTTGGATGCCTTCCGCTTGGAGTGTTTCACATGGATCGATAGGAAAAATACTAGATAAGGCACTGAAACAGCTGATGCGATGGAGATGAGGTGTGGATGACCTCAATTTGGATGCCTACACCATTGGTATTTTGATGCCTGTGTTCGACATATAATATTCCCTCCGTCCCTTATTTAGAGTTCAATATTTCATTTTGGACTGTCGCTTAACAAGTATCTATTTTGTAAAGTTAGTAGGTAAAAGTTGGTGCATTGTTTATTTTGTCTGTATTAGTAGATTCCATTTTCAAAAATTAGTGAGTAAAAGTGTAATGATTACGGGTAAGTAGGAAAATTGAGGAAAAAGTTGATGTGAAAGATATAATGGTAATGTCTCTTTAATAAGTTGTAATTACGAAGCAGGACACTTAAAAATAAAAATGAACGGAGGGAGTATGACTTTCCCTTTTTTTTTCTAACCACGTTTTTTCCCTTCCCTGAATCACTCCCCTGTACATACCAAAGGGGTAGGCATCAAAATTGAATTAAGGGACCAATTGTAACTTACCATGCTAGATCAATTATTACCCACGACAAAATTAATACAAACAAATAAGGGCAAATTTTCGTAGTAGTCCCTGTAATTTTACGGTTGTCTCACTTTCGCCCTTCTAGTTTCAAAGTGCTCGAATTTCGTCCCTATAGTTTGTTTTACGTTTCAAATTGGTAAAATTGTTAACACCGTTAACGAATCTAACGGAAAAAAAAAATGTTCCAATTTTCAATCCGTTTGAACCGGTGCGAAGATCTTATTTTTTTGATCATTTTATCCTAAATGGTCATAATGAATTTTTGGCTCTAAGGCCTTTCAACAAGCACCCGAAGACTCCTTATTTAGTTTCAGGGATCTCTTAGGGTGCTCATTGAAAGGCCTTAGAGTCAAAAATTCATTACAACCATTTATGATAAAATGATCAAAAAAATAAGATCTTCGCACCGATTCAAACGGATTGAAAATTGGAACACTTATTTTTTTTTCCGTTAGTTTCATTAACGGTGTTAACGATTTTACCAATTTGGAACGTAAAACAAACTACAGGGAAGAAATTCGAGCACTTTGAAACTAGAGGGACGAAAGTAAGACAACCGTAAAACTACAGGGACTACTACAAAAATTTGCCCAACAAATAATGATTTTCAAGCTAGCTGGTTCCTAAATATTAGAACTAACTAAATGTAGGAATGCATAAAAATACTACTTTTGCCTTCTTTTTTTTCGATAGTACCACTTTTCTTCCTAAACAAAAATATAAAATAAGTTGCTTTTCTATTACAATATATCTATTCCCAATTTTTGTTGATTAATTGTCATGTCTATATATGATGGAGCCCAATAAGCTACAACGGGTAAGGAAAAAGGGATTATATAGGACAAAATCTTAGTTGTTAACATATAGATGTTTCCCAAATGATAAGCCCTTCATAGATAGCAAAAAAATATTGACAATGGACAAATTTTGCACTACAAGAAATTTGGTTTTTGGAGACGAATGAAAATCGTCACAGATTACATATTTTTTTCTTCTTCGCAAATAATATGGGTGAAGAAAAACTAGTATGGATGATGAAATTTTTTTTGTCGACTAAGGGTCGTCAATGATTCTCACCTGGTGTCTGGTCACGAAATCTGTTTCTGGTCATCTATAGTGTCTTTTGATGACGAAATATTTTGTCACCAAAAAGTGAATAATTGGTGACAATTTTTTTTCTTCCCTATTGCACTTTTTTATGACGAAAAATTTCTTCCCCAATTATTCCTTTAGGCGACTGGAAAATTTGTCACAAAAGACATTTACATATGACGAAAAAATCTCACTTTCTTGCTTCTGCTGAGTTTCATATGGGAAAAAATTCGTTCATAGTACTTACCTTTTTCTAACAATTTATTCACCAGGATTGTCATTTATGGAGCCCGATAAGCTACAACGGGTTAAAAAAGATTATAACTATAATGAAATCGTAGGTGTTGTAGATGCCTCCAGCTAACACAATAAGTGCTCTAATAGATGGCAATAAAATGTTGGCCTCTAACGAAAAAGAAGAAAGATTACGGTTTCTACTCGAGATCTTTGACAATTCATCACAGTTTTAAAATCGTGGTCTATGGAGCCATGATTGTTTCTACGCTACTTTTTATTACGGTTTTTAACAGTGATAAAATCAACATAAAACCGAGATTGAATAACTAAAAATAGTTATTCTCCAAAAATGAACGATTCTGATTGTTTTTGTTAGACCTAAGACGAGCTACTAGTATGTGCTTTTAACATTGAACAAAATGAAGTTGTTCTAGCTACTTTCTAGTGAATGGTAAGGAAATGCAGATTGTGATCACAAAACACGGTACACGTGTGAAATCATTACGTACCCATGAGCATGAGGTATATATGATTCTTGGGAGTTGTGAACTGGCTAAAGTTGTCAGGCCACGAAAAGTGAAAACAACAGCAACCTCCTCCATTATTACGTATCAGGACTCTCGTGTTTTGATACCATACAACTGGTCCTTGAATATTTCTCTATAAATGAATAGGGCCACAATTTTTAATTTCATTTATCTAAGAAGAGCTATAGCTCCAGTTCTAATTTGTAAAGAGTGAAGAGAAATATTATAAGAATTTTTTTAAAAATTAAATTAGTTCATTAATCTCAATCCCTTGATAAGTAGTCTTCAAAAAAGCGCTATATTTTATATCTGGTGTTTTGCCATCTACTATAATTATTTACCAATGACCAATATTTGGCTAATTGTTTTTAGAAAAAAACTTCATGCCATATGGTTCGAGATCATCCTCGATTAAACAAAGATAATAGTCATAGACAAATAGTACCGCCGGCGCCACTCTTGTCCATGAAAATTACTCAAAAACTAAATCCAAAATGGATGCGATTGTTTTAGCCTGTCATTTGTGAGAGATATTGAGATTGGTTTCTTTTATGATAATGTCATGATGTCACAGAAATGAGGAATGGATGACCTCACCCCAAGAGGTGAGGAAGAAAAGTTTTGAGGCAGCGAAACAGCGACCTCAATGGGTGTCGATATCCGTTAGCTTCTGAACATGACATTCATTTTGCCTTCATTTAGGAACCACAAAGAAAAACTTTTTCTAGCCATCAAATTTCAAGGGGACCATTTGTACCTTACCATATCCATATATAATTACCCTCGACAAAGTACAAAAAGGAAGTTGAACAGTTAAGCTAGCAAAGTTAATAAGTTCATGTCCCCTCCGTGGTGGCCTAAGTTCGAGCCCCATGAGGGGCTGGATCTAGGGTATCAAAACTATGAATAGCTTGTGAGTATTGATAAGCGTAAAATGTAGTACTTAAAGACGCTCATACTTTCATTGATAGTCTTGACTTTATAATTATTTATGCCGTATTATCATCGATTTATGTTATGTAGATATTTTGGGCTTTATCACACAAACAAGTTTTTTTCCGAGACTTATGAGATGAAGTCTGATTCAAGTAGGCTCAACTCAATCTAAATTAGAAGATCCAAAAAGAGGATAACCCAAATCGAGCTCACTGAGTTATTTTCCTTGACTAGACATAGTTGGCTGAAAAGTGGGAATCTAGATGCGTGGCTCTCTCCAATAAAATATTGGAATCCTAAATGTGTGTCTAACATAAAATTATATATACATAGGTGGATGGATTTCAGCTGGATGGCACCAGAATATACAAAGCACGTGGTCTGATTCCAAGTGCCATCAAATGTTTAAAATGAGGTTACGGCGGTGGATTGTTGTGCTAGTCTCACTCGATGTTTGGACTGTACAATCGGGTCCAATAGCGATTTGGCTGCATAGTTGTTTCTCCATTATAAAAAAAATGGAATGCCAGGAAGTGGAATGCAAAGAAAGAATAAAAAAGAGAAATGGAGGTAGTGGTCGGATGAAAACTTGGTTGCACCAGTGGAAAAATGCTACGGTACCTGCTGTGATGCTGAAATCAAGTGTTCACATATGTGGCAAATTCTCATGCGTCGGATCATTCTATGCTTTTAATCTGCACCATTGATCTCGCCCTCACTTGCACATGGTACACTGGATCATTTTTCTTCCCCTCTCTGACCGACAAGCGTGCTGGTGGTGGTGGATTGCCTAAATACCTATTGTATATTATTATAGTTTATTATTGTATTTTTATATTTCTAAAAGCCACGCATGTGGCTGTCCTTTTTATTTTATTTTCTTCACTTCTCCGCCTCCTCGTGAGGGACTGGATTTGAGGTATAATTGTTTACGAGCCTTCTGTTGACTAATATTCTATTAACTCTCATTAATTATAAAAAAAATAGTTATTCTCGTGCCATACCTTTATTCTAATTTTTGTAATGTGTTCATACCAACGTAGTCGTATCTCTCCAGTATATACCTGTATCTGTAATCACACTGATTATTCGGTGCGGCAACATGGCTGGGTTGGGTTTGAGATTCAGGTATGAAGATAATGATTTCCACCATGCTCCACCGCCCTCCTATCCCAATTCATATAAGAAAATATGACACATGATTAGGAGCACACTTTGGTGCTAAGAGAAAAGATGTCTCAAATTTAAGGGGGTGTTCCACTTTTGTGGAAAAAGAACTTTTTGAAAAAAAATGCAATTTCAAGCTTAAAAATCTGTATTGTTAAAAAAAATTGAAAGTATCTTTTTCATTTTCATTTTCATTATATTTGAGTTTGAAATTACATTTGTTTGAAAAAAGAACTTTTTGAAAAAGTGAAATACCGCCTAACTCCACTTTTAAGACAATAATTTTTTTTTTCAAGACAATAATTTAACTATTCTAACAATACAGATTTTTGTCATGGCTAATTATTGACCCTAGTACGAAACAAATGGTCGCTTTCAGTTTTGATACCTTTCCCTTAAATACGCTACGGAGTGATTTTACGTGGATTTTGTCGTGGCTAATTGTTGACCCTAGTATTAAACAAATGGTTGCTTTCAGTTTTGATGCCTTTCTTTCAAATATTCTATAGAGTGATTCACGTGGATTTTTGTTGTGGTTAATTAATATTGACCCTAGTATGAAACAAATGGTTGCTTTCACTTTTGATGCCTTTCCTTTAAATATGCTGAGTGTGGCTAATTATTGACCCTAGTATAAAATAAATGGTCACTTAGCTTTTATTTTTTATGCCTTTCCTTAAAATATGCTATGGAGTGTGGCTAATTATTGACCCTAGCATAAAACATATGGTCGCTTTCAGTTTTGATGCCTTTCCTTTAAATATGCGATGGAGTGATTCACTTGGTTAGACCATTCCAAAAAATAATAATAATAAGTGGTTAGTAAAACAGGAAGGGAATAAAATTATTGGGCAATTGCTGTGATGACACCAGAGAAACGATGTCATGAAAATGATGTGTTGATGACCTCACTAAGAGCATCCACAATGGAATAATAAAAAATGGATACTCAAAAGTTGCCACGTCATCTTTTGATTATCCATTTAAGGGGTTGCTAAAGTTAGTAATGTAAAGCTCCACAATGGTGCAATCAAAATTGAATAACCAAAATTTGCCATATCACTTTTTCAACTTATAAAAATCTAGAAATTGTGACATAGAAAATAATTTTTTAAAATAGTTTTCAAACTAATAAAAATAGGTTACTAGAAAAAAAGAAAATAATTTTTTGAAAACTTTGATTAAAAAAAAAACTGTTTCGGGAAAAAGTTTTAAAAAAATAGTTTTTGAATAGAAAAAGTTTTTTATTTCAAAAAAACGTTTTAATAAAAAAACCTGTTTAAAAAAATTTGAAAAAACAGTTTAATAAAAAATTGTTTTTGCAAAAAAATAAAAACTGTTTTTTAAAGTATTTTTGTTATAAACATGTTGAAAATGGAAGAAAGAAAGTTTTTATGTAATGATGGTATACTTAATTGAGGAAATGTGAAGACAATTAAATTTGATTATTGGCAAAAGATTGGTAATTTTGATTATCCAAAGGCCAAAATTTGATGAGTTGCTAAGTTGTTTCTAAGTTTGGTTATTCCAATATAAGCTCTTTTTAAGCAAATGTTGTTAACTTTATAAACTTTTTTATTTTGATTATATCACTATCAAAAATACTTTCAGCAGAGACAATCTGCAGAGATCCACGCAGAGACAAATGCGTTTGGCCCCATTTCGGATCCTGAAAAAATCTAGAAAAATATCCATAAATTTTTGAATATTATTTTATGGAGCCCTGTAAAAAATCAACTCCAGTGGATGTCGATAAGTATTACTTTTGGATTCGTAGAGGCGAAATTGCTCAATTCGCCCCTACGAATCCAAAAGTAACACTTATCGATATCCACTGGAGTTGATTTTTTACAGGGCTCCATAAAATAATATTTAAAAATTTATGGATATTTTTCTAGACTTTTTCGGGATCCGAAATGAGGCCAAACGCATTTGTCTCTGCGTGGTTCTCGACGAATTGTCTCTGCGTGTAGCAGAGCTCACTGTACTATTTTTGGCACGATTTTTATTTTGTTTTTTGGTTTTGTTTTTTCATGTCGTTCAGCTCTGGCGTAACCTCTCCTAGCTGTCTATATGTAAAAATAAAGCTTAATTCAATTTGGATGCCTACCCCATCGGTATGTTGTGGAGTGATTCACATGGATCGATAGGAAAAAAATACTAGATAAGACACTGAAGCAGCTGATGCCATGGAAATGAGGTGTGGATGACCTCCTCATTTATTAGAAAAATCAGAAAATCAGGTACCTCAATTTGGATGCCTACCTACCCCTTTGGTATTTTGATGCCTGTGTTTGTCATATAATAATATGACTTTACCCTTTTTTTCTAACCACGTTTTTTCCTTTCCCTGAAAGGTCTAATCATCGCATTAATTATTGCCATAATTGTCATCAAGAGCAGCTAAAACAACTTCTTGTTTGTCTTCGATCGTTTATCCACGTGAATCACTCCCCAGTACATACCAAAGGGATAGACATCAAAATTGAATTAAGGGGACAATTTGTAACTTACCATGCTCAATTATTACCCATTAAAAAATACAAACAAATAAAGATTTTCAAGCTATATACAGCTGGTTCCTAAATAGAACTAACTAAATGTAGGAATGCATTAAAATACTAGTACTTTTTTTCTTTTTTTATTCTATAGTACCACTGTTCTTCCAAAAAAAAAATATATAATAAGTAGCTTTTCTATTACAATCTATTCCCAATTTTGTTGATTAATTGTCATGTCTATGATGGAGCCCAATCAGCTTCAACGGGTTAAAAAAATTGGAATAAATAAGACAGATGCTTCCTGAACGATAAGACCTTGTATAGATGGCAATAAAATGTTGCCCATGAACAAATTTTGCACACAAGAAATTTGGTTTTTGTAGACGAATGAAAATCGTCACAGATAACATATTTTTTCCTTTGTCACAAATAATATGGGTGAAGAAAAACTAGTATGCATGATGATTTTATTTTGTCAACTAAGAGTCATCAATGATTCTCACCTGGTAATTAACGAAATCTGTTTTTGGTCATCTATAGTGTCTTTTGATGATGAAATATTTCATCACCAAAAAGTGAATAACTGGCGACAATTTCTTTTCCTCGCCTATTGTGATTTTTGACGACGAAAAATTTCATCATCAATTATTCCTTTAGGCGATGGGAAAATTTGTCACAAAAGACATTTTCATATGCGGAAAAAATCTCAGTTTCTTGCTTCTAATGGGTTTCATATGGGAAAAAATTCGTTATTAGCACTTACTTTTTTCTAACAATTTATTCACCAGGATTGTCATGTCCAATTATGGAGCCCGATAAGCTACAACAGGTTTAAAAAGGTTATAACTATGACGAAATCGTAGGTGTTGTAGATGCCTCCAGCTTGCACGATAAGTGCTCTAACAGATGGCAATAAAATGTTGGCCTTTAACAAAAAAGAAGAAAGATCAAGGTTTCTACTCGAGATCTTTGACAATTCATCACAGTTTTAAAATCAGCCATGATTGTTTCTAAGCTACTTTTTATCATGATTTTTTACCGTGATAAAATCTACATAAAATCGAGATTGAATAAGTAAAAAAAAGTTATTTTCCAAAAATGAACGATTCTGGTTGTTTTTGTTAGACTTGAGGCGAGCTACAAGTATCTGCTTTTAACATTGGAAAAAATGATATTGTTCTAGCTAGTTTCTAGTGAATGATAAGGAAATAAAGATTGTGATCACATCACACGGTACACGCAAGAAGTCATTACTCATGAGAATGAGGTATAGATGACTCTTGGGAGTTGTGAACCGGCTAAAGTTTTCAGGTTGTGAAAAGTGAAAACAATGGCAACTCCTCCTCCATTATTACGTATCAGGTCTCTCACATTTTGATACCATACAACTGGTCCTTGAATCTTTCTCTATAAATGAATAAGGCCACAATTTCTAATTTCGTTTATCTAAGAACAGCTACAGCTCGAGTTCTAATTTGTTAAAGAGTGAAGAGAAACATTATAAGAATTTTTTAAAAATTCAATTAGTTCATTAAGCTCAATCCCTTGATAAATAGTCTTCGAAAAAGCGCTATATTTTATATCTGGCGTTTTGCCATCTGCTATAATTATTTACCAATGACCAATATTTGGCTAATTGTCTTTAGGAAATATCTTCATGCCATATGGTTCGAGACCATCCTCGATTAAACAAAGATAATAGTCATAGACAAATAGTGCCGCCAGCGCCACTCTTGTCCATGAAAATTACTCAAAAAACTAAATCCAAATTGGATGCGATTGTTTTAGCCCGTCATTTGTGAGAGATATTGAGGTTGGTTTCTTATATGGTAATGTCATGATGTCACAGAAATGAGGAATGGATGACCTCACCCCAAGAGGTGAAGAAGAAATTAAAAGTTTTGAGGCAGCGAAACAGCGACGTCAATGGGTGTCGATATCCGTTAGCTTCTGAACATGACATTCATTTTGCCTTCATTTAGGAACCACAAAGAAAAACTTTTTCTAGCCATCAAACTTCAAGGGGACCATTTGTACCTTACCATATCCATATATAATTACCCTCGACAAAGTACAAAAAAGAAGTTGAACAGTTAAGCTAGTACAGTTAATAAGTTCATGTCCTCCTCCGTGGTGGCCTAGGTTTGAGCCTCATGAGGGGCTGGATTTGGGGTATCAAGACTATGAATATCGTATGAGCCTTGATGAGTGTAAAATATAGTACTTAGAGACGCTCATACTTTCATTGATAGTCTTGACTTTATAATTATTTATGCCATATTATGATCACCTATTTATGTTTTGTAGGTATTTTGGGCTTTATCACGCAAAAACGTTTTTTTCCGAGACTTATGATATGAAGTTTGATTCAAGTAGGCTCAACCCAATCTAAATTAGAAGATCCAAAAGAGCAAAACCCAATCAAGCTCACGGAATTTTCATACTATGGAATTAATTTAAGAAGATTTGGATTGCACATGGCCTTGTATATTCTTTGCACTTTGCACATGGCCTTGCACAGCTAATTGAGTGACAAGAGCTATGGCATTGAATAATCAAGTGGGAATCTAGATGCGTGGCTCTCTCCAATAAAATATTGGAATCCTAAATGTGTGTCAAACATAAAATTATATATACGAATGTGGATGGATTTCAGCTGGATGGCACCAGAATATACAAATTAAGCACGTGATCTGATTCCAAGTGCCACCAAATGTTTAAAATGGGGGTGGCAGTGGATTGCTGTACTAGTCTCCCTCGAAGTTTGAATTAGAATGCGAGGAAGTGGAAAGCAAAGAAAGGATAAAAAGGAGAAACGGAGGTAGTGGTCAGATGACAACTTGGTTGCCAGTGGAAAAATGCTACGGTACATGCTGTGATGCTGAAATCAAGTGTTCACATATGTGGCAAATTCTCATGCGTCGAATCATTCTATGCTTTTAATCTGCACCATTGATCTCGCCCTCACTTGCACATGGTACACTGGATCATTTTTCTTCCCCGCTCTGGCCGACAAGCGTGCTGGCGGTGGATTGCCTGGGAGTAATTAAATACCCATTGTGTATTATTATAGTTTATTATAATTTTTCTTCCACGCATGTGGCTGTCCTTCTTTTTCCTTTCTTTACTTCACCGCGTCCTCGTGAGGGACTGGATTTGGGGTATAAATAGCTTGCGAGCATTCTGTTGATTAATATTCTACCAACTCCCACTAATTATAAAAGAAAAAAGTTATTCTCACGCGTAACTTTATTCTAGCTTTTGTATTGTGTTCATACCTATATCTGTAATCACATTTGTTCTTCGTAGTATCTAATTATGAATTAGAAAAAATGGGATAAAAATGGAAAAATGTACGTAGTTTCTTAAATGCTTCTAAAATGACAAGGCATCTACAGATCATGGCCAAGATTATGATTTTGGCATTAAGGCTCCATTCCATAAACCAAAAATAAGTACTTATTGGGAGTTCTGGAATACACCTTGAGAACTTGAATTGGGTTTTTTTGTTGGAAAAAATTTCCAATTCACTTATACTTCGAGACCAAAGTCCAAGGACGTACTGATTTGAGGAGCTGATGTCTCCGAACGATTGTTCTACCCATTGTAATTTCTAAGTTATTTTGGAACTAAAACATATTTGTTTGAAAAATTAGAATTGTGTAAGTCTGCAAGTCCAATACCCTTTTTTATTTTGGAACACATTAGAAATTCATTAATATCAATAAGGATTACAACCTACCGTGTGCCGCTAATGTACAACTGGAGAAAAACCTATTGCATACACGTTAACGAAATTCACTGCCAATCATATGAAAGAATCAGTCCAACGATAAACTGATTAGACTAGTTGAAATCAGAGCCACGCTTCTAATGTGTAGATATCCAGCTGTCACGATAATTTCACAATTAACAATGCTTTCCACCGAGACTGTCCGATGCCAACCTAATGCGACCGATGCCAACCTAATGGCTTTTTTCATACTTTCTGGTAGAGAGCATCGCATGCATGAAATAAACATCATGCAACTAAATGGCCGAAAAAGCCAACTACAACGCAGAATCGTAATGAAAATGCAGTCCCACACCAACCGTGGTTATTGAACTATGAACTACTAAAAACGACAAAACCTCCACCGCAAATGCTAATCTACCCACCTCAACACACAGAAAATTAAATCTGAAAGCTTTTAACCAACGAAAAGACTAAACTAATGCACCTCAAGAGTACCACCACCATGGTAAGCATAAGCCACCAACAATAAGCAAACCCAAACAGATGTGAGTCTAGTAAATCTCACCGTATCGAGCTAGTCGCTTGAACAACCTCAGCCGAAGACCGTGATCAAAGGCAACCAAACCACTGGCCTGATCACATCCAATTCCGTTTAACAATTCAACTCCAGCCCCCTCGATGTAACCTTTCGAGTTCTATGAAATTTCTTTTAGCCGAGCAAAAAAAAAAAAACAATTCAACTCCAGCCCAAGAAAGATTTCTTTGGAAAAATAATTTCATATTAGCAACCTTTTATTTTGTGCAATGCCATTTTGATTTTTAAAATTATCAGGGATGCTCGAAATTGTATGCAGATTTATAAATAGATGATCGTATCTAGTAATTGAATAGGTCGATTTGTTTGTTGTTATGATCAACACTTTTTCTTAGATCTCAATTGAATTAGAACTCAACTATATTATTCTTGAATTTCGGACTTAGCATCTTTAGTGACGATTGATATACAATGTCAATGGAGTTTAATTTCAGACTTAGTGTCAACAGTTGCTGCGCAATTTGTTAGAATAGTTGGAAAACAAGTGAAACTGCTTTTTGAGCCCAATAAGCCATATTGGGTCCCCTTCAATTGTTTGAAAACAGGGATTAAAATGACAAAAACATAGTTGTTGTAGCTGCTTTTCAAAAGTGGAAGCTACGGTAAGGGAATAGACAATTTTTTGTCATTCGTTTTCGGGAAAAATTCCAAATCACACATTGCCGTTTTGAGACCCCTGTCAATGAAGTAAAGTCCAGTATCACATTAGGATTTCACACTTATTCAGGGACAGAGACATGTATTGAACTTGAGAAGGGTTAAATTTGTAAAGAGTATTTTTTGTAAACATGAACTGAAATTTTAAAATAATGCGCTAAAGTATTTTATTTTTTGATCTCAAAATTTTATGTCTTTTCATAGGAGATCAACAATTTGGGACAAAGAGAGTATTTCACATGAATTTGGGACATGTCTTTTTGTAAGTGTTGTAGATATGCCCCAAAACGAAAAGGCCTCCAACAGATGACAATAAAATGTTAGCAATGAACGAAGTTTTGTTTGTTTGTTTTCATTAATTTCCAAATCACATATTATTACATATATTTTGGGACCATTGTCGTCCTACCTATAATTCAAATCCTATCTATATGGGTGATACAGTCGATATATGTCATCCATTTTTCTCATGATTTGGCCGTCACAACAACTCATGCGTTTGTTTGTTTTACATTATAAAAAGTATTTTAAAAAAAATTCTTCTTGTTTCTAATTATTTCTCTCTTTATCTTTCTCCACTTATTAACTCTACTGCTCTTATTATTTTTTTGGTAAAAAACTCTTTCATACGAAGCAGCATCAACCATTTAAATTTTTCAATCTGGCTCCTCTAAAATCATGATAGATTTCGTTAAAGAAAATTACTAGCCGGTCCTAAATTTCAAGTTTGTAGCCAACCAAATCCTATGCGCTATATGCAGAATGTACGATGCCTTATAGATCCTGTGGGTCCTCCCAAAAAAACCCACGCGCTGTACCCATTCTTGCCCGGCTGCCGCACTTCTGACTTGGCCAGGCAAGATACGTACTTTCTCACTCCCTCCCTCCCTCCTGCTTCTCCTCTCTCTCTTGCAGCATTCAACACACTCTCTCTCTCTCTCTCTCTCTCTCTCCTGTCACTTTCTTGCCCTTTTTCATCTCTCTCTCCTCATCCCTCTCTCATGCATCATATCCCTCTCTCTCTTCTGCCCCTCTCTCACGCCTCTCTTCCTCACTCTTACTTTTTTTATTTTATTTAAAATCATATACTAATAGTAGTATTTTTTTTTTGTTTTGTTTTTGTAAATAAGCATTTTTTATAAAATTTATATTTTTAAAATTTACTCAGCAAAATATATTATACAAGACTAATATTAGGTGTAAAATTATGTTAGGAAGAATGATTTTTTTTAGGTGTAGTCTTTTTTTGTTTTGTTTTACACTATCAATTGTCAATAAAATGTTAGGATGTTAATTAACACTATTAGTTGTAAATTTAAACTATTAATTATTACTATTAGACTGTTAATTTACAATTTAAACACAATTAGTTATTAAATAAACATTGTTAATTGTGAATTTAGACAATAAATTATAAATTTAGATAAAATAAAACGGATATTGGAAAATAAACGGATATTAGCTAAATCTGTACGAGTGGATTTTAAAAATGCAAATTTTGTAAATAATGGATATATACAAAAAAAAGTTATAAAAGATTTTACTTTTATTTTGAATTCAAAAAAGAAGAGAGAGAAAATGATGGAGGTGAGAGAGAGCGAAAGAGAGAGGAGATACAAAAAGGGGCCATTTTGCACTTACATCACTGAGGTCCCATTTCGGAACGTGAAATAAGTACTTATTTTTTAAGAAAACAATTTCAAGCTAAAAAATGATGGGCTTATTGAAATATAAAAATATGCAATATGGATCTTGTATAAAAGATCTCATTGAGATCTTGTATAAAAGATCTCATTGATATATTTAATACTGTGAGATCTTTAATACTGTGCAAAAAAAATCGAAAAAATATTTTTCATTTACATTATTTTTGAGTTTGAAAATGTGAAATAAGTATTTATTTTTTAAGAAGGTGTTCTGGAACGGGGCTTGAGTTTTTTTGTTTCTCAACTCTACATTAATTGATTTTAGATGCCATTCACTTTCTTTTTAAACCTTATTTATTTAAAAAGAAGCTAATTTAAAGCTTAAATATTATGAAAATAAAAAATAAATTTTTATTTTTTTTGCACTATTTAAAAGATCGTAATGAGATCTATAAAATAAGATACATATTGATAGAAAAATTATTTGCATAAAAATATAATTTTTGAGCTTAAAATTACATATCTTTTCTAAAACTTACTTTTTTGAGAAAAGTGGAACACTTTCTCTGTTACAAGGAATAAAGAGAGGGAGTGGGGTGCGCGTGGGACAGACGGAGGAGAGAGAGAGACAAAGAGGGACGGTGCACGTGCAAATAGTACTTTGTGGAAAGATACTTGTGCGCAAGGACCTAATGAGACATATTCCACTCACATAAGACTGGCTCGGAAGAGTCCCATTTCTTTACAGTCCAACCTACAATCAATTGACAATAGGTTGAGTAGCCTCCATAATATAATAACCAAATTCGTATGGCTTGAATAAGCGGAGTAAAATTTTAACATTTCTTTTGTTACCTCGTTATAATATATAATTTTAATGATGCAATGATGGCCTCAGTAGTAAAAGTAGTAACCCAAAGCCCCCATATATATACATATATATATATCAGATCATTATAGAAGAAATCTGAAACGATTATGAGGGTGTGCCTTTCAAAAACAACGATGATACGGATGGCCTCAGTTGCAATCCGAAGCCCGCTTTTTATATCATCACAGAATAAATCTGAAAATATGAAAGGGATTACAAGGCTCCGAGTCTCCGACTGACAACCTCCTCCTCTGTCATCCCCTCCTACTCGAATTCGCGTATTCCGTTTACTGTGGTCAAAACTAGGTTGATGTCCTCGGTTACGAACGACAGTTTTCATCCGCGTAAGCTCCCAATTCTGTCAATTTTTCCTTTCTTTGAGTCACAACTTGATATTCGACATGAACACACGGCCAGGCCTGGGCACTACCACGCCTAGGTCCCCAGATTTTGGGCCCAACAATTGGGGCCCCGCGAAGTCATTGAACAATTATAAACATTTCATATACATGTATATCGTATTCAAATTTCTGTTCATATGGCAACATGGTTCTGCGGTAAGTATGCTCAACTGCTATCTAAGTTTCTGAGTTCAACGCATACTACAATTCAGCATTGCCGTGGTTTGAAGTTGGGTTAGTTCTATGGTAATTTTGGCTCAGACTATTTTCCTTTCCTTTTCTTTTACCTTAGCATGAAAGAATTCATGGATCTATAGCGATGTTTCTCGATCTGTTGATCGTTTTACTAACCATTTTATTTTTCAGAACTATCGGGGGCCCACAATATGCACGATGATTCTGGGTTCGACGAACTTGCTCTCAGTTATCAAGACCAAAGTGACAATGGTAATGCTATGTACTACTTCTTCCGTTTCAAAATGAGAGTCCATTTTTCATTTTTTGGGTGTTCCAAAATGAAGGTCCAATTTGACAAGTTAACACAGTTTGTTGGTATTCTGTTTTTGTATTTCTTGTGCTCTCATCCTTGAACAAAGTTTTTTGTTGAAGAATATTACGTTTAGCTGTGATGCACCTTTTTATTTAGCATATATACATAGATGTACGATAAAATATACATTCATGTATAATTTCTTTAACATACATGTATTTACGAAGTATACTTTTTATACGGGTGTTTATATGCATGCTGGTTTTGCTTGATTGAAGTACTTTTGATACAACGGATTGGGTATGATGCACTTTATTCCAACCAATCTACTAAATTCAAATTGATTGGACATTACAACATTTACTTGTAGGGAAGGCTTCTGGTGATGGAGTTACAGCAAAGTGGAAAGATTCAGAAAATTCTGAAAGGCCAACTATAAAAGAATGCAATCGTACTTTGGATGAGATGCAGCTTCTCGATATGAGCGATCCACTATATGCAGTTGCATGCAGTATTTTTTGCGAGAGTGAGGCGCACAGGGAGCAATGGATGTTGTTACGCCAGAAGCCAAAAGAAGTTATAAAGAACTGGATAGAGATGAATGGGAAAAAACTAAGGATGCTATAAACTATATAAGATATGCTACAAATAATTGTGATATCAACATGCTGTTACATCTAGTAATTAAGCATGTTGATTTGTACGTGGAACGTTGTTGTTTAAGGTTGTTGTATCTTATTTTCGATTATGTTAAGGTGGACCTAGCTCTATCTAGATTTCAATAAGTTTTTGTGTACTACTTGATGGATTTGCTTGCAAGAGTTTCCTCATTTAAGTGTACTACTCCAATGTTATGCAGTTGATATTTTATGATACAGTCGTTTGCTTTCTTCTTTGTTATATGTTGGCCATCGCGCGTGTCATATATAGTATAGTATGTTGTTTCAACAAGCAGAGAAGACTGTGTATATATTTAAGGTTATCACACTTATTTAACTACCAAAAAAAATTAAAAAGATTTCCGTATTGGACGAAGGCACGTACGATAGTGCATGTCTCCTTTTTTTTTTGGGTAGTTAATTAAAATTTTTATAGGAGCCAAGGACAAAACTAGGATTTTATTTTAGTAGTGGCAAAATATATACTAAAAAAATAAAAAAATGGATTACAATATTAATAGTCATTGGCTTCAGAAAAAGTTAAAACAACATAATAAAAACTATAGTAAATGACGTTTTTCATTTGCACATGGAGTATAAAAAAGACTAATTTTAATTTTGGGTATCGATAATGCTACTCCAACAACAACAACAATAGCAGAACCAATGTAGGGCATCCCCTAGGAAAACAAAACTCAGGCCCATGGCCGAACAAAAATGATCAATACACAAAGAAAACAAAGGAACATGAATCAAAGCCAACCATAACTCCTGTACAGATTATGCCTCAATGATTCCAATCAGAGCACAGCAACCTATATTTTCATCAGACTTGCGCAGTTTCCTCCATGAACTTCTGATGTCAGACTGTATTGAGCAAATAACCAGGGATGTGTGAAGGAAATTTCTCACGCAAACCTCGAACATTGCCTGGAAATGTTTCGGATGAAAACAGAAGCGTTCATACGTACAATTGTGCAATCACATTCGAAACTGAGGATACCTTAAATGCACTACATAAAAAGTATATTCTGTTACGAAAAAGTGTCGTTTCATCGCTAAATGAGTATATTTGGCAAGGAAAAAAGTAAATTCATCTCCGTTTTGACAACTTCCACGACGATATTATTTCCTCACCAATTATACTTATTTAGTGACGGATTTTTTTTTTGTCACCAAAAGTATCTATTTGGTGACGAAATACACTTTTCGTCGCTAAAAGTGTAAATAAGGAGACTAAATTATTTTGTCGTGGCTAATTATTGACCCTAGTACGAAACAAATTAATGGTCGCTTTCAGTTTTGATGCCTTTCCTTTAAATATGCTATGGAGTGATTCACTTGATTAGACCTTTTAAAAAAAAATACGTGGTTTGTAGGAAAAAAACGGAAAAAAAGTATAGTGCAACCATACGTAACAGGAGCCATCAAAAATTAGCTCCACTCAAGGAGTTATCCAGTGCGGATGGTACCAGGTGTGGTATGGTCCAACCATACGTAACAGATGATGAGTTCCCAAAAAAATCACTCACCAAGTGATTTGAAGACGGTGTTTTGATTACCCATAGCCAAGTGACCGACAAGATGGGACGGAGCAAAATCGGACGTGATTTTGCTGGACAAGAGATTTTTGGCACTTTATGCCTAAAATCAAAGATAATGGACGAGATGAGATGTGACGTGAGACAAGACGTAAGTGAGATGTGACGAGATGACAAAAAATTGGCTAGTGGTTCAAGTTATGTTCGGACCTAAGTTCGACATGTGGAACAATGAGTGACGTACTCCTTGTGTGATGAGATCAACCAATAAAGTTGTTGGAGAGGCTCAATAAGAGGGAGTCAAGATGAATAACAGACGATTATTCCCATAGAAGGAAAAATTGACAACAGACATGTATCCAGTGAGATGAGGTGTTGAGATGGCGAGACGAATGCATTGAACAAGAGAATCAAGCTTAAGGGGATGTTGAAATATGATAAGCTTGATTAACACGTAAAAAACATGTTCAAAGATTTGCCAAGGATTTGAATCAGACTAAGAGATTTTGTCAAAGATTGATTGGATAAGAATTGGTCTTGAAAGTCCAATTTGGTAGGCGCATGGGTGATTTCATAAGATTTGTCTTTTGTTTGATTTAGAGCTTTTATCCTATATGTATGTGTATAAGTCATAGTGTATGTAAAAGTGTGGGAAGTGAGAGAGAAAAGAGAGGGAGAGAAATAGGGAGCCCCTTTGGGGACTCCTCCACCACCGGATGTGAGAAATAGAGTAGTGAGATGTGAGTGTGAGAGGTGTAATTTTTTGTAAATGTATTTGTGTTTGAAATCAATAAAAATTGAATTTGTTCACGAATACCTATCACTTCCGCTTTCCAACAATCAAAGAAATGATGTCATGAAAACAATGTGTTGATGACCTCACTAAGAAAAGTCTTTTGGGCCGTGAGAAATTAGGCCACCTTGGCCGATCTTTTTGTTATACTGTAATATTTTTGGCATGATTTTTTTTTTGTTTTTGTTTTTTCATGTCATTCAGCGTAGGCATAACCTCTACTTGCTGTCTATATTTAAAAATAAAACTTAAAATTTTTTAAAAAATTCACTAAAGACGACTATAAAGACACAAAAACAATGTGTTGGCTAGAGAATAGTCTTTTTGTCGTGTTATATGATCTATTTGCAACTTTGGTGCATACAGGTACGGATCTAGAAAATATAACCTATTCGGAACACCTTATTAATCATAATGGCGAAAATTTAATTGTTTTAGTCAACCACAGTAAGATCGTACAAAATTAAGGTTTGCATTACTAACAACAAAAATTTAAGACACATACTTTTAAGTTAAATTAGGTAAAAATGAGCACAAATTCTCAGAAAAATTGTAAAGTATGTTTTAAATGAACATTGAAAAATTTTAGAATAATCAAACTAATTTTGTTAATGACTTTACTGTTAAATATTTCTCCCAAATGGTTAAAAATAAAAAGAATCAAGAAATAAATAATTTCTAAAAAGGTTGATCCTAATTAACAAAAGATTTCCATTAGATTAACAAACTAGTGGAAACATAATTTGAGAAATCGAAATTGAAGTGCCGAAGTAAGAAATTACGATTTCAGTCCCGAATACACAAAATACACTTGGCTCTTATAATCACACTTAACAGTCTTTACCTTCATATTGGTTATTTTTGCATTCCTAACAAAAACCAAAACTCACAATACACAATGCACCTATGTCTAATCGCAAACGAGTTCTAATCACATACCCTACCACACCAAATTATTCGTCTCGATGAGACGATTCCAATGTGGGGTGTTTTTGAGTTTTTAAGTTTGGTTATTAGGTTTGATTATTGGTAAAAGTTGTTAAGTTTGGAATTGAATGAGTGAAATTTGGTTATTTGCTTAAAGACTTGTAACTTTGCTTATTACAATGTGATATGTTTTTTGAGTATTGCTGTTAAGTTTGCTTACCACACCTATTTGTTTATAACAATGGAGATGCTCTAAGACCGTAATATCAAATCCCTTTCCTAGGCAATGTCCATAAATACCAATTGATCATAATAAATAACTGTCATACATACTAAAGCGTACTTATATTTTAATTCTATTGAATACTAGCTAGTTCAATCACTTTTAGTCTAGAAATTAAGTATGATTTGGAGGCAAGTATGCCCATTTCCTGCCCCGATCCCTTTTTTCCCTTATTACTTTACCCTTTGTACCCTTGTTATTGTTTTTGTTTTTGTAGTGGATATTTCAACTAAGCGAGGTATTCAATTTTGATAATTCATTATTTGTGAAATAGTCTGTCTTAAACGCGGTCATAATTAGTAATCGATCTGTCCCACAAAGATACTCCACTAAGAAAGATGTATAGCATTCAGATAAAAAAAATAAGGGGAGTGATTTTGCCACTCCCCATTTTGTTAATGCCAATTCCCTTTATGTTTTTATTAGATGATTTGTTTTGTGAGAAAAATAGAGTGACATTAATAAAAAAGAGAGTGACAAAATCAATTCATAAAAATAAAGCAATTCCGTGCATAGTTTTCAAAATTTATTGACACCAAATCAAGAACTACTAATTGAGAACTTAAATTTTGTGTTACAAAAATTTGCATGGAAAGAGTTTCATTTTTCTTTATCCAGAAGAACATTTTTTTTATTGTACAAAGTGGGTAAAAGAGAATTCTATGAATGACTAGATCCCCGTTAATCTCTGTTCGGAGATCTTCATTCTTCGGATGGAGGAATGGAAGGTTAAAAAAGTTTTCTAATTTGATATAGGAGAGGCAACATGGTTGGGATGGGATTGACGTTCGGGAATGAAGATAATGATTTCCACCATGCTCCACCGCACTCCTATACCTAATCATATAAGAAAATATGACACATGATTAGGAGCGCAATTTGGTGCTAGGAGAAAAGATGTCACAAATTTAACTCCTCTTTCAAGACAATAATTTAACTATTTTAACAATACAGATTTTTGTCGTGGCTAATTATTGACCCTAGCACAAAACAAAATATTTTGATGCCTTTCCTTTAAATATGCTATGGAGTGAATTTACGTGGATTTTTGTTGTGGTTTATTATTGACCCTTTTATGAAACAAATGGTCGGTTTCACTTTTGATGCCTTTCCTTTAAATATGCTATGGAGTGATTCACGTGGATTTTTGTTGTGGTTAATTAATATTGACCCTAGTATGAAACAAATGGTCGCTTTCACTTTTGATGCTTTTCCTTTAAATATGCTATGGAGTGTGGCTAATTATTTTATGAAACAAGTGGTCGCGTTTTGTTGGTGCCTTTCCTTTAAATATGCTGTGGATTGTGGCTAATTATTGACCCTAATATAAAACAAATGGTCGCTTTCAATTTGATGCCTTTCCTTTAAATATGCTATGGAGTGATTCACGTGGTTAGATCTTTCCAAAATAAAATACGTGGTTAATAGAAAAAAAAGGGAATAAAATTATTGGGTAATTGCTGTGATGACATCAGAGAAACGATGTCATGAAAATGATTTGTTGATGACCTCACTAACAAAAGTCTTTTGGGCCATTAGAAATTAGGCCACCTTGGGCGATCTTTTTGTTATACTGTAACATTTTTGGCACGATTTTTTTTTTAATTTTTTCATGCCGTTCATCTTAGGCGTAACCTCTCCTACCTGTTTATATTTAAAAATAAAGCTGAAACTTTAAAAAAAAAAATTCACTAGAGACGACTATAAATACACAAAAACATTGTGTTGGCTAGAGAGAAGTCTTTTTGTCGTATCATATGATCTATTTGCAACTTTAGTGCATACAGGGATGGATCTAGAAATACAACATAGTGAGGGCACCTTATTAATTATAATGGCGAAAGTTTAATTTTTTAGTCAACTATAGTAAGATTGTACAAAATTAAGACATGTATTACTAATTACAAAAGTTTAAAATGCATACTTTAAGTTAAATTAGGTAAAAATGAGCAAAAAATATCAGAAAATTTTTAAAGTACGTTTTAAATAAACATTGACAAGTTTTAGAATGATCAAACTACTTTTGATAATGACTTTACTATTAAATATTTCAACCAGATGGTAAAAAATAAAAAGAATCAAGAAATAAATATCTCCAAATTATAAACAAACAGCTCATAAAGCAACATGTATAAATACACCATATGATAAAATTCAAGAATAAAACTAATTTCATATGTGTATTTTCGAGATATATGCAAGTGTGTATGTTTATATATTAGTACACTTTCATAGTTATGCTTACTTATACAAAAGTATTTTAAATATTTATTTTAATTTCAAGTGGAGGCACATGTTTCGGGGCACCTACATCCGTCCTTGAGTGCATATGTTATACTAGCCTACATTTCTTACGTCTCTCATCAAGCTTAATGACCCCAATCCCGTACACTGTAGCACATTACTATAGGTTTCATCTTCAATTTGTGAGAAAAAAAAGAGAGGATAAAAATGACAACAACGTGGTTGTTGTAGCGACTTCCGAAATGATAATTTTATGGGATCGAATGGACAGATTTAGATTGTTTGGTTACGGAAAATATTGCAATCCACATAAATTTCGAGACCACCAACAAAAATACGAAGATCAAATGATAAAAACAGTAGAACAGGAAAAGAAATGTTTTGAGAGAGGTTCGAATAGTGCAATGGCTCTTCTAATACTGCTACTCGCAAATAGAAGACCTACCTTTGGGGAGGCAATGTTTACAGCATAAGAAGTACAATAGGAAAAGAAATGCATTGAGAGAGTTTCGAATAGTGCAATGACTCTTCTATTACTGCTTTTTGGTACAAAACTCTACCTGCTACTCGCAAATACAAGACGTACCTCCGGGGAGGCAAGGTTCACAACATAAAAGCAGTGCAATAAAAAAATAAAAATAAATGTAGTGAAAGAGGTTTGAATAGTGCGATGGCTCTTCTATTAGTGCTACTCGCAAGTACAAGAGTGGAGCCAATGTTGACAACATAGGATTTCACACTACTCCAACGTTTCAAGATCAGAGAATCTAATCTCAAGATATTGTTTGTCCCACACACATTAACAACACGTGGAACCAAAATGCAGTAGTAAACTCCCACAGACTATACCCCAGAAATCTTAGGTTCGTAATTTAGTATCGTCCATAAAATTCAGCACATGAAAGTGTTCATGAAAACAAGTGTAGTACTAGTATTGTTAATCTGATCTGTTTATTTATTGTTATGGATACGTTCATGTGCTGAGTTTCATAGATTCTAACACTTTTGGTAATTTAAATATGAGTACAAATTTGTGTATTTTATCCGAGTATTTGGACTAGCGGGGATGCCGACCCTTTTATACTTCTATCTCTTAAAAGAATAGTTCATATGAGACTTTGCTCCGATTTTAGATGGTCATTCTGCTAGTGAACAGTAAGACTAGTTTCTCGAAGATTAGTTGAATTACTCGAAAGTTAATCCAGGCATTATTCGATGAATTGAAGTTTATTTCAAATAGTGTCCCACAACATTGAAGTCAAAATTTCCCATTTCGGTTTCACATTTCGAGTACCGTCATAACAATAATAAAAAATTGTAATTATATTGTCAGATTTTATCCCAAATTATTTATTTAAATCACACAAGCTTGGTTAATAGTATATATATTCTAAAATGAACTTAACTTAGCTATTGCCAATTAATTTTAGATTAGAATCTTCCAAAAAAATTTAACAATATTATAATGAAGAATTATTACTATTACTTTTGATGATAGTAGTAATTAATAATAACAAGAAGACACCGATGAAAATGGATGAGCCCTCTATATATAGCTAGTGCCAGCAGGGGGTCTTTGCATTCTCAAACGCAGAAAAATCTTAAGCCCCTCCTCACCCCAAAAACACACTACCCAAATCACGACAAATTGCTTCGTCGATTACATGGAGGATCCAAATCAATTCTTCGACCCAACTTCAGTCCCTCTTACAAATACAATTAGCAAAGAACTCCTTGAATCTTTCCAGAAAACTACCAAATCCTTGTTCCCCGCTCGCATTTACAGGGTGCCTGAAGATCTTCGTGAGCTCAACAAAAGCGCCTACATCCCTCGTATCATCTCTATCGGCCCTCATCACCGCAAAGAACACCTCGAAACACCTATGCAAGACGTCAAAAAGTATTACGCCTATTACCTATTTACTCGAGTGACGGCAGGAATGAACAGTGACGACCAAAAAAGCAAGAAAAAAACAGAGCTGCTGCTGAAATGTGTGGGAAAAATGAAGCAGTGCGTAGGCAGGGCCAAGAAATACTACGCAGAAGAACTAAAGCTTGATGATGACGATATGGTGAAAATGATGTTAGTCGATGGTTGCTTCATCCTTGAACTTCTCTACACCTACCATACTAACAAATCCAAAGCAGCAGAAGAAAAGACAACAAATGGAAGAGACAGTGGCAACCCAAAAGTACGAATAGAGCCGGCCCTGGGGTAAGTCCCGCACGTCCCTAGGTTTGGGCACCTCCACCATGGGGCAAAAAAAAAATAATTATAAAGCAAACAAAAAAAATTTATAAACCTAAAAAAAATAGTCAAAGTACAATGGCTTAATTGAAAATTTTGCTTTAACAAAAAATTACTTTGAATCAAAATCGTGCTCATCATAAAGTATCATAACAGAGGTTACATTTTGATTTTGATTTTTATGTAATTCAAGCAACCTTGATTTTACTTTTTTTGACTTCTGTCCTTTTTATTTTTATGACTTAATAGTAAATGGATAACCAAACTTCAAGTCGGGTTTGGGTAACTCAAACATCTGGCCTCATTGGATATGAAATTAAGGTTAAGGGCTGGATATGAAATTAAGGTTAAGGGCTTGGCTAGAGTCAAATCATGTGTTTCTAATATTGTACTTAGAACTAGTATGAGATTGAAGAGCTGTTGGTATTGTCTCAGTCATCAATAAATATTTTTAATAGGTCAGATTTGTGGAGAAAATCTTCTCAGGAAGAATCTCTATAAAAGCTAGATCATTGATGACATTTAAAAACATCAATATATGTACTAGATATCAAAAAAGGTATGCCTGTGCGAAAATTGGCAAATCATAATACGCAAAATGTACATATTTTCACATATTAATCATTTAGCACAATATATTTAATACCCAAAAAATACACGTGTTATATGGTTAGCTCTTCAGATTATAATACCCAACTCATTTTTATAGGTTAATCATACTTAATATCCCGTATAATACACATGTTATATGATTAACGAAATTAAATTATTCTCCGTATACACTGCCAGTGTAAACATTTTTTCTTTCCAAATGAATTAGATTGCACCACATTGCCATGTTCTACTAATTGAGATCACTGTTTTGACATGTGACGCTATCTAATTGATTTGGAGAAAAATAATGTTTACACCATTGGTGTTTATAATTTAATCTCATGATTAACTATTCATATATAATTCTGAGAAAGTATACTTTTTCATAGGTTAATCAAACTAAAATAATGTACATGCGTTCTGCGAATTTACTGACTCTGTGATTTTTTTTTTTTTTTGAAATTTTTTGGTCAACGATCATGCCATAGATTAAGCTAAAAAGCAACAGCCGCCCAGATGTATCAACATTACAGATAAAGAAACAAGGTAAACAGATGCCAAAACGAGATAACTAACTCTGTTATTGTTCTGTTTCTGCAATACAGATCGAACTAGTCTTTTTCATTTGGGAAAATTAGGCATAAGGATGATAAAATAGTTTTCATTTAGGGAAATGACATCAGCAAAATAGTTTTCAGTGGAGGTCCTTCAATTTTTTGAGTTTTTTAGCCATAAGGCCTTAAGTGCACTCTAACTTTCATAGGATTAATTTTTAGGGTGCACTTATGGCCTAAATAAAAGATTATGAACCACAGATAGGCAACATAAAATTGAAAACAAAAAGGGAAAAATCTATCTCTGTTCCTTGGTCAAGACAATACGAATTTCATTTTATTCACGTAATTATAAATGTCTATTTGATAAAAATCATAATATGACATCCGGACCATGAAAGTAAATAGATGGTCTAGATTCATTGCACTTAAATATGGGCCACTCACTGTGAATCTAAACCTTTCATTTACTTTCATGGACACTTTCGTGGTCCGAATGTCATGGATTGTACCAATTCTCATAATTTTTCGTAAATTTTACTCAATAATTCCTAACCTGCTACAGAAATTCATAACATTTGCTGAAATTTCATAAACGACAAAACTCAGACATACCTTGGTTGAACTCAGCAAATCCGGTTGAACTCTGATGAACTTGCCAAAAAAATTGGTGGAAATTAATCCATTGGAACTCGGCAAATTATACTGGAGATGATAAATAATTTTGGGCAAATGCTATATTTGATCTCTTAATTAAACTCACTTTCTTTATTTCTATTTTTTAAAGGTTAACTATGATTAAGGTTAGAGTGTAGGGCCCATATGATGATAAGAGCCAATAAAGTAGGGGTTCACCCTCTTTTGTGGGGGAATGAGCAAAATCTGACTCTATAAATGTAGATAATGAATCGGTCATAATACTAAAATTTTAACCTTTGTAACTTTTCAATTCCTTTTAATCTATGTTACTTCAGTTCGTTTTTTTATACTCAGCAAAAGAAAATTTTACTAAACTTGAAAGGGGTACATCGAATAGAAGGGAAGGGAGAAACAAAAAGTTCACCACAGCCCTAAAAAGACAAGGAAAGTTACACCCGAAGACACCTAAATAGTGAGCCTTGTCAAGGTTTCTTTTGATATCTTCTACCATATACGCATTTACATCAAATTTGGCTTTGATCCACAATGCTGCCTTTGTTTTGATTAGCTCTTCCACTTGATTGCAGTCCATATCTTTGTCGTTAAAAATAGCCCCATTCTTTGCAATCCAAATAGACCATAGGGTTGTATAGAAGCAACATTCTCAAAGATGTTTCTCCAAGTTTTTATAACTTTGGTTTGTTGATTAATAAAATTTTCTTTGTTGATAAAAAAAAAAAACCAAATCCGAACAATTTGTGAGGTAAACCTGGATATGTTTACAAATTCGATTTGGTAATGTTGAAAAAAATGTGTATAGTCTAGTATTTGTATAAGGCGTCACTTTAAACTTCTTGTCTTAGCTAGGCATGGAGTGGCGTTCAGAAGCCTATTGATGGAGGAGAGGATGGCGGCGGCAGCAGCAGCAGCAGCGGCGGTGGCTGCAAACAACCAAGGGCAGATCCTCGGTTTGATCCTATTATCGATAACATTTTGACTGCCAACATGATCAAAAAAGACTTGATCCTCCTCGAGAATCAGATTCCTTTCTTTGTGCTTAAAGAGTTGTTCGAACTCACAGTGGATAAGATCCCCGAGGAAAACAAGTTATCATCACTCACCGAGTATGTCGTTTCGTACTTTGACGACATTATGAGACCAGAAGTTGAAAATAGTGATCATAGCAAGACGAAGACTTCTTGTGGTTTGCCTGATGACCATGTCCTCTGGGTTTATGATTCTACAAAAGAAACTGAAGAGGGGAAAAAAGAGTCGAGCAAAGCTAATGACTACTACTATCATATTCTCCATTTCCTACACGAGTATTACCTTCCAAAAGGGGAAAATAAGGAACCCGTAGAAGAAAAAACCGAAAAGAAGTTCATTGGATTAGAGGTTTCTGCATCAGACCTCGACTTTTCAGGAGTCAAGTTCGTATCCATTGAGGGAAACGTTAATCTATTCGACGTCAATTTCAAAGAACATAAAGGCCTATTTTGGTGGTTTCGCCCAGCCAGATTTGAAATCCCGGCTCTTGTTGTACATGACCCCACGGAGCCGCTCCTTAGAAACCTCATTGCCTTGGAACAGTGTTGCCCTGGGGTTCGGCGGTACTTCACATCCTACGCGAAGTTCATGGACATGTTAATTAGCTCTGAGGAAGACGTCGAAGTTCTTAAAGAAGCCAAAGTCATATGCAACCACTTGGGAGCGGACAAGGAAGTATCTGATCTGTTCAACAAGCTGTGCAAGGAAGTTGTAACAGGGGAGTTTTATTTCAAAGATCAGTACCACCTTGCATACAATTATAGTAAACATAGGTGGCCGAAGTTGATGGCATACTGGAACCGTACGTACTTTTCTTCTCCATGGAAGTTCAGAGCTGTTTGTGTGGCCATTATCCTTTTTGGCATGGGGATTACTCAATTCATCCGCAGTTTCCTCAAATAAATGCCAATGATCACGAACCTATCTGTGTTTCAACTATTAGTTGCCGTGAAGATTGTCTATCTGATCAAAGGGAGTTACTTGATTGATTTAGAGATTGAAAGCTACTGAAGTCTCCGATTCACTTCCCCTATCTCTCTCTATATATTAGTATGTGTGCTGCTTGTACCTGTGTGTGAGGAATAAAGAAACAGAGTGAAACGTGAGAACCCAACTGTTAGGGTTTGTGACCTTAAATTGTCAGTTTGAGTGAAAGATTGTAATATATATGTTTTTCTCTGTAACTGATCGAGCAAAATTTGTGTGTAATTGATACCTCTCCCTCCAGCAAAATTTGTTTTGCTCCCAACACAAGCGAACTCTGCTCTTGATACAGGACCATTCAAGTCCTTTTGCTATTATTGGGATCGGTGAATTCTTATACTAGTAGATATATCCTCCCAAGGAACTAGACAATCATGCATTATGAAACAAACGAGAAATAGAAAGATACATCAAGAACAAGATGTCTGATATCTCTGTCTTTTAACGTTTTTCTGCCAGGATAATAAATTCTATTTAATTGGATTCAATAGCTTTAATCTTAAGTTCATGGGTTCCAATTTATCAGTTGTGTCAATCAAAAGCTAAAAACACTATTGTGGGAGAATGACGTGTCTTGTAAAGCGGAAATAAGTACTTACTCCATCCGTTCTAAAAAGAGAGTTCACTTTCACTTTTTTCTGTTATTTTTATTTTGTTCATATTTTTCATATGTAATATTTTTTTTTTATGATTTTAAAAATTTTGTCTAATAAAACTAATTGAAATCTATCAAACAAGATCTATATTGAATATTGTTAACATTATAGATTGAAAAATATAAATAATTTTTTGAAGTGTTTGGAATAGTAACATGAACTCTCATTTTGGAACGGAAGGAGTATTTTTTAAGAAGAGAAAGTGGAACCAGTTCTAAACAAAATAATTTGATTGATTATCGTACAAAACATAATCTATTAAAGAAATAGAGTCCTACATTACTTGGAAGTGGAATGAGTGATCACTTAATAATATTCGGGACCTCTCTACTCATTTCTAATTAGCTTTGAGATGGATATAAAGTTTTTACATGATATCAGAGCGGGGCCTATTTCACCCCACATTTAAAAAATTTTACAATCCACATTCCACGATGACGGACCAGCGAAAAGGCTGCACGATGATAGGACCCATATAAAGTTTCTACATAATTATGTAACATTGAAAAATCAAGCGCAGTCGACACCAAAAATTTCTACATTGCTAACCCCTAATCAATCGACACCAAAAATTCCATGCTGGATTGCGCTCTACACACTCTCTTCCTAGAATTTAGCTACATACTGAAATTCAGTAATTCTGTAGAAATAGAATATCGAAGTGCAAATGCAGATAGAAAGATTTTTGAGCACGGGTTTCGTTGTATCTTGAAGGCGAATTTTATCGTAGCCTGTTACACTGTTGACTTGAGGGGCACCGTGGCTCCCATCCTCTTGTTCACTAGCACACCTCTGTTTATAATTGAATACAAGTGGCCTCCAAGTGGTCATTTCGTCCCTCTTCAGCAGCCATGGAGTTATGGTTTTGTTTGGCATGGAGAATGAATAGAGGGTTTGCTTTGGCTTATAAAGAGATACTTTGGCTCCTTGTATTTGTATCTCTCTTGAGTGGGAGACCTGTGAGATTAGCTATGTAGTAGAGTGTGGTGAGGTGAGAGGCCACATTTGTAAAGCTCTGCCTATTTGAAAATAGCTCTGATTCCTCCGTGGAGTATCCGATTTTGGAGAACCACGTAATTCTCTATGTTCATGTCTGTGTTTTGGCTTTGATTTGATCCACTCTAGGCACAACATACACACCATCTAGCGGGGCAAATACTGTCTTTAGGAAAGCAACTCAGTAACAGGCCTCAAAAGATTTTTGTGTTCTAGATTTTGAAGCAGAGACGTCGACTCCATTGTCCCAATCAAGAAGATCATTTTCCCCCAACAAAGAATAGGATTATGAAGTTGACAAAAAGAAGAAAGAAAATTAAGCACAAAGGTAAATCTTGCGTGAAGGAAGAATAGTTTCATGCCAGACTTGAGTCAGACCTCTCACGTTGGTATTAGAACCAGGGTCAGCGAAAACTCTAGGAGGGCAATGGATTGCGCCGTCTTACAAAAACAATCAACTTTCTATGTTTAAAATACACAAATTCGGAGGGTATTTTTTTTATTTTATCAAGACACAAATTTGGAGCTTGTTTTTTTTTTTTTTCCCTCGTGGGTTTTCTCTTCTCCGGCTTGATGCTACTTGGGATTCTTTGAATTTTTGCAATTTGTTATCAAAGATTAATGAATTTTTCGCCATTAAAAAAAAGATAAGGGATCGAATTCTGGCACTCAAAACAATGTGGGGAGACATCATAATTCATAGGATTATAAACACCTATTCATAAAACGTCACACCTTTTAGTCAAAAGAGATAGTCACACTTTTTAGTAAAAGAGATGTTTCTCAAATTAGTATATCTTCTAATTTTTGAAACCTACCAAACTTATTTAAATGTGCACAAAGACAGTGTTTTCCGTCCATATAGTTTAGCGTGGATAAAATTAGGGAAAGCAGGAGAGAGGGACGAGCTGAAATTCAGAATTGGGATCGAGTTGGGAGTGTGATTTGGTCTTAGCCTTTTATGGCCGCGGGTGGAATGAGTTTTATTTGGTGATGAGGTGATTGCAGTTCACGTGGTGTTTTTCCTCCAAAAAATGACAAGAGATTGTAATATAAATCTCAATCAAAATACATCAAGTAGAATACTTATCGCTAGATAGGGAACCAAGCAATCACGACGGTGGAGACTCAGCCCAATGGCTATACCCCAATCAGACAACCATTGCTAGTATAAAATACACCCTTCACCATAAGCTTTGATTAAAACTCATTCAAAAATGAAAAGAAAAGAAAATCTTATAACTAAAGTATATCGGGTGCTCCTTGAACATGGCCTAGGATACTAAAAGTACCGAAGTGCTAGTTAGCCTTTGGAATACCGAAGTGCTAGTTGGTTCCTCTTTTGCGGTGTGTGGCTTTCCAGCTTCTTGCTGGGAACATATTTTGCATGCCTTTCTCTCTCCTTTTTTTTCATCGTACTTCCATTGGTTACAATTGTGGTTGTATTTTAATCTCAATTCTTGGGTGTATCCGTATTTAATTCCAACATTCACGCTATAAATTATTTCATCTTCAGAAAAACATTAATACCAGTTGTTTCTGGTAAAATACCTAGGCTTATAAAGGGTTTAGACAAGATGTTGTCTTCATAGTGTAGACAAGATGTCGAAAATATCAAATATACCATTTAGAGACAATACGGTGAGCTCATTTGAAAGCATTTGTGTTCTAAATCGTTGTGAACTCATTTGAAAGCATTTGTTTTCAAAATCGGTGATATTGGAGCTGCTGCGTAGGTGAGAGTAATAACAGAATGGATCCTCATAATTATTTCCGGGTAAAGGAACCCTTCTTGTGAATCTTGTGGCCCATTTTTAGGATTGGTCTTCGGCCTACATGCAGTAAAGGCCAGGCCAGAACTACTACTTTAACAAACAAATTAAAGCTCAACATTCGAACAATCTTCTGAGCATCACCTTCAAAAATAACATTGTTGCTTCCAAAATTCTGCAAACTAGTCACTGCCATTTGAAATCCCATCACAGGATATCGACGATTCAAAATGCACATTTTCCGTAGTCCACGACGAAAAATATTTATGCAAAAAAGTTCATGTTGATGCAGCATAGGGGATGAAAATATTAACCGAAAAACCGAACCAACCGACTGAACTGAGTGGTTTTTCTTGATTTCGGTGGTTCGGTTCGGTTCGGTTTCAAAATTTGGAAAAACTTTAATGTCAGTTTGGTTTCGGTTTTTGAGTGAATAGACCGAATGTAACCGAACCAAAGAACCATTGAATTCTCATTGACTACGGTACATTCATTATTAATCCAATCCCTTCATTTGAAAGGAGCAGAGAACATCTAGCCATCCACGTGCCCACTGTCCAACCCAATGAAAGAGTAAAAAAATAAACCTAATATCTCGCCTCCCTCCCTGTGTTGCCTCTCTCTCTCTCTCTCTGCCATCCATGGCAGCGACCTGCAATCTCTTCTCTCAGACGGCGATGACGTTGCAATTAAATACGGGAAAATCTTAGCTATTCAGTCACTCATATTGCTCTTTAGTTTCAAGTACAATAAAGATCGGCTATTTCTCACCATTAGAAGACTAGATGTGTATGGAGGTTTGGCTGGTTCAGAGCCTGTGGTTTTGTCCATTCGAGTTTTATCTTCTTCTTCTTCTTGTTTGTGAAAACCAAAACAGCGAAACGACAAAACCAACCGAACCGAACCGCCTCAAGGAACACTGAACCGAGTGGTTGTCTTCCCAAAACAGTCGGTGTCGGTTGTCAATTTTCTCAAACCGATTAGTTTGGTTCGGTGCAAAAATACGCAAAAAACCGATCGAACCGAACCGATTTCATTCCTAATGCAACATTAGGTTCATATGGATAGTAAATAAGATAATAAACATAAGATTTTCGTTCTGCAAAAGGAAACGTAAGTATGAGTTTTTCATGAGTCGATCATCGCTCATTTATATTGATTTCTTACAGAGATATTATTCTCTTTAATTGCAATAAGATATTATAACTTTTATTTTTCTGTTTTCCATCTTCAGATTAATTAAAAATATGGATTAATAACAGGGGACTCGTTGATGTCTGCACCCTTTGATATGTTGTGTGATGCCAGCTAGCGCATTAATTCATTGGCTTCTTATGATTTTGCCCATTTTTCCTATATGGTATAGTAAGCATTTGTTCAGTGAACCTTGAAGGCAATGAATTAATGGTCCCCTTCAATCTTATTGCTTGACCGACCGGGTGAATTAAAATAAAGACGCGTCCCAAGCGTAGGACTCTCGACCGGTGTAGCACAATATCCGAAAGTACCGGAGTCGAACCACAGAGACGGACGGACGGTGCTTATTCACAAGTGTTGAATTCTAGTTTAACTTGGCTCTTAGGTAGCCACCCTTTGTTCAATGAGGTTGATTCACTAACTAAATTACCAAACTGAATTGATTAAATAAGGATTTAAAAGGGAGAGTACAGCCGTGCGCATTCGAATTCTGGCGATGCCTGGGTTTTGTTTGTTAGAAGAGTTTTCGTCTTCTAAAATTGCTTGAAGATTAAATTAATTCGAACCCGAGGTGAAAACATTAATTAAATTAGCCACGAGACGCCTTCGCCCCGCGACCGTACTCTACAAAATTACTCACTCATGACTTTATTAAACGCAGCAATAATTTTATTTCTAAATCTAAACATGCTTCAAACAATTGAAATAGAAATAAAAACACGATACCACAGACTTACGGAAAAGCAACGGATTCGATTACCAAAGAAGAATAGGAATTTAAAACTGGAAAACTTGAAGAACTGAGATTAAAATTTGAATCTGTAAATAAGAACTCAGAAAACAGCAGCCAAAAGTTAATTGAAAACGTAAGTTATGGAATGTGTTACCCTAATTTCGAGTTAAAACGGGGTTTTTATAGTAATCCCTTTTAACAGACAATTAAAATCCTAAAATAAATCGGAATCGGACCCGCAACGACCCAAAACGATGCCGTTCCATAGCCTTTAAGCCCTCGGTAGCGCTACACCAAAAAGGGTGTAGCGCTCGCGAACCCCTTTAGCTGTTTTAGATCCCGTTGACCGTTGCCTGGCGTTGACCCCTTTAGCTTCAAAGGTAGCGCTACACCAAAAAGGGTGTAGCGCTCGCTAACTCTCTGTCCACTCTGTGCAACATGCTATGCCACGTCTGAGCGCTATGCCACTTCCCATGTAGCGCTCACGAAGATTCTGTTCATTTCCTCGCGAATTTCACTTCAACACTTAGTCTCCACAGCCCTTTTCGCTCTCAAGCTCCAACACGGCATTTCCGGATACCTCTCATTAGCGCCAAAACATCTCAATTTCCTGCAAATTAAAAACAAACACAAAATCCAACCACGTGCACGCATTAAATGGAAAATGAGAATTAAATGCACGTCTAACGCGCTAATTTCCCTACTTAAGCGCTAAAATTCATGAATTCCGCGCGCCTATCACTTATGGTTTTACCCTTTTTTCCTAACCACATTTTTTCCCTGAAAGATCTAACAGGCCATCTCATTAATTGCCTTTGTCATTTGGAAACCAGCTACGACTCCACGTGAATCAGTACTCCCCAATACATACCGAAGGGGCAGGCATCAAAATTGAATTAGGGGGGCCATTTGTAACTTATAATTACCATGCTATATCAATTATTACCCATGGCCAAATACAAAACAAATAAAGTTTTCAAGCTATCTGGTTCCTAAATAGAACTAACTAAATGTAGGAATGCATAAAAATATAAAAAATTGGCCTAGGATCCACTATAGTATGTTTCTAACCCACTAAAATTCACTAATATGTATTTGGTAAGGCATAAAGTCCAATACATTTAAAAAGAGAAATATTGCTTGATAGAATTACCTTTCCATTCAAATCCCATCCGTTTAGTCCATTATCCATTCTACTTTTGAAATCACACCAATCACGGCAGTGATGTTGGAATTTTGCGACAAAGAGAAAGAGGGAGTTTTGCGACAATGAGAAAGAGGGAAGATCACATATAACGTTACATACTCGTTCAACAGTTCACATTTTACGTTAATACGTATATAATGCCACACAAGTTGAAATCGCTGTAATATCTCGCCAAAAACAGTACTTTCATTGATGAATGCCCATTAAAACGGGAGAAAATTTAACGACTGGACAGACTATCAAACAGTTGAAAGCACAAGCCTAAGGACTGGGGCCTTGTTTGGCTAAATAATCCATCTTGGATTATTTTTTGTTCTCATTCAATTTTTTTTTTTTTTTTTACATTTGTTAGATTTTCGTCAATTTTTTGAGGATTATTCCTTCGTCATGACGAAAGAAATCTAAAAAGTAAAAAGTTACGATCAAAATCCAATGTTTTTTGAATAAAAACAAAAAAATTGGCTTATTTTTGCCTTCATTCAAAAAATTCGGATTTGTTAGTTTTTCGCCAATTTTTTGAAAATTATTGCTTCGTCATGACGAAATGAATTTAAAATGAAAAATTGATCCTTGTGTTAGGATTTATTTAAATTTGAGGATGACAAAATAAATTTTCAAACCCACTAGAATGAGCACTCAAGTACTTACAAGGGGAAGGACCCCTATTAAAGTTTCCCATCTAAAAATAAAAAATTACGGTGCCATTGGCAATTATTGGAAAAAAATTTCAATGTCGGGTGGGTACCACATGGCATGCGTTCGGCACCATTGCATTTTTGGACGGCTCTGATTTAGAGAGAGAAAGGGTTGGGGTGAGATCGAAGAGAAAGAGGGTTTCAATCCGAGCCGTCTTAACAATTCGAACCGTCCAAAAGTGTATTTGACGGTCCAGATGTGCTGAGCGGATACCACGTGTGATATACCCACTCGGCACCGAAACATTATTGACCATGTAAGGTACAAATGGTCCCCTTAATTAATTCAATTTGGATGCCTACCCCTTTGGTATGTTGTGGAGTGATCGATTCACATGGATCGATAGGAAAAATACTAGATAAGGCACTGAAGCAGCTGATGCCATGGAAATAAGGTGTGGATGACCTCCACCTTTATTAGAAAAATCAGAAAATCAGGTCCCTCCTTTATTTTGATGCCTGTGTTAGTCATATAATACGACTTTACCCTTTTTTCCAACCACATTTTTTCCCTTCCCTGAAAGGTCTAACCATCGCATTTATTATTGCCATTGTCATCAGGAATCACTCCGGCCCCAACATACCTACCGAAGGGGTAGGCATCAAAATTAAAGTAAGGGGACCATTTGTAACTTACCATGCTAGATCAATTATTACGCATGACCAAATTAATTCAAACAACTATTAGAACTAACTAAATGTACGAATGCATAATAATACTACTTTTGTCTTTTTTATTCGATAGTACCACTGTTCTTCCTAAAAAAATAATAAATTAAGTAGCTTCTCTATTACAATCTATTCCCAAATTTTGTTGATTAATTGTCATGTCTATATATGATGGAGCCAAATAAGCTACAACAGGTAAGAAAAAAGAAGGGATTAAATAGGAAAAAATCTTAGTTGTTAAAATATAGATGTTTCCTGAACGATAAGCCCTTGCATAGAGGTCAATAAAATATTGACAATGAACAATTTTTGCACTACAAGAAATTTGGTTTTTGGAGACGAATGAAAATCGTCACAGATTACATGTTTTTTCCTTCTTCACAAATAATATGGGTGAAGAAAAACTAGTATGGATGATGAAATTTTTTTTGTCAACTAAGGGTCGTCAAGGATTCTCACCTGGTGATGAAATCTTTTTTTCGTCACCTATGGTACCTTTTAACGATGAATAATAGGTGACAGTTTTTTCCTCTCCTATTGCATTTTTTGACGACGAAAAATTTCGTCACCAATTATTCATTTTGGAGACTAAAAATTTGTCACAAAAGACGTTTTAATATGCGGAAAAAATCTAATTTCCTTGCTCCTGCTGAGTTTCATATATATGGGAAAAAAATTCGTCATTAGTACTTACCTTTTTTTAACAATTTATTCACTAGGATTGTCATGTCCAATTATGGAGCCCGATAAACTACAATGGGTTAAAAAACAGGTGATAACTATGACAAACTCGTAGGTGTTATAGATACCTCCAGCTAGCACGATAAGGCCTCTAACAAAAAAAGAAGAAAGATCTTGGTTTCTACCCGAGATTTTTGACAATTCATCTCGGTTTTGAAACTGTGGTCTATGGGCCATTATTGTTTCTACGCTACTTTTTATCATAGTTAATTTGCTCAGAACTAGCTGACTCGTGTCAGTTATTGAATATTTTTCACATTTTTGCAGTTTAATAATGTTGTTAAAAGTTGAGTTGGCATTAGCCAACATTAGCTGTCACACTAACTGTAGTTCCAGCATTGGCAATGGAAAAGAGGGTGCGAGGAGGAGAGAAAAAGAGAGAAGGAGAGATTGGGAGTACTGGCTAGTGCAGAAACTTTTGACTGAAAAGATGGGAGGAGTGCGGATAGGAGAAAAAGCTGGGTAGTAGTCTCATATATATTACTTCGTGTTTGTTTACAGATACACACTTTATCTTGCCCTAACATATATATTAACTATACCACTACAATACACATTTATTCTTCTCATTTATTGTTTGTTAGGTGTGTATAAATTTAGAGAATAAGTTCTTTACACCGGCGGTATAAACATTTATTTCCTCCAAATTAATTGCATTACGACACGTGTCAAAATAGTGGTCCCAATTAATAAAATATGGACATGTGGCGCAATGTAATTGATTTAAAGAAAACAAATATTTACACCAGCGGTGTAAACATTTGTTTCCTTCAAATTAATTGCATTGCCATACGTGTCAAAACAGTAGTACCAATTAATAAATCATGGACATGTGGCGTAATGTAATTGATTTGGAGAAAATAAATGTTTACACCAACGGTGTAAACATTTGTGCTGGTGTAAACATTTGTTTCCTTCAAATCAATTGTATTGCGACACGTGTTAAAACAATAGTCCCAATTAATAAAACATGAACATGTGGCGCAATGTAATTGATTTTGAGGAAACAAATATTTACACCGGCAGTGTTAAGAATTTAGAGAATAAATTCTTTATACCGCCGGTGAAAAAATTTGTTTCCTCCAAATCAATTGCATTGTGACACGTGTCAAAACAGTAGTCCCAATTAACAAAATATGGACATGTGGCGCAATATAATTAATTTGAAGGAAACAAATGTTTACATCGGCAGTGTAAACATTTGTTTCCTCCAAATCAATTGTATTGCGATACGTGTCAAAATAGTTGTCCCAATTAATAAAATATGGATATGTGGCACAATGTAATTAATTTGGAGGAAACAAATATTTACACCGGCGTGTAAAGACTTATTCTCATAAATGAAACCCACTTTATATACTTTATGTCATATAACAATTTTTAACCAAACCATTAGAGATGCTCTTACATGGTAATGTCATGACGTCACGAAGAAGAGGAATGGATGACCTCAATGGGTGTTGAAACATCCCGTTAGCTTCTGAACATGCATGACGTTTAGGGTACATATATTTCAGCGAAACCGTTGTGTAATATTGCTATCGCATTCACTGCCTTCATTTATTTATAAGAACAACTTTTCCAACCACATTTTTACCTCTGAAAAGACGTCTAACATAGCACGTGAATCACTCCCCAACAGGCCCCAGGGACAGCCAGGCATCAAATTTCGAGAGGACCATCCCCAACAGGCCCCACCGCCCCAGGGATAGCCAGACATTAAATTTCGAGGGGACCATTTGCACCTTACCATGGTCCATAATTTTACCCTAGACAAAGTACCAAAAACTAAAAAGAATAGTTCTCATGCCGTAGATATATTCTAGCCAGTTTTTTTTTTCTTAATTTGTTCATATCAACGAAATCGTATCTCTCTAGTATATACCTGTATCTATAATTGCACATGTTCTTCTTAGTATCTAATTACGAATCCAAACACGTCAACATGTCACCTTCAATTTGTTAGAAAAAATGGGATAAAAATGGCAAAATCTACGAAGTTGTCTTAAATGCTTCCGAAATGACAAGGCATCTACTAGATGGCCGGCATTATGATTTTGGCATGAAGAACTTTGAGTTGTTTTTTTTTTCTTGGGGAAAAAATTTCCAATTCACTTATACTTTGAGACCAAAGTCCAAGGAAAGATCTGAGGATCGGATGTCCCCAAACAATTGTTCTACCCATTGTAATTTCTAAGCTATTTTGGTACTAATACAAATATTTTTTTAAATTAGAATTGTGTAAGTCCGCCTGCCCAATACCGTTTAACAATTCAACTCCAGCCCAAGAAAGATTTCGTTGGGAAAATAATTACTTTTTAGCGACCTTCTAATTTGTGCAATGTTATTTTGATTTTTAAAATTAACATGGATGCTCGAAATTGAATGCATATTTATAAATAGATGATCGTATTTAGTAATTGAATAGGTCGATTTGTTTGTTGTTATGAGCAACACTTTTTCTTATATCGCAATTGAATCAAAACCTAGCTATATATATTATTCTGGAATTTCAGACTTAGGTGTTGTTTCACTTTCTTTTTAAATATTTCTTTTCAAAAAGAAGGTAATTTCAAGCTCAAATATAATAAAAATAAAAAATAATTTTTAATTTTAATTGCACCGTTTAAAAGATCTCATTGCAATCTGTCAAACATCTATATCGGTTGAAAAATTATTTGCATACATAAATGATTTTTGAGCTTGAAATTGCCTTCCTTTTTTAAAAATTCCTTTTCTAAGAAACCGGAATGGAGCCTTGGTATCTTTTGTAACGATCGATATACAATTTCAATGAAATTGAATTTCGGACATAGTATCAACAGTTGCAGCGCAATTTGTTTGAACTGGTGAAAAATATGTGGAACTACAGTTTTTCGGAGCCCAATAAGTCATAATGGATCACCTTCAATTTGTTTGAAAACATGGGATAAAAATGACAAAAAAAACATAGTTGTTGTAGATGCTTTTGAAAGTGGAAGTGTTACGGCCTAGAAATTTTATTTATCTTGTTAATTATTTTGGCTGTTTATTAATTGGAAGTTTTATGGTGTGGGTCCTAATTAGTAATTTTCTTTTCCGCATAATATAGTTACTATGTGCATTATTAAAGTTTGAGGGCATGAGTATAAATATTAATTACAGAAGTTAGTCTATATCAGTTGGATACGTAAGTTAACTAGTCAGCTATAAATTAGGGGATATTACGTTAGTGGGTAGTTTTATAAAGTTACTGGTTAAGGGGATATTTTAGCGGATTAGGGTTTTTATTTGGAGAGAACGTTTGAGATAAGAAGTTTGAGAGAACTTTGTGTGTAAAAAGCAGAAGCCGCAGAGACGTTTGAGTTCGGCAGATTGGTGGTCAAGCGGGTAAGTGGGTTTTGTTCCCTTAATTCTGCATCCCTTTTCATTCTTCCGTTGTACTTGGATCATGGAGTTGGAGGTTATTTGGGTGCGTGGCTGTGCGTGCGGATTGGTGTGAAAAGGTGGTGATCTAGTGAAGTGGTGTTCGGAGGAAGAGATTTCGCAGTTGCTCGAAGAATTGGGGAGATCGAGTTCTTAATTTAATAATTTTTAATACTAGTTGCAATAGTGATTTCGACATAAATGGCTTTAGACTGATATAGTTATATGTGTTTTATACATAATTTTTTTGGTGAGCAAAGGTGATTATCGGGAAGGGGCAGCAGGTGGTGAAATGATATTGTTCTTGGAAATCAAAGAACTCGTTGGGGGTTGTTGTAGGTGGATTTTTGGAGGCTACTGTTGGCTTAGGAAATTAGGTTGGGGCAATTTAAAAACAGGAGCGTTCCTAGTTTGTTTTGTCAGTATTATATTTAAATTAGTTAGTTACTTGTATGCTCTATTTTTGTGTACAGGATAGTCTCATTTTGCGTTGTTCGATCGTACTACTTTTGGATCCAGGTGAGTAGTTAAGCATGTTACGTATTTAAAAATGGGGGCTAAAGTTAGTTGGTTAGAAGTTTGCTCTCCTAAAGCTGAGGGTGGTTTGGGCTTGAAATCCCTGCGGGTCTGGAACAAGGCCACCATGTTGAGACACTTGTGGGCTCTGTGCAAGAAAGAGGACACCTTGTGGGTCAAGTGGGTTCACACTTATATGATAAGAGATCAAAATATATGGGCTATGAAGGTGCCTCATGACTGTTCATGGACTGTTCGAAAATTGTTGAAACTTCGACGTGTAGGTCAACCTTTTGTGAAGCATATTATAGGAGATGGTCACAATACTTTTATATGGTTTGACAATTGGTATTCCAAAGGTCCTTGTACAAACTTCTTGATGATCGCTCAGTTGCTACTATGGGAAGATATTTATTTGCAAAAGTGAGTTCTGTTATTCTTAATGGTGAATGGCAGTGGCCTAGGCCTAGATCCAATCTGATGCAACAGATTCAACTTTCAATTCCAGGCTCTTTGGACAGCTGTGATGAAGTGGTGTGGACTATCTCTCCGACTAGTGCTTATACTATTAAACACACGTGGGAGTCTATTAGACACAAAGGTCCAAAGGTTCCATGGGACTCTCTTGTTTGGTCTTCTAATAATGTTTCTAAATGGTCTTTTATTGTATGGTTAGCATGTTTGAAGCGGTTGGCAACTAAGGAAAGGCTTCGCAAATGGGGCATGGAGATTGAACCTGGTTGTGTTTTGTGTTCCCAATGCGATGAGACTTTGCAATATTTGTTTTTTGAGTGTGGTTTTTCTAGCTCTATTTGGGAAGTGATTTTACATAGATTCCATATTCATCGAGGAGTTGAGGCTTGGAACATGGAAGTGATTTGGGCAACTAGTTTCTGTCAAGGCAACAGTTTTCTGTTCCATGCTATTCAAAATAGCTTTTGCTGCAGGAGTGTATTTCATTTGGGCTAAAAGGAATTCCAGAGTATTTGGGGGAAGGCCTCGAGGTGCCAATGACGTGCTAGCTCATCTTGGTGAATGTATAAGGCTTAGGGTCTGTACTTGGAAGCACTACCCAAACTCACTTGAGAATCAAAGGCTTTGTAGCCAATGGAATATCTCAAGTAGAGTCCTTGGGAATGCTACCCCATAATTTTGTTCTCTCTTTGTTTCTACAAATGTAGATTGTAGTGAGGTTATACTTCTGTGTATAGGTACTTGTATTGGGATTTATTCTCTTTGATTTCTGGTTTGGTTGGTTATAAAATGGTACACTTACCAAAAAAAAAAAAAAACAACTATGGCACTCTGCAATAGCCATCCATTTCCCACCCCATCGGACTTAATAATAATTTCTGGGACTATGGCAGCAGATTGGTTTGAGGTTTCACCCATCAACGTCTGAGCAAAAGATCTCATTGGATTAGACTTATTCCAGATAGAGCCACCTAGATCATTAACGTTGCCTCCCTCTACCACATTAATGTTGCTCTGTTTAACCCTTTGGCCAGATCCTTATACCATATATATAACTCCATGGAATTTAGGCAACATAGGCTTCCTTTTTTCGTCTTTAAGATCAAAGCAAGCCTCCTTGACGAACAACCTCTTATCATCCACCCGCACACCATTCATTTTGGATATGGCCATGCCCCCCGACACATTGGTTAGGTAAATTAACTTATTGGTTGGGTTCAAGATGCATGTGATGTAGATCTCTCTAACATGGACGAAATTGGGTGCGTTAGCGAAATTCGACAAAGCACAAGGGGTGCGGAAGCAACAAAGTAAACATGAGTGGGGTAAATTAACTTATTGGTTGGGTTCAAGATGCGTGTGAGGTAGATCTCTCTAACATGGACGAAATTGGGTGCATTAGCAAAATTCCACAAAGCACAAAGGGGTGTGGAAGCAACAAAGTAAACGTGAGTGGGTGCTTCTGCACATTATTCAAACCACAGGGTACAAGTGTAGTTTGCCCTAACAATAATGCACCCGTAAAAATTAATGGATGAGCCCCCGCGCCCCCCCCTTTTTTTCTCTCTCTCTCTCTCTCTGCATATGCATATATATAGATAAGGAGCCTATAGATAATAGCAGGGGTTCTTTGCATGCTGAAACCCAGAGCAATCCTGAAGTCCATATCGCCCAAAAAACAGACACTACCCATTAATGCAAGACAACTGTTTTCTTGATTTCATTGATCCAGAACTATATTCCCACTCAACTAAAATGAGTCAAGGAATGAATAACGATAAGAAGTCTCTCGAGGAATTCACAATGGCCATGGGCGAAACAATCAACGATTGTACCGAGAAGATCCAATCCTTGTTCTCTTCGGCTCGCATTTACAAGGTGCCCGAAGGTCTTCGTAAGCTGAACAGAGACGCCTACACCCCTCGCGTCATTGCCATCGGCCCTCTTCACCGGAAAGACAAACACCTCCAAAAATCTATGCAACATGTCAAATGGTATTACACACATCTCCTATTAAATCGACTGACCAATGGAATAGAGGATGAGAATCTAAAAGGACAGAAACTAGTCGAGGTGCTGCAACAGTGTGCCGAAAAAATGAGGGAGAAGAAGTGCGTAGACGAGGCCAAGAAATACTACGCCGCAGAAGTCACTATGGATGACGAGACGATGTCGAAAATGATGTTGGTCGATGGTTGCTTCGTCCTTGAACTTCTCTACGCCTCCCACAGTGATAAAAAATCCGAAGAAGCAGGGAAAATGACTACAAATGGAGTAGACAGTTGCATTAATTTAAAGGTACGCAATTAGGGCCGGCTCTGACATTTTTGGCACCTTGGCGAGGTTGTGCGTAACTATGATTATCTAAAAACTTGAAGAAACAAGATTAATTATATCTTCGTAAGGAATGCAATAGATAACATATGTTTTCGTTGCGAGCTCATACCAAGCGATTGGGCTTCAAATATTAATTTTGCTAATTTTATTAAGATTGCATGTCGATTAATATTCATGCTTAGTTTGGAATAAAATACACAATCAACTCATTTTATAAGATCTTTACTTTTATATTTGTCTCACGACTAAAGCATCAAAGGATTGACAAATAGAAATCATCTTAGCAAAAAAGTCCACTAATTAAATCAAGTTCATGTCATTATTACTCATCTATGATTTACTTATTAGCTATTTAATTTTGTAGTCAATTAAAATATTCAAAGTAAAAGGTAAGGAAAAAAATGGATTTTAACCGTAAATGATTTGAGGTATGATTTTACTGTTCTCTCTTCTAGTTGGAGGAAGTGTTGCTTTTCTTCCCCCTATCTCTCTGTGCATTATTGTAGGCTCGATGGCATGTCATGTTGTCTACATTTATGCTTCTCTTTTCTTCTCCTTCCCTTCTCTTGATGTACCCATTATCGAGTTATCTTATTAATAATAATACTTTTGCATTTAAAAAAAAAAAACAGAGAGCATCTTAAGGTGAGGGTCTGAAAACAAAAGATAAGCATGATGGTAGAGAGATAAATGTGTAATTTAACTATACATTTGCCGGCAGAACCAGGATTTTGTTACCGGGGGGCCGTCTTAACAGACATATATTTTTTATCAGAACGTATAATTATTATATCATAAGGTTTTACTTTTCAGTTTATTACATTTGTACATTGAATTGATTTTTTAGGCTATTTCAACTGTCATGTACTTATTTTTTATTTATAAAAGAAATTAAAAAATATAAATATAAAATAATCGGAGAGCTGGGGCCTCCTGGCCCCTACATACATCCGCCCCTGCATTTGCCCCATCTCCCTGCTAATCATATCCCTTGGTCTCAGAGACTTATCAAACAAAGCCAAAAAGAAATAAAGAAAGCTTAAAATCCATGCAAAATCTGCAGTTTATGTGAGCCATGGGCTCTGACGGAATAAACTTGAGGCAAGTTTTTTGTAACAGGAAAAAGCCGAAACCAAAAAGAAGCTTAAAGGCATGTTTGATAATTTGTAGCAAGTTTGGTTTAGGAGGGATTAGTAATGCGGTGGGTAATGAAGCTAGATCGGCACTTACTTTTTGAGGGCTTCAATCGAAAAATAAAAGATGAAATATAAATTAAATGATTCTTTTCCCAAGTTTTATTTTAAGTGTGCAGAGCTCCTGAATTATATTTTTTCGGTTGTAAATTAAATAACACGATACAAAGTGATATATCACTTGTTTGTATATTAGGAATATATCTCCTTTTTAAGTATTTTATTTTTGTTTATTTTTTTACCATCATCTAGCATGTGTGGAAAAAAAAAATTTGCCTGTTCAAAAAAAATGTGAATAAAAAATTAATTATATGTTGTAGGTATTTCCTTTTTATAACCACGCTCTCTTTTGTGTCTTCTTGTGATGTGAGTTTATAAAATTACATTTTATTTGTATAGTTTTCACACTATGAAAGACAAAAAATAAAGTGTGAAAAATACTCCCTAGCTCTGTCCCAAATTGCTCATCTCCTACATAAACACTTATATACACTCACAAAGGGAGTCGGGTTTCGGTAACTCAAATATCTGGCCTCATTGGACATGAAATTAAGGTTAAGGGCTTGGCTAGGAGTCAAATCATGTATTTCTAATATTGTACTTGGGTTGTAACTTTATTGCCATCTTTGTGGGAGAGATTTTTTAGTGCCAAGCGGGTATATCCCATATGGTACCTGCTTAGTGCATCCGAGCCGTCTAATACACTTTTGAACGGCTCGGATTGAAACTCTCTCTCTCCTCTCACCCCAACATTTTCTCTCTCCTTTTCTCTCTTCAAATCTGAGTTGTTCAAAAAAGAAATAGACGGCTCGAATGTACGAGCGGGTACCACGTGGTACCCGCTCGGCACTGAAAAATTTTCGTCTTTGTGGAGCCATTTTGATGATCAGAATGCTTTCTCTCTTAAAGCAAAGTAATATATGTCAGGATAGAAGCGTTTTTAAATGTAGGGCAAAACGTTTGTATTATTAGACTAATCTAAAATAGTTTTTTTTTTTTTTTTTTGCTATGCTACACCACAAGTGGAATACAAGGGCAAAATGGTTCCGCATGGTTGCCATGATTTGTTCATTGTTTTTGGGATGTCATGTTTTGGAGATTTAATACTTTGACACCGTTCAACAAGTGATTATTGATTGTCCCTACAATTATCCCGTTATTTTTCCTACTTTTTTAATTACTTAGAATATGTACATATTCTTATCGTAGATGGCATTTCCGCAACTTGTTACTGGAGGAGAGGATGGCAGCAGCAGTGGCGGTGGGGAAACACGATACGTAGACCCCATTCTCGATAACATTTTTACTTTTAACATTGTCAAACAAGACTTGATACTCCTCGAGAACCAGATTCCTTACTTTGTGCTTGAGCAATTGTTCGAACTCACAGTAGCTATGATCCCCGACGGAAACAAGAAGTTATCACTTGAAAAGTATGTCCTTTCGTACTTTTCAGAAGTCGAAAACTGTGGTAGCGAGACCAAAACTAGTTCGTGTTTCCCTAAAGACTGTGTCCTTTGGGTGTCTGGTCAGAGCAAAGAAATTGAACGGGAAACAGAGCTGTTGAATGTTGAGTACTTTCATATTCTCCATTTACTACAGGTTCGTTACTCTCTGCGTGATCTAAGAGAGAACTTCAAACGAAAAGATTCCACCAAGTTCAGTGAATTTAAGGTTTCTGCAGCAGACCTCCACAACGCAGGAGTTGAGTTTTTAAACCATTCATCCCACGTCTACGTTAGAGATACCAAAGGTATCAGCATGCGTTTCAGTGGGATCCAATTTTACATCCCGAGTCTCCTTATACACGAACGCACAGAGGTATTCCTCCGAAACCTCATTGCTTTGGAACAGTGTTGCCCTAAGATTCCGAGGAAATTCACGTCTTATGCGAAAGTCATGAGCATGCTCATTAACTCTGAGAAAGACGTACAAGTGCTTAAGGATGCAGGAATTATACATAACTACTTGGGAATGGACGAGGACGTCTCTGATCTATTTGACAAGCTGTGCAAGGGTGTAACTGTACAAGGGGACCTCTATTTAGACGCATACCAACAAGCAATCAAGTACTCTACTGGGCGATATTGTTTGCCGATGACTATGAGATATTGGAAACGTTTGATCTTTACTTCTACGTGGGGGGTCCTTGCTTTCGCTTTGGGCATAATCACTTCTCTGATAACGGTTGCTCAATTCGTCAGAGATTTCCGTAAATAAACGCCGATGATCGATCAGTAACGTTGTCTACGTTTCAGTGATCTCAACTAGAATATATTGCTATGAACATGAATTGCGTATTATGATAAAAAAAAAAAAAAAAACATGAATTGCGTATCTGTATGTGCAGCTTCTTTATAAAATGCTGATGAATATTGTGTATGTTTCAACTAGAATTTGCTGTGAACATTGCCTATGTATAGTTTAAATATCTACTTGTAACCCATTTGCATCGTCTTGTTCTTCGTTATCGTTCTTTCGAATTTTACTCTTAAACAAGATCATTCAAGTCCAATTGCTGTTATCAGCTTGGTGAATTCTTATAGATCCATTATTTTGGCTTAACAATCATGGAGAGAGATTATTTTCTCCGTATTTGCTAGTTTTGTTTCAATTTTCTTATAGATTATTGACTTTTCTCGACGAGAGGAGGAATCGTAGAAGTAAAAAAATATGTTCAAAGCTATTTTTTAATAAAGACAAACTGATTTTTGGATTAATTTTTTTAATGTAGAAGGGACGTAGTGAATATAATTCATGACTTCTGCATCATACATCGACTACGCCGAAGTCAAGTTTTTGCCCGGTTTAGAAAAAACCCTAATCAAGGTCAAGCTCAGTGAACCTGAAGGCCCATTTTGGTAGTGTCATCGAGCTCGATTCGAAATCCCGCCCCTCGGGTAATAGAGCATTCATTAGATACACGGCCAAGGACTTGGAGCATTTACGTACATCAACGAATATCAAAAATACCTAGTTAAAAGTGTAATTTCAATTTCGCCTACCCACTTTTTACTTTCACCCACCAACAATATTATTCTCCATCTTTTTGAACTGCGAAAATTCTAATCGCAAGGAAGATTTGTAAGAAACCATGTAAGAAAAAATGCGTTTTGGTCCATTCTGAATCCCACAAAAATCTAGAAAAATCTCAATAAATTTTTTAATATTATTTTATGGGCTCTTGTAAAAAACCCCTCCAACGAACATCGGTAAATATTACTTTTGGATTCGTAGGGCGAGTTCAATTTTCCCTACCCACTTTTTACTTTCACCCACCAACAATATTATTATTCTCCATCCTTTTGAACTGTAGAAATTCTAATCGCAAGGAAGATTTGAAAGGAACCATGTAAGGAAAAACGCGTTTTGGTCCATTCTGAATCCCACAAAAATTTAGAAAAATATCAATAAATTTTTTAATATTATTTTATGGGCTCCTGTAAAAAACCACCTTCCAACGGACATCGGTAAGTATTACTTTTGGATTCGTAGGGCGACTCGCCCTACGAATCGAAAAGTAATACTTACCGATGTTCGTTGAAACTGATTTTTTATAGGGCCCCATAAAATAATATTCAAAATTTACTAGTATGAATATTTTTCTAGATTTTGGTGGGGCCCAGAATGAGCCAAACTCATTTTTTCTTGTGTGATTTCATGCAAATCTTCATTGCGAACAGCAGGTCTCTTTGAACTGCTATTATTCTCTATATAGTGTTATGAAATATGGTGTTGGAATTGTGTGCGGGAGTGTGACAGAGAGAGATGGGAGAAGAAAAGTCAAAGAATTAAAGAAGAGTGTGACAATTAATAAATTTCTCTGTCGACGAGAATTGAAACTAAAGAGATAAGATAATAGGAGTAGTTACCTTACCCTTTTGCTGCCTTCGCTTTTGATATGTTAGTGTTTGCGGAGGGAGGCTCCGTTTCCGCAAAGATTTTTTATTTTTTATTTTATGAGATAATTTAATTTTTCATAACAAATTATTTTTAATTTAAAAAATAAATATTTATTTTAGTTACTAGAATACACCCTGAATCACGTGGTTGGATCTAAGGGTCATCATCGGGCCGGGCCGGGCCTCCCGGCTTTTTCTTTTTGGCAGGCCGGGCCACCTACCATAAATCGAAGCCCAAGCCCGGCCCATGGACTAGTCCAATTGGCGAGTCAGCGGGTCAAAAACCTGGCGGGCTTAAATTTTTTTGGGCAAAACTAAACCAAGGGAAAAAAGAAAGGATTTTGTGGGATTTTGGGCTAATAGGCGGGCCCGGTGTCGGGCTTTTGGACGGATACCACGGGCGGGCTCACAGGCCGGGTCTACAAGCGGGCCGAGTAAAAATTTATAGCCCCGAGCCCACCCATTACAAACTACGGGCCGGACTAGCCCGCATGTTTTACGGGCTTGGACCGGGTAAAAGCCCGACGGACCGGGTGGGTTTTGGACGGATCGCGGGACTCTGGACTAAATGATAACCCTTAGTTGGATCTTTCCAACAAAACAAAATTGTGGTTTGCAAAAAAGGGAATATAAAATCACACAAAAGACGAGAAAAAATTGCCATCACAGATGTGATGTCATGAAATGAGTTATGCATGACCTCACGATCAAACGCCTTTAAGCAGTGAAAACTTACACAGCAGCATAATCATTCATTACAAATCAGATCCCTCAAGTATGTATTCAAGTCGTAAAATTGTTAATTCATTTTGCAGTTCGTACAATTTTCTACCGACAACTAGGGGTGTATACGAGCCGAGCCGAGCCGAGCCGAGCTTCGGCGAGCTCGAGCTCGGCTCGTTTCCTTAACGAGCCCAAAAGTCGAGCTCGAGCTCGGCTCGAGCCTTATTGAGCCGAGCCCTTAGCGAGCCGAGCTTAGCCATTTACTAAACGAGCCTCTCTTAATCGAGCCGAGCCTCCCTTAACGAGCCGAGCTTTTGTCCAACGAGCCGAGCTCCACTCGGCTCGTTTAGTAAACGAGCCGAATACTCGAGCTCGGCTCGTTTAGTAAACGAGCCGAGCCTTGCCTTAACGAGACGAGCCGAGCCGAGCTCATGAGTAGCTCGGCTCACTTACAGCCCTACCGACAACCCTTATCGAATTTTTTTATACCACTGAGCAATTTTTTGAGTTCTTTTACGAGAAAATTCCATGCCCCACTTATTTTGAGACAACCATTACCTAACCCGAATAAAGATTAAAGAGTAAATTACACTAAACCCCCCTCAACCAACCCGTATTTTCACTTAATCCCCTCAAACTACAAAATCCGACATTATGCACCCTCTAACTATCCAGAGTTGACACTTAACACCCTTTTGTTAGGTCTAGTAGGAAAAATACACCGACGGCCGTCTCCGGCCACCGGATGGCCGATCCGAGCCGTCCAAAAATTTTTTTTAAAAAAAACCGAGTGGGCTTACGTGGGAATCAACGTCATCCGACGTGCGTAGGTGCTCGATCCAAACACCCCAAGAATTTAAATGGGGTGTTTGGATCGAGCACATAAGCACGTCGGATGACATTGATTCCCGCAATAGCCCACTCGGTTTTTTTTTAAAAAAAATTTGGACGGCTCGGATCGGCCGTCCGGTGGCCAGAGACGGCCGTTGGTGCATTTTTCCTACGGAGACCTAACAAAAGGGTGTTACGTGTCAACTCTGGATAGTTAGAGGGTGCACAATGTGGAGTTTTGTAGTCTGAGGGGGTTAAGTGAAAATCCAAATTAGTTGAGGGGGATTTAGTGTAATTTACTCAAGATTAAAACAGGACAGATGTACATTAGAAAGATAGAAGCATTGATAGAGTTTCAAAAAGTGCACAGTACTCTCTTTAGAGCATATCCTAGCGACTCATCTGTAAAGCAGCCGTTTTCAAAAAAACATCTGTAAAGAAGCCCTGTTAGCGAAAATATCTGTCCTTTTGAGAAATTTTTCAGTGCCGGCAAAAAGGCTGCAAGCCCAAATTGCACACAGCTGTAAATGATTTTCATTTCAGTTGTGTGTTCATTTTAGTTGTATTTCCTGTGACGGATTCAGAAAATCCCAATAGTGGGGGCATCAATTTTAAATATTCAATTTCCGTAACCGAAGTGAGTCAGAGAGTAGAGCTAACACTTCCCAACTCCCAAGAATCATCTTATTAGGCATTTAGGCTTCGTTAGTTGAAGCAGTAGAAGCCAAACTCTTGGGTAAAAACTCGGCACAGAAAAGGAAAAAAATTGGATGCACTGAATTCATCAAAATCCAAACCTTTTGGTCTACAAAACAGCATCTAAGAAATCACAAAGATCACAACGAGCAGGATGGCTTAAGAAGGAATAAAGGATTATCATTAAACCACAGGGGTCTACAAAGCATCATCTAAGAAATCACAACAGCGCATAAGCATTAGGTTTCAAGAATAAAACAGGTAAGGATGTATCACTAATACGAGTCAGCCAGAAGTCAGGAATAGATATGATGATATCATTCCGCTTGTCATATACAAGCTTCCGTACTACTATAAACAAAAATTTATCATCAAGCACAATAATATTAAACCAGACTTCGCAACATGTTCTATAATATTTGCACGCTTCCAAAAGTTTGTAGATATAAGCACAATGCTTTCAAAAGTTCCTACACATAAAAACACAATGCATCCAAAAGTTCCTAAACATATATAAGCACAAAAACTAACATATTCATTCGTAAGTAGTTTCATTTTTCCATTTGCAATCTCACAGTTGTCCCCGCCGAGTTTTCATATCTTGAAAGTGTTGCATGATTGTTTCATTAGGAATTCCATCAAAAACGTCTCTCTCTATGTAGACCACCAAGCTATCATTCAACCATGATCACTCATCTTGTTCCGCAACCGATTCTTCACAATGTTCATGGCTGAAAATACTCGTTCGACTGAAGCGGTTGCAACTGGTAAAATTAATGCCAAAGTCAAGAGCGAGTAAACTAAAGGATACAGTTTCTCTCTTCCCGTCTCCACCATTTTTTCAGAAAGATCAGTGAGTCCATTCAACATCGAGAACTCATCACTATTGCGCATATCAAAAATGTACATATCTAGTTGATCATAAAGTACCATAATGTCAACCGGAGAAAATTCTTTCGGATAAAATTCGGCAAGACGAAGCAACTTTTTCTTGTCAAAACTAGAAAAGTAGTTGCGTGGATCCAAACATGCCACACAAAGTAGCAACTCACTGTTAGCCTCGGTAAAACGATCATTCAATTCTTGAAGTTGCAAGTCAATAACAGTGTATACTATCTCAAATCGATAATGATGCAAGTTTGTTATTTCTGGAGCATTACGTCTTCCTCTCCCTCGAGGTACAAACTTGTCAGCCATATTGGGGATATTAATTTTCTTTTTCACACAAAAAGATACAACATCCTCAAGCAAAGAATCCCACCCACCATCCCTCATCATTTGGAGCCTTTTCTTGGACATTTGAACCAAAGTCATAGCATTCACAATTTCTTGATCTTTTTTTTGTAGAGCTAGTGATAACTCCGACGTAATAGCCAAAACCGCTCTCATCAAATGAAGATTGAGTACAAACTCAAAAGATTGCAAATTGTCCAGCAATACATTCGACTCTGCTTTTTGGTCCGTGTTGGAACCTTCCTCCGAAATAATTTCAAGAACATCAATCACTGAATCAAACATGCTCATCAATCTAACTAAAGTTCTATAATGAGATCCCCAACGTGTATCACCAGGACGTTGGAGATTGGTTTCTTGATTTAAGCCTTGCCCACTTGAAAGCTCTCCAATGCTAAGTGCCTGAACAACTCTTTCTAGTTGTTTCTCCCGAAGAACACCACAACGTTTACATGACACACCAACAACAGTCACCCCACTCTATTAACAAAATAAAAAAGCATGCCAATTTGCTCATGTTTTTTTGCCAAGTGATAGGTGCGTAAATATGCCTATTTACGCCCCCTAACTTAGGCTTCTTATGTCCATTTAGTGCGCTACTTGGAGTTTGATACTTGTTAATTGTGTTTCAGGACTTATGGAGCCGACGGATAACATTTGGAGCTAAAGCGCAAAGTTAAATTTTATTTTGTGTCAAAACAAAGCCGGTGCCAATGAAATTAATCAAGAAAGAGAATAGAAGGGAGAAACACTACATCAAATTCCTAGCTACAATGGTAATTGGGCCCACCAATTATAAGAAGAAATTTCGGCAGTTGTAGAAGAGAAAAAAGGAGTGCCCACACTAATGACTTGTTTTCGGAAAACAATAAACAAGGGAATTAGGAACCGACTACGGGGCTATTATATAAAGAAAGAGAAAAGGGTTTTGGGGTGAGATCTTATTTTCCCACGAGAGAACAAAGTGGGGGCTGCCATCTGGATCAAAATTCCCACGGCAGAAACAGAACGGGACTGCGGAGAATTGTTCACACACAAGCAAAGCTTGTGCAGTCCGATCACTGGCGGATCACAATCGCGGCCGAAACGTTGCCAACAGGAACCTTGGGTTTTATTCCTTTCTTATTCTTCCGAAAGCTTTAATGGAGTTTATGTGTTTCATGATTATTTATTGTAACTCTATGAGTGGCTAAATCCCTTGATTAGGGTGATGAGGAGGTCTCTCCAAGTAGCGTAGTTGTTTGATTTCTAGGGTTTTATATTCAACTTTTGATTGTATGACTTTGATCGATTCATAACTTTTTATGAAGTTCTATATTTTTTCAATATTCGAATGTGTTTGTATCCATGGTTTCAATCACTGTCATACAATGGTTTCTAATATTTCAAGATAGGCTTTGAGATAGACTATACGACGTGAGACGGATTGTGCCGTTAGTTAAATCCAGTGAGACGATCCGTGCCGTGTTGAGATAGCCTATACGGAGTACGAATCTTGATTATCTTTTTGGGAATTATCGATAGGAATTGCTACCCTACGATAGTCTGGTTGAATGTTGAATATGAATCATAGGTTTCGAAATAATTGCGTTACGAGGGGAGACTGAATCGGAAACCCTAGTCCTTTCTCTAATCAGCTTACAACTCTTTTAATCTGCTTTCTAGTTTAGTTTTAGTTTAATCAAATCCACTCAAATCCAAACCTTTTCCTTTGTAGAATTAAATTAGAAATCAATTGAACGTATTGCAACTTAGCTTTTTACTCTCCGTGGACGATCTCGGACTTAACTGCTATTCTTCGGGATAATTGTTAATTCCCTGTTTTATAAATTATATTTTTGGTACGAAAACGACCGACCAAATTTTGGCGCCGTTGCCGGGGAGTTAAAACACGGTTGCTTATTTTCAATTTATTTTTAATTTGATTCTTAGTTTATTTTTGTAGGAGTACTTTTTTTTTTCCCTTCCGTATTAGTTTTCTTTTTGTAGGCTCCTTAACTTTGTGCAGGGCAAATTTAAAGCTAGCAACTGCTCGGTGTTAGAGTAAGTCTGGTGCGGTAATTGATTTTACGCCTAGCACTGTGAGTTTTGTTTTCTTTTCTCAATATAGTAGCTTGCACTAAAAGGTTTTTTTTTTTTCCCGCATTAAAAAAAAACCAAAAAGAAAGAAAAACAGAATGGCTCGGAACAGCTTGGGACCTGAGATGATAAAATTGCTTCCCAATTTTTATGGTTTTTCCGATGAAAACCCATACTTGCATATTCAGCAATTTGAAGAGCTTTGTGATACTTTGTCCAACCTAGACATTGAAGCGGTTAAGATTCAATTTTTCGAGCATTCTTTGCAATATGAGGCTGCGGGTTGGTTTTTCAATTTGAAGTCATCATCTAAAACAAAATGGCAAGAGGTGAAACAGTTATTTTTGGAAAAGTTCTCCTTAGTGCATGAGATGGCGCATAAGAGTTTTCTTCGAAAACAAGAAATTGTACATTTTACTCAAACCGAAGAAGAGTCTTATTTGCATTATTGGGAAAGATATAATGATTTGCTATCCTCTTTTCCATGCAATGGCTTCGAATTTTGGCACATTATAGAATTTTTTTATGAGGGCATGAATTGTAAAACGCGTCAGTTTGTAGACATGATGTGCCATGGTGAATTTTTGGATAGAGCTGATGAAAAGGGTTGGGCTTATTATAATCAACTTGCTAAAATTAATGCAGAGTTTTGGGATTGCAATAAGAACATTGGTGACGTGAATTCTCATATTACGAAAGAAGAGCCAATCGTCACTAGTGAGGGAGATGACATGGGTTTGGAGGAAGTCTTAGAGAGTGAATTGAACAATGAGCTTAAAACCCAGAGTTTTCCTCGAGAGGATTTTACTTGCCCATCTGATATTACTTGCCCATCTGATACACTGTTTCATTCAAAAACTCTTGAGGAGTCAATCCCGATAGTTGTTGAAAGTCCAATTGAACTTGAAAATCAAGCCCACATAGTGCTAGATGATGCCACCCCTCCTATTAAGCCTCCACCATTGCCAAATATTCATAAAGTAGAACGAATTGATTTTCTTGGGGTTGATGATCATTATTCGGTTTTTCCTCCGTGTTTAGTGGACATTGTCAATAATTTGAAAATCAATTTGGTTCAAATTGCATGCTTGGTGGAACTAAAATTTCTTAATCAACTTAAGCAATTGCGATACTCAAAGTATTTGATCATATGGCATGGTCGAATTCAGTTTTTAGAAGAGTGCTCGAAGAGGAGTGAGGTGTTTATATTCATAACTCTTCAAGGTTTGGTGGAAGTTCAAAATCCATATGAGCGTGGTACACTTTCCATAATTTTTTTTTTCATATATATTTTTTTCCTTTTTAGGTAGTTTTTTTTCCCCTTAATTCCTTTTTTTTTCTTTTTTCTATTAGCTTTTTGTATTGCGGGGCTAACATTTTGCAGGTACTTCAATTCAAGTTGGGGGATGAATCCCTCCATATTTTATGACTTGCCTTTGTTTCTCCCATGCGAGGTGATATATTTCCTTTCTTTCTCCAACTTGTCTTTTTCTTTTCTATGGTTGAGCCGTCACTGAGGACAGTGCCGTTTTATGTTGGGGGATGGATCACTTTGCTTTTTGTTAGAGTTATAAATCCAAAAAAAAAATTGAAAGTTGAAAAGTTTAAAAAAAAAAAATACTTGTTGGATCCTTTTTACTTGAGACTTGGAGAATACGATGTTTACTTATTGGTTGCTAGTGTTGAGAATTGTTGGGCATTACTTGGATATTTTGCATGATAGTTCTTTTTGCTATCTTGGCGATATGAATTTATCTTGGCATACGCTCTTAGTATCTTTGCACATGCACGTTTCTTGGACCTTGACTGCTTGTGAGTTATGACTTGAGTGCTTTCAATGGCTAGATTAGTGGAGACTTATGCCCATGTGAGCTTTATTGCCTTACTTTTCTTTGGAGCGGTGTCACATAAACTCTTTGTTTGTCATAAAAAAAAAAAAAAAACTTAATCGTTGATCTCATTATCTTTGTCATCAAGTATTGAGACTTAATGCATGGCTATTATTTCATCTTTTGGGAATGGAAAGTTACATGGTTGTATTGCCCTTAGGAGATGATAGTAGGTCATTTTTGTGCTTTGAGCCGGTTCGTTTCTTTCTACACGCTTACCCCTTGTTAGCCATATTGAGCTTCTTACATGAGCCTTTTTTCTTGTAAAGCTTCACTATCTATATTGTGTCTTGAGAATGGCAAATATGTGAGAATTAGTCTTTGGAGAAGGGAGTGAGCGAATTTTTGAGAAAGAAGTGCTTTAATTGTGGTATGTTCTTCCCCATGGCTAAAAAGAAAAAAAAAGATTGAGAAAATTGCAAAAGAAAAAAAAAATAACTTGAATGAAAAAGGGGAAAGACACCCATGCATTTGTTTGAAGAAAGAAACATGTGAACTTCATTGTGGAATTGTGTGAATGGTGAATAATAAGAGAGATAAGGCAGAGTTGAAAAGAATGATGAGAGGGGGCGCACATTATTACTTGCCCTATGTTGTTTTGGCCTATTCTCGGACATTTGCTTATGATTTATCCTAACCTTTGAAGCACTTTTCCTTATCCAACGATATAACCGAATAAAAGTCCTACTTGATCTTAGGGGCAATGGGTTGTGCATGGATGGATAGAAATAGTTTTCGATCTTGACATTCCTTTCATGAGATCTTGTGTCCAATTTAAAAAGCTTTCTTTTTGTGTCTAAGTGCGGGATACTTTGGTTCTTTATTGCATAACTTCTGCCCGCACAGATGGATGGGTGATCAAACATTGCGGGAGGAATTTCCTAGACTTTATTTGAAATCAACACAACAAGATGAGTTGGTATGTAATATGATTAATTCAGAAGGTGATAGGGATTGGTTTTTGTCCTTTCGGAGACTATATGTTTGGGAAAAGGAACAAATGGATGTGTTAAGTGACAGATTACGGAATGTCTCTTTAGTGCCGTCAAGATTGGATGAGATGCTTTGGACTGGTAACTCAAACAACATATTTTCTGTTAAGTCTGTATATGATCTTTGGGAAGCTTATGCATTTAACACAAATTCTGCGCTTGGGTCTTTGTGGAGAAATCTTAGTCCTCCAAAGGTGGAGATTTTTTCGTGGTTGGCTTGTCAAAGCAAGATTGCAACAAGGTCAGTTTTGAGCAGTAGAAATATAATTGTGGGATTGGATGAGCATGCATTGGCTTGCCCATTTTGTTCACTGGAATTGGAAACACCAATACATGTGATTCTTTCTTGCCCATTTTCTACATACATTTGGACAAAAATAGTAGATTGGTGGAATCTAACTTGGGTGGATCATTCAAATTTGTTGGATTTATCTTCATGGTGGTTTTCGTCTGGGTTCAAAAATTTGGAAAAACATATGTGGGAATGCTGCTTTTATGCAACATTATGGTCTATTTGGATTGCAAGGAATGATGTTATTTTCAACAACAAAGCTGCGGATCGTAACCAAGTGGTAGAGCTAACCAAAACAAGGGTAGCTTTATGGATCAAAGCTAGATTTGATATCAAGGTGTATACGGTGGAAGATATTAAAAGAAATCTTGATGGTGCTAGACGTCTCATTATTTAGGAGTGTTTGGCTGTATTTTCCCTTTTATTTACCTTGTCTTTGTTTATCTTTGTAGGGTTGGGTTGAACTTTCTGGTTCTCCCTTCCCTTTTACTCGATGTACCCTCTTCGAGTTTAATAAAATTTTCTTTTGCCGATTAAAAAAAACTTCTGCCCGCACACATTGAGAGTTTATTAAATGCACCCTGTTTCGAGTGTGTTTTCTTTTGTTGAGTGCATGACACAGTGAGAATTGAAGTCGAGACTCGGTCCAGAGAGAGTACTTGGTTGTAGTTCACTTATGGTTAAGGTCCTTGCTCACACACGCTAAGCTTGGGTGCCATGATTTATTTCTATATTTTGATAGCCTCTATAACTATTTTTGCATATGCTATATTCTTGGCATTGGCGTATCAATGAGTTACATTGCAGGTTTTTGGGTTTCAAGTAGAGGGATCTACGGTGTTTTGTGGGTGATCACTGTTGAAAACCCTCACGAGACTTCACTCGTCCTACCGGGGCCACCGGGGGTTTAAAAGATCTATCCCTTAGTTGCTTTATTTTATTTATTATTCTTTTCTTTGCTAGGGACTAGCAAAGTGTAAGTTGGGGGATGTGATAGGTGCGTAAATATGCCTATTTACGCCCCCTAACTTAGGCTTCTTATGTCCATTTAGTGCGCTACTTGGAGTTTGATACTTGTTAATTGTGTTTCAGGACTTATGGAGCCGACGGATAACATTTGGAGCTAAAGCGCAAAGTTAAATTTTATTTTGTGTCAAAACAAAGCCGGTGCCAATGAAATTAATCAAGAAAGAGAATAGAAGGGAGAAACACTACATCAAATTCCTAGCTACAATGGTAATTGGGCCCACCAATTATAAGAAGAAATTTCGGCAGTTTAGAAGAGAAAAAAGGAGTGCCCACACTAATGACTTGTTTTCGGAAAACAATAAACGAGGGAATTAGGAACCGACTACGGGGCTATTATATAAAGAAAGAGAAAAAGGTTTTGGGGTGAGATCTTATTTTCCCACGAGAGAACAAAGTGGGGGCTGCCATCTGGATCAAAATTCCCACGGCAGAGACAGAACGGGACTGCGGAGAATTGTTCACACACAAGCAAAGCTTGTGCAGTCCGATCACTGGCGGATCACAATCGCGGCCGAAACGTTGCCAACAGGAACCTTGGGTTTTATTCCTTTCTTATTCTTCCGAAAGCTTTAATGGAGTTTATGTGTTTCATGATTATTTATTGTAACTCTATGAGTGGCTAAATCCCTTGATTAGGGTGATGAGGAGGTCTCTCCAAGTAGCGTAGTTGTTTGATTTCTAGGGTTTATTATTCAACTTTTGATTGTATGACTTTGATCGATTCATAACTTTTTATGAAGTTCTATATTTTTTCAATATTCGAATGTGTTTGTATCCATGGTTTCAATCACTGTCATACAATGGTTTCTAATATTTCAAGATAGGCTTTGAGATAGACAATACGACGTGAGACGGATTGTGCCGTTAGTTAAATCCAGTGAGACGATCCGTGCCGTGTTGAGATAGCTTATACGGAGTACGAATCTTGATTATCTTTTTGGGAATTATCGATAGGAATTGCTACCCTACGATAGTCTGGTTGAATGTTGAATATGAATCATAGGTTTCGAAATAATTGCGTTACAAGGGGAGACTGAATCGGAAACCCTAGTCCTTTCTCTAATCAGCTTACAACTCTTTTAATCTGCTTTCTAGTTTAGTTTTAGTTTAATCAAATTAACTCAAATCCAAACCTTTTCCTTTGTAGAATTAAATTAGAAATCAATTGAACGTATTGCAACTTAGCTTTTTACTCTCCGTAGACGATCTCAGACTTAACTGCTATTCTTCGGGATAATTGTTAATTTCCTGTTTTATAAATTATATTTTTGGTACGAAAACGACCGACCACCAAGCCCACAAGAGCCAATTGCAATTGATGTGCAAAGCAATGAACATAATATGCACATGGATTTTCCTTTAGTATTAGAGCCTTAAGGCCATTAAACTCACCTTGCATATTGCTAGCTCCATCGTACCCTTGTCCCCTCAATTTGGATGTGCTCAACCCAAGTCTACAAAATAAATTCTCCATAGCATCCTTAAAAGACAAAGCATTGGTATTGGCAACATGTTCAATACCCAAAAAACGTTCAATGACATTCCCTTTTTTGTCCACGTATCGTATCACAATCGCCATTTGCTCTTTGACTGATACATCGCAAGCTTCATCAACTAACACAGAAAATTGTGCATCATCAAGTTCTCTCACAATCACTTTGATAGTTTCACATGCCGCCGCATTAACAATTTCCTTTTGGATAGTGGGAGCTACCAATTTAAGATTTTGCGGAGCATTGTCGAATGTAACACCTCTCACTTCTTCATTGTGGTTGGAGAGAAACTTTAGAAGTTCAAGAAAATTTCCTTGGTTACTTGAATCTGCAGACTCATCATTACCACGAAATGGAAGTCCTTGTTTTAGTAGAAACCGTATACAATTAACCGTGGCATTCAAGCGGATCCGGTACATGGCTCTAACTTTGTTTGATTGGTTGTCCAAAACCGTTTGAATATGTTGCCTTTGATTCAACAAGTCTTTACATTTGCCCCAAGCTTGATTATGAGCACTATTGGGTCCTCCCACATGAGTTTGAATTCTATCACACTTCTTCCAATTTGAGAAGCCCTCACCAACAAAAGACTCACCACCTGATTGATGACCAATATCCGGCTTGAAAAGATAACAACATAAGCAATATGCTGCCTCTTTTGCTATATTATACTCCAACCATGTTGGAAATTTAGTGAACCAAGTCCCAACGAATTTTCTTTGTTTTTTTCCAAATTGAGTTTGCCGAAAATTGTGGTCGCGAGGCTGACAAGGACCTTTTTGCAAATATGCTCTGCGTATTTGATCTCGCTCATTGGGGTTGTAATCCATAATGGCAGGTCTTAAACCAGGATCTGAAGGAAGATCGGCCAAGTTGATTTCCACACAACTAGAATTTGAAGGCAGGCATGTCACATTAATTTCCACACAACTAGAGTTTGCAGGAAGGTCTGTCTCGTTAATTCCCATTCGACTTTGTTTTGATGGTTGAGAGCTATTTGATCCTTTTACATTAGGAGAAACCTCCATGGGTGATTTTCGTTTGAAGTATTTCTCCATAGTATGTACTGTTACAAAGATAAATAGAGCATACGTATCAACAAAGGTATCCGAAAAGCCCTAAAATCAGTATAAAAAAGCCCTAATTGAAAATCCCTAAAATCAGTATTAAAAAACCCTAATTAAAATCGGGCATTTATTAGAAAAAGCCCTAATTGGAAAGCTTGAAAACTGGAGCAAAAAACCCTGATTATAAAGCTTGAAAACTAGAAGCAAAAGTCCTAAATTCAATGTATATAAACATCCGAATTAAAAATTCCTATGTAAATGGGCCAAAAGATGTGCATATATACTATATACTATAATATCTGTATCACAAATTCACAAATTCACATCTCAGTCAATATAGACTTGTGGAACATATTCACGAGACTCACGACACGTCGACATCACCATCCAACCATCCGACACATGGGCCATAGCAATATAGCATACATATGATATATTGATATGTATATATATTATATATGAACTAGTGCTTACCCGTGCCTGCGGCACTACGCATCGTCATTGACATTGGTGTATTATATTTGTTCTGCTTCTTAGTGGCACAAAAGATATAACTAAATCAACCCCACTACCAATCTAGACCCCGACTAATACAAATCAACTACCTACGGATAAATTGAAATCCTATGCCTTGTTGTAAAAAGAAAGAACAAATGTTAATTTCACATTAAAGACACTGGCATAATTGCTTATTTTTACACATCAGTTACACAAAGAAGCCAGTTCAATCGATTTTGCTCAGTTGCTGCCCAAGCATCTACGATAAACTCTTGGAATAGTTTCCCAGCTCGTAAAATTGTTGAGTACTCTGAGTTTCGTTGAAACAAACGAAAGCTATAAAATTCCATTTGAGTGAGTCTTTTATCCGTGTATTGTTTGCTTCGTACATCCCAATGTCTCATCTCAGGTTCCCATCCAAGCTCACCCCGGGGAAACAATAGAACATAATGCAATGGTAAATAAGCCGGGTGGCATTCATTAACTCGCATTAACCCATTATTTCCTCTCAAATGCAGCACAATATCTCTCATTCCACTCTTCTCGGTTCCATCGCCGGGTAGAATTATTGCAATCTCATTTGCTGTTGGGAGATTATACCTCCGACGATCTGTTGATGAACTGTAATGAAGATAAGCAGGTAAATTTTGTCCCACCGATTTAGATTGATTTAAAATCTCAAAAGCTCGAAGGAATTTTTCAGGAAACGGATTAAATGTCAACAAACAATCTTGAATTGTCTTGAGGACATCTCTTCTCAAGTGCGGATTTTTGTTATTGCGAGCATTAAGAGCAGACTCGGGGTCGTATATGTACAGCTGAGAATAAATCGCTTCATGCCCCGGTTGTGGCAGCAAAGATCCTGTTCGATGACGTAATTCACCATGGATAGTGAACGATAACGGCCCTCTTCCATTAAGCACTCTTGTATCTAATTTAGCACCAAGACTTGTAAAAGCATTAGTTGCATTATACTCTCGAGTATGATGACGAAATGATTTTGATCGCTCATCATTGCCATCGTACAACTCTTGTAGCGCCAACGGAGGTGCAATAAGGGAAGGTAGCTTTATCTTTCCTTGCAGGCAGCAAGTTCCAAAAAGTGGATGTATTAAAGATGAATTGGTCAATTTTTCACTCATCCAATGCAAGGCTTTACAATGAAAACACGATACATCCATCCTCCCGAGATAATGACGATTGAGATATCTGTTAGCTTGAGGATCAACCCCTACGTTTGCAGATTCATCCTCCTCTAACTCATCATCAATAGATTGATTTTCAGGAGGTAGCCTACATATACATGTTAACACATATGTGAAGTAAAAAAAAAAGGGTATAAAAATATAAACATATCAAAGACAAATGAAAAAATAGATTGATTTCCAAGAATTAGCCTACAAACTCATCATCAATAGATTGATTTTCAAGAGGTAGCATACATATACATCTTAACACATATGTGAAGTAAAAAAAAAGGGTATAGAAATATAAATATATCAAAGACAAATGAAAAAATAGATTGATTTCCAAGAGTTAGCCTACATATACATGTTAACACATATGTGAAGTGAAAACACACAAAAATGGTATGGAAATAGAAACATATCAAAGACAAATGAAAAAAATGTACCGATGAATTGGAGCTAAAGATGTGCCTGACATGGCAAGAAGTTCTTTGTCAATATTCTGTGGAGGAGTTGCAATGGCTAGAAACTCATCCTCGAGATTCCGAGGAGGCATTGAAGGATGACACATTTCAGAATCAGATTCTTCGATAATGCTTGGCATGGCTACAGATTCTTCAATATGCAATATCTCATGTTGGCGTGTTTGTGAAACCATTGCTCGCTTTGGTGCTGGAATTTCTATAGATGTAGAAGTCACTGGATTGCTATTTGTTGCCATCATGCCACGTTCTAGGCATGCACGTCGACGACGACTTGGTGTTAAAGACGGAAAGAATGTGGGCCGCCTCGGTTGAATGCATTCTCCTGCTCTTTCTCGTTCACGTCGTAAGCATTGGGCCTTTGATATAACATTATAATTAGGTGCCTACACAGTGGATGAAATAACTTTAGAGTTTTGATATAGAAAAAACAATAAAAATGATTGGTCCCAAAAAAAAGAGAGAGAACTTGAAGGATGCGTAATACCACTTTAGGTGCAGCATTTTCTTTACCTCCACAAATTGCTATTGCCTTTGCCTTTTCCTTAAGAAAAGAATAAGATTAATAATATTTCAGAATATATATACTAACAAACATCATGATGTAATTAATAGGCATACCCCCTGCATACGATTCTGATTCAATTCTTGCTCATCACGGATCACTACGCCAACATTCTTTTCTTGAAGAAACCTAACCTATACAATAGAAAATGAAGAACAGTGATCAATAGAAAATGAAAAATGAAAAATGAAGAGTTCAAGTTTATCTTACGGTTTTCTCCAAATCACCATCCAGCATAGATTTCTTTCCCTTAGATACACAAATGGCCTTCCCTTTCCCTTTAGAAAGTTCCATTGCTCCTAGAACACAAAGCGACAATTAGGATAAAAGAGTTTTCACTGAAACACAAAGCCTAAAAAATTGGAAAAAAATAAACTCATAGAAAAAAAAAAGTTAACCGATTGAAAAAAAAAATCTCTATGAATCCCACACTGTCGAAGTCCCCTAAAACTAAATAGTCCGCCAAAGTGCCCTAAAACTAACCAGCTCCTCCCACAAATTAATTTTAGACCATATTGGAGTGTTATTGGAGAAAGAGCAACCTTCGGCGAGAAAAGAAAGAGTGATTGGTCAAAAGCAGAGAAATAAAAAAATGCGAAAAAGTGTACCACTCGCTAAGCAAACTTCCAATCTTGATGATGATGAAAGTATTAGAGGGCGATTATACTCTTGCCCCTATCCCATACAATTACCTGGAAAGAGAAAAAAATGAATTAGCATCAAGAACGACCGTAAAATGATGGGCCACAAATGCATAGCAGTAATGCCAAACCAAAGTGATTTTGAAAGGTTAACATCCCGAAGCCACTATTTCGTAGCAAAAGATGAGAAAAAAAATAATTTTAGAGCCCCAACAAAAGATGAGGAATAAACCAATTTTCTACCATGATCGAGTGTTTGTCCGTGAGACTGAAAAATGAAATTGATTGTCAACGTTGGAAAAGATGGTTATAGAAAAGTCGGGTTCAAAAAGGTCACCCAAAGGTTAGAATGATGGGTAACTTCAGCTTTACACTTTGCAATTTGGAGGTCAATGGTAAAAAAACATTCATGGCAGTTCGTGTGTGTCCAAGCCCAGGCAGGTAAACCCCCAATCTAGATCATTTCCTCATACTGGGGCAACTCATTTTGTTGGTTTTTTCGGCCTTTTTTTTTGTTGGGTACGTGGTTGGTATACATATTTATGCGTTCGTGTTGTAGATACTTAAAAGAGTTGGGTTTAGCATTCAAATTTTGAAAAGTGGAATACATATTGGGGCATAACAAAATGGAAAAGTGGAGCAACCCAATGGTTTCCCAAGAGCCCAAAAAACCCCTTGGGTGGAGGAGTACTTCCAGTAACCTATAGTGCTGCAGGAGTAAACCCAAAAATACAGAGATCAGATAACGCCGAAATAGTTAGGCCATTCTTAAACTCTGTTTACCTTCGAAAACCACACCTTTCTCAACTCAGAAAAAAGAAGAATGAACTGATGAAGCTATTACCTTAAATCAGGCATTCTTACAAACAGTTTCAGTCCTCGACTCAATTACTCAAATAGATAAATTGAGCCCTTTGTATTAATAGCGCAACCTACCTTCCACCAGTTATTATTGGTGCTCTCCAAAATTAAAATCGCCTAACTATTTCGGCGTTATTCACTAACCAAAAACTATTAAAACTTACAATGTAGCCTTTTTGGCAAAGGGCAACAAAACATCGGCCACATGCATTTTATGCATTTTAACAAACACGTAGGCAATTTCACGAACACATTGTAGCACAATTAAAAGTACACAAAATCTAGTCACATGCATTTTATGCATTTTCACAAACACATTGTAGGCATTCTCTTGAACATGAACATACCTTCTCAAAAGCAGAGAAGGAAGAGGGCCAAGAGGTATTTTTCGTGGTGGTGTTCTGATAGTTGTGCGCTACGGGGTTACTGTGACCAGGTGTGTTCCATTGCTGGGCGAGGCAGGGGGCCAGCGGGGGTGTGTCCGTGAGTCGGACCTGCTGAGAAGATGAAGTACGGTGAAGAAAAAGATGAAGCTTAAGATTTAGAACGTTTGTGGGTTTGGGATTTAGAACGTTTGTGGGTTTGAGATGTGTAAGGAATTTTAGCTTAAAACTATGGGCTCTTTAATGAAATAAGGAGAATGCCTGTCAGCCCTTGGATCAAACAAATCTGAACCATTGTAACAACTTGTCCCCACACCCTTCTGTTTTATTATATAGATATATACAAAACTGGTCCAGAAAAAGTGAGAGTTAGAGAGACTGAGAGAGAGACCTCAGTGGTGGATTCTTGCTGCCTGGTGGCCGGTGGGTTGGGTCGGCGACGCCGTGACGGTGGGAGTCTTGGGTTGGATCGGCAGCCGGTCGGCGCTCCTTTTCTTTTTTCTTTCTCGAACGAACGAGAGAAAAGTGTACCCACTTTTTGCTTTTGTTTTTCACTTTTTGTTTGCTTCCTGTAAAAAAAAAAAAAAAAAATTAAAATTTGACTGGGGGCACGTGCCCCCACGGGCCCCTGTGTCCGTCCGTCCCTGCCTGCACATTTGTGCTTGTATTTCAGTTGTGTTTCTTGGCTGTGGTAGTTAGGATAGCCAGCTCAGCAATCCATGTAAGCATCTTGTGATCCAGTGAGAGCTTCAGATGGGTGAGCAATAAAGTAGTGTCTCTCTCCTCTGTGTTCAATTCAGCAGATAATGAAAAGCTTCAATAGATTTCTGTGTCTCTAGAATTACATTTTTCATAGATTTTGGTATAAGAGTGGGATCCATTTTATTTCTTATTTTAAAATTTTACAATACACACCCCATAATGACAGACTAACAAAAAAGCTGCACGATGTTAAACTCAAAAAGAGATATACGTGATAGACCTCAAAGCGACTATACATAAGGAGGAATACTAAGAAAATATAGTTCCATATTGCTTACGACCCACCGTCACTCCCGTCCCTAGAAGATTATGTCCGTTCGTACGTTTCCAAGTTTTTGAGTCTCGAAGGCGGACAACCTAGCGGTAGCCAGCCAAAAACAGCTTGTTTTTCGGCTGGCGACCACTGCATCCTTTCGGTTTGTGATTCTACAAAGACAGAGTCTGGGAAAAGTAATGACTACTATCACATTCTACACTTAATACACAGTAGTTACATTCCTGGTGAAGAAGGAAAAGAAACCGAACTCGGTATCCAACTAAATTCCAAAAAGCATTGCGAATTAACGCTCTCTGCATCGGACCTCCACTACGCAGGAGTCAAGTACGTACCCACTACGGATCTACTCGAGGTCAAGTTCATCAACGAAGGCATAGGCTGTTGGCAGTGTCGTACCATCGCGTTTCAAATCCCGACCATCTATATAAGCAAGACCACAGAGTCATTCCTCAGAAACGTCATTGCCTTGGAACAGTGTTCCCCCAGGGTTCCGCGGTACTTCACATCCTACGCGAAGCTCATGGACATGTTCATCAACTCTGAGGAAGACGTCCGAGTGCTTAAAAAGGACGGAGTCATACATAATTACTTGAGCACGGACGGGGATGTCCGTGATCTATTCAACAAGCTGTGCAAGGAAGTTGTACTGGAGGACTTCCATTTCGACAAGAACTGCCAAGAGGCATCCAAGTTTAATATGCGTTGGCAGACGAGGGCTGTGAGATACGTGACTCGCCTGTTCGTTGCTAATCCCTGGCCAGCCCTGGCTCTCGTCATTGGCTTTGCCGCTTTTCCTATAACGATTTATCAATTTGGTTATGCCATTCGCACACGGTATCGTCGATGATCATTAGCATTGTCTGTGTTTCAGTTTTAACTAAAACTGCAACAGACATCGCGTATCAGAAGGATTAAAATCTGAATTGCATCTCCTTCAGATTTAATTTTTTTTTTTTTTTTTCTGTTTCTGGGTTAGCTATGGTATGTTTGTCTGCTTTCCCCTCTCTCGATGTACCCAGTCGAGCCTAATAAAACCCTTAATTTTGTGCTGAGTAAATTAAAATGTTGTTTATGTTTCAACTTGAATTTGCTGTGAGAATTGCCAGTATTTCTAAATGTATAGTTCATATATCCTCGGAAGGAACTGGACTTATTAGTGATAGAGATAATTTTTGCCTCTCCTACACGAATCTGAAAAATCAAAAGGGATCTGTAGAAATGCTAGCTAATTAAGAGTAGTTAATTGGTTGACTATAAATTCTTGATCCAATCTGCTAATTGTTCATCCACAATCATGATCTTGAATTCACAAACGTGTACAAAGCTCAATGTTTAAAATTTCCCAAATAGTGTTTTGTACTTCAAATCACAAACATGTACTGCCTTCTCAAGCGAAGAAATCTCTCTCTCTCTCTCTCTCTCTCTCTCTCTCTCTCTCTCTCCTCAAATCTAATTTTTTATGTAGTATATCAATCCACATGTATCACTTTAGCTCATTAATTAGGGAGGGACTTAAATACCTAAGATCGATGTTCCAACAACTACAAACCCACAAAGCGAAGGTTAAAGGAATTTACTACTAATCTTTGAAATAAGTTACCACTACAAAAATAAAAAATTGAGCTTTAGTAACAAAATGTTGTGGAAAATTCTTAAATCATTAAAGATAGCTATATAATTACAATATTGCAAGTTGTCATAGAAACTGGTTATTTCGAGGAGATGTACTTCTTCACGGAGGCTTTGCGAACAACATATATATTTACGGAGCGGCGCAATTTCAACCGTCCATTCGCTCAATTAATGACTGAGATTCGTTTTCAATTATGACTGGTCACAATTAATTATTATCGGTCATAATTGATTTTCAATCCGGATCGTTTAAAAACACTTTGGACAGTCGCATTAGACTCCGTAACTTATTCTTCACAGAAACAACCGTAAAGAAAATTTTCTGTATTTTGAGACAATTTCAGATGTTGTCACTAAAATTAAGTATTTAGTGACAATCTTGTCATGTTGTCACAAAAAAAGCGTCACTAAAAGTTCGGCCGAAAAAAATTGGGTGCCACAATCAATTAGTGACAAGAATTTTTTGGCAATATAAGAAAGCTTCACAATAGGTCACCAATTGTGACAAAACCACCACCTTGTCACTAATTCTACAATATTTTAGTGACAACATCGTCTTCTTCGGTCACAAAGTTTCTTTTAAGTTATTATTTTTCTAAAGTAATGCATGAGTGTGACAACCTATGAAGACCCCATCTATCCTTCAATGTAACACTTAAATAAGGCATCCAAAATTATAAGTACTAATGGCTTTACGACCATGACAATCTGTAACAACCACCATCTTTAGTCCCAGTAGCATGTCAAGCGCACCTAGTATAACATTCCATGCATGGGTACGTCAGTAAACGTACAATTCCTTGTAGTGAGGGAAAATTATAATGAGCCGTAGATGAACTCAACTTTAGATTTGGAAAACCTGTACGAATTAAATTAGCATGCATTTGCTTATTGCATTTTTTACTTGATTGCTCATGATCGTGCATCATCTGTGTATTGTTTTGGACAGTTTCTCAACAACTTAGAACAGCTGGAAAACAAGTGAAATTGTTTTTTTCGGAGCCCAGTAAGTCATGACGGATCACCTTCAACTTGTTTGAAACATGGGATGAAAATGACAAAACGTAGTTGTTTTAATCTTGTAGATGCTTACGAAAGTAGAAGGCTCAAACATACAATAAGTTGAAAATTTCCAAACTGCACATGTTAATTTGAGACCACTATAGATAAAGTAGTATGGGTCCCTCACGAAGGCAACTTTGCAACACACTAATTAATTCAGCGACAAAGACAAGCATTGAACTCGAGAAGATCCAAAAACTTGTGAAGAGAAGTTTTTATAAAATGAAATAATTTTTTTTTTTGTGGAGAAATAGAAAGAAATTCCCATGTGCTTAACAGTTTAAAAGATAAACAACCCAAAATATAAAGCTATAATGCTTAGGGAGGAGCAGCCGCACTAGCTCTCTTTTACAAAATGGATCACTATATAGCTCTATTACAAAGCGGGTTAATTCTTGTAACTGTTGTGTGGTGCACAAAGCTTGTTAGCACCCGCCTAGCAAAACAATGGGCTTGATGTACATCCTTACACTCTACCTTGATAATCTTGCAAGAAGATAGCTTCGAGATTGAGTGGCCAAAAGAGTGCGCAACAAAATTTGTCTGAAAAGTGACATCAAATGGAATATTCAAGCCCGAGGATTTAGTAATTGATTTTCATAAACTTCAGTGGGTTCAATTTTTGTTAGGTTTTTTTTGGCTCATATGATTGAAGTGGAGCTGTAGAGGTCTTGGTCAACACTGGTAAGTAAGCATTCAATAGGCAGCTGGGAAGTGAATGTTTCGAAGCTAGGAATGCAAAATATGGTTGGATTTCATTATCGTTGGGCCTTCAATACTAAAGACTCACAGCTTGGCTTAAAACTGGAGGCAATCAATCAATCTCTGCTTCTATACACGTAAGCCATGTATGCTTACCGAAGTGTAGAGAGAGAAGTAATACGGGTGGCCTTTTATCCTTATCATAAGTTGTCCTTTGGGTGGTGAGAGTTGGTCCAGAAGGAGTTGGGTTCTGTAATTTGGCTTCACTTACTTATTATTTCTCGCATAGATGATGTTAAAACATCCACCTCAAAACAAACTCGCAATGAGTGGAGAGGCCGTTCAGGCTCATACAGGGCCGGCTCATAAGTTTTGGAGGCTGGAAGTGAAACTCTTAAATGAGGCCTCCCTATATTTTTTTTATATAAAAGTGGTCTACAAAAAGTCTCATAAAAAAAACCATTACAAAAAGTAATTCCACCATTATAAAAATAAAAAAAAAAACCATTACTCCTCGGGCGTTTCTTTTTTTCTTTCTCTTTTTGATCGTTCCAGTGTTTCTAATGAGTAATTCCACATTTTGGGCTTATTTTGTAACTCATAAATTTCAATTGGGCCTATTTTGTGTAAAGAAAGCTTAGTGTAAAAAAAATTTGGGCCATATATACATACATATATATAGAGATCCTAAAATTTTGAGGGCCCTCGTTTTAAACATTTTTTGGGGGCTAAAAACACGTGCTTCCTTGGCCTCTCTCTTTAGCTGGCCCTGGGCTTATCTACTAGTTTTTAGAGGAGATAATTAACCAATGTGGAATAATTTTCAACACTCCCCCTCATGGACAACTCCCAACTCGCACGTGGAGAGGTTAACAAAGGATCGAAACACACTGTTCACAACGAAACGAAAAGCAACTGTATCACAAATAAAGGAAAAAAAAACCTCTGAAAGTCCAGCTCTCATACCATATTGGTACTTTTTCTACATCCAGTGAGTTCCATTCTTACTTTTGGCAGCTTTCATATGGTATTAGGTAGAAGGAAAATGTAAAAGCAACCCCTGGGATTTTGATCAGTCTTAGAAAGTGTAAAAATGCGTACCGAAGCGTGTGAAAGTGTAATGAAATTATAAAAAGTATATATAATATTTTTTTGACATTTTCTTCGACCTATTAACAGTCTATTGGGACTTTTTCGATTACCATATCTATATACTACTTCTTTTAAATGTACGAAGATGTTTCCTCCTTTTTAATTTCCACAAATGCCCCAAGCACTTACAACTAATACCAATCTTATCCTACACCTGTTTCCAACGAACACAGCACAAACGGGTTCAACTAAAACGATACAATAGGCACCATTTTCCTGACAACGGTAACAAGCAACTAACGCCTCCCAAGAAGCGCCCCTTAAATCCTTCTTTGCAATGGTTCGCCTATGTATATAAACGGTAAAACACCAATTCTTGATGCACATGCACTTCTTTGCAATCCTTCCTTGTTTTCACCATTATCCCGTAGCGCCAGCAGTAAGGCCGCCCTGACCCCTGTGTTCGCCATTGTCTATCACCTAGAATGGCTTTCAAACAGAATCTTAAGACTCCACACGGTAAGCATCCCAAAAGTATTAATCTGACGTCGAGTTCCAGTGTTCAAGATCATAATGTGAATGGTTAAGGAGAAAATTGTTGCACTTAATTTGTTTGATGAATTGCCTCTATCGGCATCTCACTCTCCACCTTATGCAAACACGTTTCGCATATTACGTATTTTTCCTTTCCCATTCTCTGATGTTATGTGCACATTAATCAACATCTCATTGCCATGGGAAACCAATGAAAGACAAAGAGGACCTAACAGTAGATAGATCATAGAAAAGTTGACACACTTTTTTCAAAAGGGTTAGCAAGTTAGTGCTACTATCAAGTACTTTACGTTCCTCCACTATCTCTGAAGTACTTTTGAGTTTTGACCTTTATTTCCCATGACATATGTGATGAAGTCGTCCTTATGTAGCTTATGTAGGTTGTATGTTTATAGGTTTTACACGAATTAATATTTTCTCCTATGTATTTTACACCTACATATGTTTTAGGGCGGGTCCCAAGCGTGCCTTACAAGGTACTCAGATGCTATATCTTTCAGAAATGCCAGTGAAGAGCTTCAGTTAGATAAATCGCTTATTCTCCTATGTAATAAGGCAGTATGTTATAGAAGAGAAGACAACATCATTCATATGCTAAACATGAAGAAAAAATGTAGAAAGAGTTAACACCTACAAGTCCGTCAACGAGGTCAATTTGGAATATGTTGACGGTATTCCACCTTCAAAGGCATTTCCTTGAAACCTCCTACAGATGAACTAACTACGTAAATTCACTGATTACATAAAATAGAGGTTACTCAATGAAGTATCAATACTTTAATTAAAAAAGCATCTCGGTTATCAAACATTGGTATCTAGTTTTAAGTAAAGCAATGATCGGGGTATGATGGTCGAAATAAAGAGGACACGGCATACACATTGCTTACAGGATGCTAAGTTTTGACCAGTTCCCTATGAATTCAAGTATGTTCCCTATGAGTTCATTATCGGAACCCCATAGCAGAAAGAGGAAAGGTAAAAGAAGAGAAAGGGAAGGAGGAGAGAAATAAACTCACCCCGAGTCCCGGACCGAATGAGAAGTTCAAAACTCACTGGAAAAAACCTATTACCGAAGTCTCTACGGATCGACCTACTAGCCGTTGTAACTTGTGCTCCATTTTCATTCCACAAAAGTGAAAACTAGAATGAGAGTAAATGTACTCAACTTTAGAGTTGGAAAACCATGTAAAAATTAGCGTGCATTTACTGATTGTGTTTTTACTTGATTGCTCATCGCTCATCATATGTGTATTGTTTTGGCCGATTTCTCAATATTTGAAGCTCAATTTGTTAGAACAAAACTGCTTTCGAAGCCCAATAAGTCATAATGGGTTGCCTTCAATTTGTTTGAAAATAGGGGATAAAAATGACAAAAACATCTTGTTATCGATGCTTTCAAAAGTAGAAGGCCTCAAACATACTGTAAGCTTTTTGTCATTCGCTATCAAAAAAAATTTCCAAATCACACATGTTTCAAGACCACTGTCAATAAAGTAAATTCAGGCTCCTCATGAAGGCAACTTTGCAACACTAGCATTTCACACTAATTCAGGGACAGAGACAAGCATTGAACTCGAGAAGGTTTAAATTTGTGAAGAGAATTTTTTATAAACATGAAATAAAAATTTAGGTTTTTTTTTTTTTTTTTTGAGAAACGGAAAGAAATTCGGATAAGCATAACAATTTTCAAGATAAACAACCCAAAATATAAAGCTACAATAATTAGGGAGGAGCAACACCAGCACTTTTACAAAATGGATCACTAGCTCTATTACAAAACGGGTTAATTCGTGTAACTGTGTGGTGCACAAAGCTTGTTATTGCTCGCCTAACAAGACAATGGGCTTGATAAACATCCTTTTGCCCTGCCTTTATAATCCTGCAAAAAGAGAACTTTGAGATCCCGTTGCCAAGAGTGCTCAACATAAATTTTTCAGAAAAGTAACATGAAATGGGATATTGTTAAAGTCCAAGGATTTAGTTAATGTCACTGTCCGAGTAATTTTGACTGTACTAGTAAGGCGCAAATGGCCACCTTCAATTTCATAGATAAAAACATACAAAGGTCTTGCTAACGATCGCCCACCAAGTGATGGATAATATGCATGTATTGAATATATTGTCACATAAGTTGGAATCGCTGTAACATCTAGCCAACTACATTACTTTCATGAATATTAAAATATTTTTTCGAATATCAATATTTTATTATCCATCGCCCTAAGGATTGTGCTTAACATTTTTCATCGTCCAAAGGACAAATGTGAGAACCCACTTGGGGTCTAGTCCCACATCGGTGGGCTATGGAAATTCCATGTGGTATATAACGAGACACATGGTTAGGCGAATGGTTAACAGGCGCGGGTCGTTACAGGTGGTATCAGAGCCGACACCAACCAGAAGTGTGAGGCGGCTCCCGCGAGGAGACGTGTTTGGGTGGACCTGACAAGTGAAGAGCTTGAGGTGCTTGTTATGCTTGGGCGGGTTCCACATGAGACGAGCTTGAGGTGTTTGTCGTGCTTAAGCAGGAACTTGTCTCACATCACTTAACCGGAAGAGTGAGGCGCAACGGGGACGTTGCGATCCAAGTGGGGGAGATTGTGAGAACTCACTTGGAGTCTAGTCCCACATCAGTGGGCTATGGGAATTCCATGTGGTATATAACGAGACACGTCGAGCTACTGTATAATTTGATATTAATCTTTTGAGCCACGTGATTAGGCGAATAATTAGCAGGTCAGCTGGCCCGGATCGTGACAACAAACAAAGATAAAAAGTTCTAGTTGCTTACCAAGTGTGTTAAGCCAATCAAGAATGTGATGAATCTTGACATACTATATCAATAGGATGAAATATTGTTCATATATATTAGTATAATAGATATCAACTAGACGAACTTTTTTCTTTTTTGATAACCCAGGCATTCGGAACAAATAATTAAGCGCACCTTGATTAATTTTTGAGTACCAATTGGCCGTTCACTAATGAATGCCTCATTAAAACTGGAGAAAATTTCCCGAATGGACTAATTACCAAACAATTGAAAGCACAAGCCTAAGGACTTAATTAAATGTCATTGAAACCCAAAAAAGAACCTCCTAGCCCTAGCCACCTCCCACCTTCCCTCTCTCCCCCTAGGGTTTCCACCTTGGGGGTTGATAGGCGCGCAAATGTTCACATAAGCGCCCCATAATTTATCTTTGCTAAGTCTATTTATTTTATTACTTAGTGATTTAATGCTTAATTTTTGTGTTGTAGGTAATTGGAAGATTTGATACGAAACGCGCAAAGTTATGGGTCAAAAGTTTAGCACTAAACTTAATTAGTCCATGGACAAGACTACTGCATTTGCAATTCAATTGGATGGCCCAATGCTCATGTATTTGACTAACTGGTGGGCCAAGTGAAGGAATTTGGCCTAAGCCAAGTTATCGGCCCACGAGGGTTATTCTTTTACACGGTTTTGACGAGCAGCAGTAGATATAGGTTTTGATTATTTTATAAAAGGAGGCCATCAGCAGCATGGAAGGATTATTATTTTTCATTAGGTTTGAGAGGAACGGACGAAACAAAGGATTGAGGCAGCGGTGATACCTTCTTGGGTTTCACGCACGACTTTCTTCTGGCGGTACAAAACAGAGAAAAAGGAGCAGCCGAGTATCGGGACGCATAACGACGAACGAGGCTGCTGTTATTTGGTTCGAATATTGTTTACTTTCTTTCAGAGTTGTTTTTCTTTCTTTCAAGTTATTTAAAGTCTTGTTTAATTACTCGTACTTTCATAATTCATTTTAATTTTGTTCTTTATAAAAGTTGTTTGTTTATTTTTGTTTAATTCGGATCTATTATTTATTTTTCGTATCGAATAATAGAAGCATGATTCAAATTAGGGTTTCTTCTTTTGTTCCTTGGTTAATAATGAGTGAGTAGTTTTATAGGTAAGGTTGCGGGATGATTAGCATACCGTGATCAGTTCGGGTACTGTTCCTATTTTTCAAACAATGGAAAAATAATCTTAGATTGGAAAAATACTTCCTGTGGACGAACCCGGGCATTGTCGGAGCCCATGTGAACGGGGGAATGAGGGTCCAAAACTCATTCTTTGCTGCGCATGGGTATACGACGACCATAGGGTTTCGCATCTTACAGGGTATCTTTTTCAATATAAAATTAAACGTTTTTAAGAATACTGAATGGAGCAAGTAAATCCGGATTGGTTGCGAGTGTTATGAACCCTACAACCGTACCTTTCTTTTAATTATTCGAAAAGAACAATCAATTTCTTAGGTCTTAGTTAATCTCAATCAAACGACAAGGGGTGGCTACCTAAGAGCCCGCTTTAATTATAACAACCCGAGTTTTCACAGCACACACTTCACCGTCCTTAGTGGATTCGACTCCGGTCTTACCGGGTATTGTGCTACATCGGTCTCCGCCCTACGCTTGGGGCAACCCATTATTTTAGGTCTAGAAATCGGTCAAGCATTTTTGGCGCCGTTGCCGGGGACGGTAACGTGTGTTAAGAATTCGGGTAGTTGTTTTATTTTATTTTATTTTGTTTTTAGTTTCGGTAGTTGTTTCGAGTCATCATAGGTAGAGGTAAGCAATCCTCCATCGTAGGAAAGCAATCACCTCTAAAACCTAAGTACTATCGAGACAATACCAGGCGTCACGTAGCCATTGAGAGAGGGCCGAGAGTAACCGTGGAAAATCACGAGTCTTTTAGTGGTGAGTCATTTAATATCGGTGGTCTGTTCGTTGATTTAATAATTGAACCACCGATGGCAGAGGCGCAAAAGTCGATGCGTGAGCTCATGCATCCAGAGAGGATCACTCCTCTCGGACCAATAGTTCTGCCGACCGAGACAATGGAGGCACGTAATGCCTTCACCATAAAGCTTGGTACACATAATGCCCTTCCCCTCTTCTACGGGAAGGAAAATGAGGATCCGTATGACCATGTCCGCTATTTCGAGCAGTTGGTATGCACCCTTGCCACCACTGCCCAGTGGGAGAATGCTTGCCTTAAGCTTTTCCCATCTTCGCTTAAGGATAGTGCGGATAAGTGGTTGCGGATGCAGAAAGCCCAGTCTCTCACGACATGGGCTGCTGTCCGAGATCTCTTTTATAAGAGATATTTCTCAGAGAATAAATCAAAGTACCTGACTCGCCAAATACAGGCTTTTGAGCAGAAGGAAGGCGAGTCATTCTTAAGGTGTTGGGAGCGGTTCAAGAATTTACTATTGTCCTTGCCTCATCATGGATTCGTGAAACACCAATTGGTGTCATTTTTCTATTTGGGCTTGAATATTTCAACGGCCCAACAGATGGAGTACCTCTGTAAAGAGAAGGATTTTCTAGATAAGTCCCCGGACGATGCGTGGGACTTTCTAGACGAGTTGGCCGAGAAACACCGAAGGTGGGAACCTTCCGATCTCAGTGATAGGGCCATGGCTGCACAAGGACCCAGTGGGTCTGCCACCTTTCCATTGAGCGTAAAAGAGCATAGTGTCCAGTCTCAACTGGACAAGATGACTGAGCAATTAGAGGACTTGAAGCTAAAACAAGTCCAACAGGTGAACAAGGTGAGAGTCGAGGAGGTGTGCGCGTTGTGTGAGTATTCAGGGCATCCAGTCACTGCTTGCCCTGCATTTCCCATAGTTAAGAAAGCCTACCATAGCAATCAGGCTGAGTTAAATGCGATTAACCAACATTGGGACCCATTCAATTCAGGGTGGGCCCACAACTCACTTTTGGGTTGGAGGGATCAAAAAGTCCCGGTGCAACCCCAAGCACCACCTCAGCAGTCAGTCCAGCAGTTCCGGCTTCCTCAAGGCGAAATAACCCAGTTTCGTTACCCGCCTCAGCAGCAGCAAGGGTTCGGTCTTTCATCTTTTAGACCACCCCCAGGCATTAACCATCCCCCGTGGGATAAGCAGACTGATGAGATGATGAAGGCTCTCATGCAGTCTCAAATTAGCTTTACTGAGCAAACCAAGCAGGCAATTGGTGACATTAGGACCCAATTGACCCAGTTGACGGCGGCAGTTGGACAAGTCCAGCAGGAGAAGGGAAAGTTTCCTTCTCAACCTTTAGTCAATGCCGTCGGTACTCATTATGTGGGTGATTCTTCTGGCCCGAGTAATCCGAATCTCAGTCTGGAAGAGGCTAAGGCGATCACCACTCTCAGAAGTGGGAAGGTGATCAACAAGGATTTACCCCCAAAGCAGAAATCGGTGCCACCCCCGGTGCCGGTAGCCATTCCAGTAGTCGTTCCAGACTTAGGAAGTGTTCCTGAGGTAGAGAAAGAGGCGGAGTCTCCTGAAGTGGTGGTGCCTACAACTGCGGCCCCCACAACTCCAACACCACCCATTGCTCCATATCCAAATCGCTTGGTGGCGAAGCCTAAGGTCAATGTGAACTTTCAAATGCTTGAATTATTCAAGAAAGTTCAGTTTCCTATCTCGTTGATGGAAGCCATTGATGCAATTCCTCAGTTTGCGAAGGTCTTAAAGGATCTTTGCACTTTAAAACGAAAGACTAAGAGGCGGGACAAAGTGCTCCTGACGGAGCAGGTGAGCTCCATTTTCCAGGCCGATATCCCAACTAAGTGCAAAGACCCTGGTTGTCCCACCATCCCTATAGCTATCGCAGGCCAGAAATTTGATAAGGCATTACTGGATTTAGGAGCAAGTGTCAACCTGCTCCCATATTCGTTATACTTGAGGCTTGGCCTCGGCGATTTGAGAGCCACACCGGTCACGCTACAGTTGGCTGACCGGAGTGTGAGAGTTCCAAAGGGAGTGGTGGAGGATGTCCTAATTCAAGTGGGTGAATTCCTTTTTCCAGTTGACTTTATTGTCCTGGATACTTGCCCGATACCGGAGGTCTTTGAGAAGACTCCTATTATCCTTGGCCGTCCATTTCTAGCCACCTCTAGTGCTATCATGGATTGCAAAACTGGACAAGTCCAATTGTCGTTTGGGGACTTGAAAATGGAGGTGAAAGTGTTTAATGCGGATAGCCGAGTCAAGAATAATGAAGTGAGTTTGATCGACACGCTGGTGCAGGAGCATGTCGATAATATTTTGTATAAGGATCTTCTGGAGATAGCCAAGGAGATGTCATTCTTAGATTCTCCAGAATTAGGGAATTTGATGGAGATACTAGCAAGAGAGGAAGTGTGTGATGCCGCTTCGGACTCAGTTCTTGAGCCGCTGGGTGCCCCATTATCTTAAGTTTCGACGGGTAGCTTTTGCGTACCACTTTCTTCACTGAGAAGTGGACCCGGCTCCTAGCAATAGGGGTACCCATCATTGACTTGGGTTTTGGCACAATTTATACACACTTGTTTTCTTTTATTTCTTGTTAAGCATTAAAAAAAAAAATTGGAAAGTGAAAAAAAAATTAGAATAATGGTCTGGTATAGCCACCTGGTCAAAGCTATGTATGTAGTACTTAGGAGGTTGGGTCTGACGGCAGGCGCGTAGTTAGCAGCGAGAATTCTGTCTGAACCATCTGACTTTAATGTCCAAACTCTGTGGAGATTGCTTCACAAACGGAGTGGTGGGTAAGGAATCTGGCAGCCCCAGAGGGAGTGACAGCCTATTAGATGATGGCACCACTTTTCAAGATATCGTTGAATCCTATGCATACTGTTCTTCCAACAAATAGGGAACCACAGTCTTTGGCCAGGGAGAAAAGTAGTACCCGTGCCTTTCGCGTGAAGAAAGTGGATGATTTTTTTTTTTTTTTTGTCTTTCATTTTATTTCTTGCTTTGTTTATTTCTTTTTGTCATTTTTCTTGTTGTTTTGGAGGCTAACATTTTGCAGGTTGTTCAATTCAAGTTGGGGGTCTTCCTCTCTCTATAGTTTACTCTGCTTAGCCCTTTCTTTTTAAGGTGATATCTCTCCTTTCTTTTATGTTTCTGTCCTATCTTTATTGTTCATGCTTTCAATGAGGACATTGAATAGTTCCAGTTGGGGGGAGGGTCACTTTGTTCGCTTAAAAAAAATTTTTCTTTTTGCATGAGACTTGAAGGCTGTTGAGATTGACTCTTTATTGATTAAGCTGGAGATGTGATAGTCATTATTTGATTATATTTGTGGTGGCATTGTAGTTCTTTTTGCTAGCTTGTCGCAAAGAATTTGTCATGGCATTTATTTTTAGTACATTTGCACTTCACGTCTATTTGGGCTTTGGTTGCCTGTGAACTGTGACTTAATTATTCTTGATGGCTAGTTTAGTGGAGACTTATGCCCATGTGAGTTTAGAGCCTTATCTTTTCTTGGAGTGGTGTCAAATAAACTCTTTTTGTCACAAAAGAGTAAATTCCTTGTTGATCTCATTATTTTTGTCGTCGAGTGTTGGGAATTTACCTACTTATCTCTTGGGTTTGGAAAGTTGCATGGTTGTATTGGCCCTTGGAGAGGATTATAGGCTATCTTTGCTATTTTGAGCCGGTTTGTTTCTTTCATTTGTACATTATCTCTTGTGAACCCGTTTGAGCCTCGTGCATACAGCCTTTTTCTTGTTAAGCTCCACCATCTATATTGTGTCTTGAGAAGGCTTAGTAATTATGTGGAGGTGAATTATTTAGAAGAGAGAGAGAGGACAAAGTTGAGAGAATTGAGCTTTGATTGTTGGTGATCTTTCCCATTAAAAAAAAACAAAAACAAAAAAACAAAAAAACAAAAAAGGGAAGACACCATATTATTGTGGAAAGAAGAAATACTTGTTTTGAATGTGAGTTTGTGTCAAAGGTATGAAAGAGAGATGTGGCGGAGTTGAAAAAAAAGAGAAGAGAAAAAGGGCATGCATTGTTATATTTGCCTTATATGAATTGTTGTTGGCCTATTCTCGGACACTTGAATTCTTACCTAGCCTTGAAATACTTTCTCTTACCTAACGTTATCACCGGAATTGAAGTCCTATTTGATCCTAGGGGCAATGTGTTGTGAATTGGTGGATAGAGAAAGTTTCCAATGCTTGACATACTGTTCATGAGATCATGTGTCCACTATATAAAGCTTTCTTTTCGTGTCATTTTGTGCGGAAGTATCTTGCTTTCATTTACATAACATCTGTCCGCACATATTGAGAGTAATATGCACCTTGTTTCGAGTGATTTCATTTGTTGAGTGCATGACACAGTGAGATTTGAAGTTAAGACTCGGTCCGGAGAGAACTTTTGGTTATTTTTCACTTGTGACCGAAGCCCTTGTTCATACACGCTGAGTATAGGTGCCACGACTTATTTTTCTGACTTGATAGCATCTAGAACTGCTTATGTCGTTATCTCACTGCAATGGCTTCATATTCTTTGATTGAGATATCATTGAGCTGTCTTACGGTTTTTTCGGATTTCATGTGAAAGGATTCTTGGTGTTTTGTGGGTGATCACTGCTGAAAACCCTAACGAGACTTCACTCGTCCCACCGGGACTGCCTGGGGGTTTAAAAGAACTATCGGTTTTAATTTATTTTCTTTAGTTGCATTTTGTTTTCTTTGCTCGGGACTAGCAAAGTGTAAGTTGGGGGGTGTGATAGGCGCGCAAATGTTCACATAAGCGCCCCATAATTTATCTTTGCTAAGTCTATTTATTTTATTACTTAGTGATTTAATGCTTAATTTTTGTGTTGTAGGTAATTGGAAGATTTGATACGAAACGCGCAAAGTTATGGGTCAAAAGTTTAGCACTAAACTTAATTAGTCCATGGACAAGACTACTGCATTTGCAATTCAATTGGATGGCCCAATGCTCATGTATTTGACTAACTGGTGGGCCAAGTGAAGGAATTTGGCCTAAGCCAAGTTATCGGCCCACGAGGGTTATTCTTTTACACGGTTTTGACGAGCAGCAGTAGATATAGGTTTTGATTATTTTATAAAAGGAGGCCATCAGCAGCATGGAAGGATTATTATTTTTCATTAGGTTTGAGAGGAACGGACGAAACAAAGGATTGAGGCAGCGGTGATACCTTCTTGGGTTTCACGCACGACTTTCTTCTGGCGGTACAAAACAGAGAAAAAGGAGCAGCCGAGTATCGGGACGCATAACGACGAACGAGGCTGCTGTTATTTGGTTCGAATATTGTTTACTTTCTTTCAGAGTTGTTTTTCTTTCTTTCAAGTTATTTAAAGTCTTGTTTAATTACTCGTACTTTCATAATTCATTTTAATTTTGTTCTTTATAAAAGTTGTTTGTTTATTTTTGTTTAATTCGGATCTATTATTTATTTTTCGTATCGAATAATAGAAGCATGATTCAAATTAGGGTTTCTTCTTTTGTTCCTTGGTTAATAATGAGTGAGTAGTTTTATAGGTAAGGTTGCGGGATGATTAGCATACCGTGATCAGTTCGGGTACTGTTCCTATTTTTCAAACAATGGAAAAATAATCTTAGATTGGAAAAATACTTCCTGTGGACGAACCCGGGCATTGTCGGAGCCCATGTGAACGGGGGAATGAGGGTCCAAAACTCATTCTTTGCTGCGCATGGGTATACGACGACCATAGGGTTTCGCATCTTACAGGGTATCTTTTTCAATATAAAATTAAACGTTTTTAAGAATACTGAATGGAGCAAGTAAATCCGGATTGGTTGCGAGTGTTATGAACCCTACAACCGTACCTTTCTTTTAATTATTCGAAAAGAACAATCAATTTCTTAGGTCTTAGTTAATCTCAATCAAACGACAAGGGGTGGCTACCTAAGAGCCCGCTTTAATTATAACAACCCGAGTTTTCACAGCACACACTTCACCGTCCTTAGTGGATTCGACTCCGGTCTTACCGGGTATTGTGCTACATCGGTCTCCGCCCTACGCTTGGGGCAACCCATTATTTTAGGTCTAGAAATCGGTCAAGCAGGGGTTTAGAGGGGAGGGGGGGTTCTTCATTAACATTTTCTCTGCCTCCTCTTTTACATCTCCGACGACCTTCTCTGCCGCCCTTTTTTCACCGCATCCTTTTGGTCACCGCCATCGAACAAATCCTCATGCGCGACTTCTTTCCTGACATCCCGAAGCTTTGAGATCATCTCGACTTGCTCGAAGCCATTCGCAGCCGAGAGCCCATCCAGATCCAGCCGCACGCCTTGCTATATTTGTTCCAGCGACCAGAGGGGTCGGGTTGCAGAGTCTAGAGTCATAAGGTTGCAGAACATGGTCTGCTCTGGAGTTGATATGGAGAAGGGACGGTTGGGTTGTCTAATCCAGCACCGCCAATGGATTTCTTTTCTCTTTCTAGTTTTCTGCTGTGATGTCCTGCTTGCGGGTGTTTCTCTCCTTTTTTTGCCAATCAGTAAGAGAGATCATTACATCATGTATGAAGTAAAAATCACGGGACACTATATCCATTGTGTGAGAGTTCATAAGATAACTCAGCCCAATAACGGAACTAGCACGATAAATAATCCTATCAAAGGGACAACAATCTTTATAAGTCCAACTCAATTACAAATCTCATTAAGGGAAGAAATAACTCCAATAAATACAAAGAAAAGAATACCCGCCCACACACAGGTGAAAAAATTGGAACTTCTAGCCCTAGTTGGTTGGCTATTCTCTCATTGTCTAAAGAACAAAAAACCCTTTAGTTTTGTTTGGTTGAGAGTTTAGTTTAGTTTTGATAGTGGGTGGAGAAAGAAATAGAGTAATGATTGAAAATATGGGTAATGATTGGAGAGAGATAGAGAGAGATGAGAAAGTAATAATTGAAAAAATATGATAATAATTGAAAAAAGAAGTATAATAATGATTGAAAACAAAACAAAAACTAAAACTAAAAAGGGAACCGAACAAAGCCTTTAATGTTCTCTCTTGGCTATAATGAAAATTTTAAACTTTTGAAAAAAATAATAATTATTGTCATTGACAATTATTGATCATGTTGGGTACAAATGGTCACCTTTAATTTTGATGCCTATCCATGTAGTACGTTGTGGAGTGATTGACATTGATAGACCTATCCGAGAAAAATACGTGGCCGGTCAGAAATTAAAGAAAGAGAATGACATCATGCAAAAGACAACTGATCAGGCAATGAAGCTGATGCCATGTCCCTCTCAGACTCTCGTACACTGCAGATTTTGTCAGCTAAATAAAGTAAACTACTAATCGCCCCCCCGGGTGTCAGGCCCCCCCCTGACACCGTCCTCCTTCCCCTTTTTACCCTCCCCTCTCTCTCTCTCTCTCTCTCTCTCTCTCTCCCTCCCAGCACTCTCTCTCTCTCTCTCTCTTATTTGATTTGTTTGTTATAAAATTTGAAATGCTAATAAGTTTTTTTTCACATATTTATTTTTAATAAATTTTATATTTTTGAAATCTACTCAATGAAACCTATCAAACGAACATAATATTGATGGTGAAATAATGTAAAATGAAAAAATTATATTTTTTACGTAGTTTAAACAGTCTAAAAATGTTGAAAAATGTGTTTCAAATTTCAATATGCTTTTACATAGTTTAATTATGACCATTTAAGATAAAATGAGTAGAAAACTAAAATCTTTTCACCGGTTCAAAAGGATTGAAATTTGGAACACTTAATTTTTTTAACCTTTTTAGACAGTTTATATATTAAAAAATATAGTTAAAAAATTAAGTGTTCCAAATATCAATCCGCTTGAACTAGTGGAAAGATTTTAGTTTCCTGATCATTTTATTCTAAATGGCATTAATTAAATTTTGACTCTAGGACTCTCGTTGATAAGCCCTAAGAGATATTTGATTCTACGAAGCCAAAAATTCATTATGGTCATTTAAGATAAAATGAAAAAAAAAAAAAAACAAGATCTTTCCACCGATTGAATCGGATTGAAAATGGAACAGTAAAATAATTTTAAATAAATAAAAAAGAAAAAAGATACAGAGTATAAACATTATTAATTAAATAACAAAAAATAGGTTGTCGGTATTTTTGGAATGAAAAGGTTAAAAAATTAAGGTTGAAAGTTGGAAAAAAATTAATTGCACCATTGGTTGAAAGTTGAAACAGTTGGTCCGTTGAAGATGCAGGTAGCGTTCAAAGCTTGGTTCAACTCCACATAAGAGCCGACCCTTCTTGACTAATTTACTGGAGTAAATGAAGTCTTTTTGAACTCACATCATGTTTTTCAAATCAACAGAACCTGGGTTGCATGGAGTTAATGAAGAGAAATTATTCGTTGCCCCAAAGGCAACTCGTCATGTTTGCCAGCTGGTGCACTGTACACTACATTCTCTCTAAAATTAAGTGTTTCAAATTTCAATCCGTTTGAATGGGTGAGAAGATTTTATTTTTTTGATCATTTAATTCTAAAGGGTCATAATTAAATTTTGACTATAAGGCTCTCGTTGATTAGCCCTAAGAAAGTCGTACAACCAAATATCTTAGGACTAACCAACGAGAGTCCTAGAGTCAAAATTTAATTATGATCGCTTAGAATTAAATGATTAGAAAAATAAAATCTTCTCACCCATTTAAATGGATTGAAATTTGGAACACTTAATTTTTTCAACGGGCAGTTTATATATTAAAAAATATAGTTAAAAAATTAAGTGCTTCAAATTTCAATCCGTTTGAACCGATAGAAAGATTTTAATTTTTTGATCATTTTATCCTGAATGGTCATAATTAAATTTTGACTCTAGAACTCTCGTTGATTAGCCCTAAGAAAGTCGTACAACCAAATATCTTAGGACTAATCAACGAGAGTGTTAGAGTCAAAATTTAATTATAACCCTTTAGAATTAAATGATCAAAAAAATAAAGTACCCTTCAGTTTGCATTATTGACTGTTCAGAGAAATATAAAATAAATTTAAGTTGATTCAATATACATAATTTACTTCAACATATATATTTCCACTGGTTCAAGCTGATTAAAATTTGGAATACTTAATTTTTTTACTATAATTTGAAATTCTGTCTAAAAGATTAAAAAAAATTAAGCGTTGATTCAAAGTTGCCCGTTGGTTAAAAAAAAAAGTAGTTATGACCATTAGTTAAAACTGGAAACGGTCTAAAAATATCCAAACCTTTTTTCTGTTATTTTTTCTTTCTTTAATTAATACTAATAATTATACTTTGTATCTTTTTTGTTTTTTATTTATTTAAAATTATTTTAGTGTTCCGATTTTCAATCCGGTTGAATCGGTAGAAAGATCTTAATTTTTTTATCATTTTACTTTCAATTGTCATAATGAATTTTTGAACTCGTAGAATCAAATATCTCTGAGGGCTATTCAACGAGATCTCTAGAGTCAAAATTTAATTATCGCCATTTAGGATAAAATGATCAGAAAATTAAAATCTTTCCACCGGTTTAAACGGATTTAAATTTAAAACACCTAATTTTTTAACTTATTTAGACAGTTTAAACTACCACAAAAATATAATTTTTCCGTTTTACATTATTTCATAATCAATATTAAGCTCATTTGATAGGTTTCATTGAGTACATTTCAAAAATATAAAATTTATTTCAAAAAATTACGTGAAACAAAAGTTATTAACATTTAAAAATTTATAACAAAAAAAAATAGAGAGAGAGAGACTGAGGTGTGAGAGAGAAAATGGGGAGGTGGAATAAGGGGGTAAATAGGGAAATTTGGTGGGTCCGCGTCAGACACCCCCCTGACACGGGGGGTGTGATTAACACCTCTCCTAAATAAATTAGGTGGCTTGTTTTTTTTTTTTTTGTATTCATTTAAATTTTTTTCACATTTGTTAATATTTCGTTAATTTTTTGAAGATTATTACTTAGTCATGATGAAAGGAATCTAAAAAGTAAATTATAATCGAAATCCAATTTTTTTTAATAAAGAGGAAAAAATTGGTTTATTAACTTATTTTTATCTTTATTTAAAAATCTTTCTTTTATATACATAGACCTCATCGTAAGGAGTAAAAAAAAATTCGACAACAATATGAATTGTTTCTAAAGAACCTATATTCTTAATTCTCAATTATTTACATATTTCCAGACCACCATTGATCAAATAAAGATGGATCACCGGGGGCAATACTGATCAGGTAAAATTTTACACTAATTAAACATAGGTATTAATCCATTCTTGTACATTAAAATTACTAAAATGGAATATTCAAAAGGATATATGTGAATAAACAATTAGATTTCTCTTTAGAGTTGCCTTTCCGTCACCCTTGTACGTCCACTAGAAGTTTATTAACAATACCCACCAGACATAAGTCCAACAATCAGACTATCAGAGTGTTTGCAAAAAGTTACTCCCTCCGTCCCTTTTTAAATGTCCTGCTTCGTAACTTCAACTTATTAAAAAGACATCATCATTATACCTTTCACATCAACTTTTTCCTCCACTTTCCTTACTTACCCATCATCATTACACTTTTACTCACTTATTTTTTAAAAAGGAATCTACTTTTAGGGGCAAAATAGACAATACATCAACTTTTACCCACTACCTTTACAAAATGGACACTTGTTAAGGGATAACCCAAAATGAAATACTGGACCTAAAAAAAGGGACGGAGGAAGTATTTTGAATTTTTTTTAGATTCTAATTTTTAAAAATCATTTTAGAATGTTTATCAAAAATTCTATGTAACTGATTTTTAGAATCTAAAGATTTCGAGATACTGTAAAAGAAAAGAAATTTTAAAAATTTCAAAGCTGAATTTTGGTAGCCTTTTAGATTCTGCGGCACAAAATTTTAAAATGTTGCAGCGTCAACAATTATGTTCCTCAACTTCTATTAAAATTTAGAATCTAAAATCTATAGGAGAATTTGAAACTAACGACTAAAATCTGTATTCACAGTTATTGTAAACAACCGTATGTCCAAGTATCAGTCTTCCATTAAGCGATTAATAAGGTCATGTTTTCTTTTGATAAATCAGGCATTTGAAATGAATTAATCTTGAAATTGTCCCGTATGTCCAACTACCAGTCTTCACAATTAACTATTTTGTTTTGTGTGTTTTTTTAAGAGGATATTTTTGGGAAAGGGAAATACATGACAGGGCAGACACCCCAAAGTGGTGCTTCCATTTATATATTAGAATAGATTATTCATTTAAGCTACCTAAACTTGGTTAATAGTGTATGTGTGTATATATATAATATGGGGTGCTTCCGGAGACACCTAAAAACAACTCCAAATATCAATCTCATAGTTTTCGATTAAATTTTTATGATTCGAACTGTTCAATGTGTGCAGAATGTAATTTTTAGGGTGCTGGCGAGAAATTAGCAAAAAAATAGCCGGAAAATGCTTGTTTTGAGCAATTTTTAATTGAACCGTTCATCAAATCGAAACTAAAAATTGCTCAGATTAAGCATTTTCCGATCATTTTTTTTTTACTGATATCTCTCAAGTATCCTTAAAATCACGTTCTAATCACATTGAGCAACTCGGATCATCGAAATTCGATCGAAAACTTTGGGGTGTTTTTTTAGATGTTTTTATAGGTGTCTCTGGAACCGCCCCGTAATACATATAAAGCAATTGCCAATTAATTTTAGGTTTGAATCTTCCAAGAAATCTAACAATATTATAAAAATTATTACTGTTATTATTATGATGATAGTAGTAATAATATGCCGTAACAACAATACACCGATGAAAATGGATGAGCCCTCTATATATAGCTAATGCCAGCAGGGGGTCTTTGCATTCTCAAACGCAGAACAATCTTTTTTTTTTTTTGCTCGGCAAAAGGAATATTTTTATAGAACTCAAAAGGGTACATTGAGGAAATTCAACCTAAGCCGAAGCTTGGTTGAACCCGAATTTACAAACACATCCAACCGATAGTTGGAAACTCTCCTGAGAACAGGGTTACATTTTCAGTTTACGGATACCATCTAAGAAAATCTTGAACTCCTCAACGGTGTAAACCTTGATGTCAAATTTCGCCTTCATCCACATCGCCACTCTAGTTTTTACTAAATCCCCCACCTCCCAAGCTTGTTTCGTAGAGTTGTTGAAGATGATATCATTCCTTGCCAACCAAAGAGACCATAACGTAGCATAGAAGCAAGCTTCCCAAACATGTTTCTCTAGGTTGGAGAAGCCATTAAAAAACCACCAATTTGCTAAGTCTGGTACAGAACTTGGGCAAGCCCATTTGATGTTCCACCAATCTAGTATTATCGACCAAACACTCCATGAGAAATGACAGTGAAGAAACAAATGCTGATGAGTTTCCAGATTCAAGGAGCACAGAGGGCACAAAGCTAAATGAATTTCACTGATCAAATTTCGGCTAAGAAGGACAGACCTTGTTACCGCTCTTTCCTTTACTGCCATCCACGCAAAGATTTCCACCTTAGGAGGGCCCAAACTCTTCCAAAGCGAGCCAAGCAGTGCATTACTGGAGTGGGATTGCAACTCCCATTGCCCGTAGGCAGACTTGACAGAGAAAATTCCATCACTCGACCATCTCCATCGCAAAGCATCCGGTTTCGACGGTAGTAGGATAACCCGTTGAAGCCGCTCTTTCAAATTATCGAGTTCCTGCGTTTCTCGCCCAAATAATTCTCTTCGGAACAGTAATTCCCATGATCCATCAGCCCTCAAATTGCTAATCAACTCCTCCTTTTGGGTAGTTAAGCCCCTTTTCACCCCAGAAACACACTACCCAAATCACGACAAATTGCTTTGTCGATTTCATGGATCCAAAGCAATCCTCTGACCAAACTTCAATCCTTACGGTCAAAATTGGCGAAAAACTCTTTAAATCTTACCAGAAAATTAACAAATCCTTGTTCCCTGCTTGCATTTACAGGGTGCCTAAAGATCTTTGTAAGCTCAACGAAAGCGCCTACATCCCTCGTATCATCTCTATCGGCCCTCTTCACTGCAAAGAAGCACACCTCCAAACACCTATGCAAGATGTCAAAAAACATTACGCCTATTACCTACTTTCTCGAGTGCCGGAATGTCAAAAAGAGCTGCTGCTGGAATGTGCTGTGAAAAAAATGAAGAACAGCGTAGACAAGGCAAAGAAATACTATGCAGAAGAACTAAAGCTGAATGACGACGAGATGATGGAAATGATGTTGGTCGATGGTTGCTTCATCCTTGAACTTCTCTACGCCTCCTACCATCGCAACGAGTCCAAAGCAGCAGGAAAACAGACAACAAATGGAAGAGACAGTGGCAACCCAAAGGTACGAATAGAGCCGGCCCTGGGTAAGTCCCACACGTCCCTGGGCTTGGGCACATCCACCATGGGGCAAAAAAAAATTTATATACCCAACCAAAAAAAAGATTTATAAACATAAAATTGCAGAGAGCGTTGGTACTGTCTGAGACAGAGAGCGTTGGTATTGTCTCAGTCATCCAAAAATATTTTTAATAGGCCAGATTTGTAGAAAAAATCTTCTCGAGAAGAATCTCTATAAAATCTTGATCATTGATGACACTAAAAAACATCAATATATGTAAATGATATCAAAAAAGGTATGCCTGTACGAAAATTCGCAAATCATAACACGCAAAATGTACATATTTTCACATATTAATCATTTAGCACAATATATTTAATAGCCCAAAAAATACACGTGTTATATGGTTAGCTCTTCAGATTATAATACCCGGCCAACTCATTTTCATAGGTTAATCACACTTAATATCCCGTATAATACACATGTTATATGATTAACAAAATTAAATTATACCCCGAATACACTGCCGGTGTAAATATTTTTTCTCTCCAAATCAATTAGATTACACCACATCGCCACTAATTGATATCACTGTTTTGACATGTGACGCCAACTAATTGATTTGGAGGAAAATAATGTTTACACCATAAGTGTATATAATGATAGAGGGGCTCCAAAACGACGTCATTTTGTGTATCAGCATAGTTCAGTTTTGGAGCCCTTCTATCAATTTTTGCAGTGCCAAAATCACAATTCATAATTTAATCTCATGATTAACTATTCATTTGTAATACCGAAAAAGTATACTTTTTCATAGGTTAATCAACCTAAAAAAATGTACATGTGTTGTGCGAATTTACTGACTCTGTGATTTTTATTTTTTATTTTTGAATTTTTTTGGTCAAACGATCATATATACCATAGATTAAGCTAAAAAGCAACAGCCCACCAGATGTATCAACATTACAGATAAAGAAACAAGGTAAACAGATGCCAAAATGAGATAACTAACTCTGTTATCGTTTCTGTTTCTGCAATACAGATCGAACTACTCTTTTTCTTTTGGGAAAATTAGGCAACTACTCTTTTTCTTTTGGGAAAATTAGGCATAAAGACAACAAAATAATTTTCATTTAGGGGAAGGACATCAACAAAATAATTTTTAGTGGAGGTCCTTCAACTTTTTAAATTTTTTAGCCATAAGGTCATAAGTGCATTCTAACTTTCATAGGGGTTTTAAGATACTTAGAGCAACTTTATCAGCTTAGCAAAGGAAGCTTTTGAAGCTATTTTACCTCATTAAGAGGTCAAAACTGGGCTACACCAGCTTCGGCAAAGGTGAAGCTACTTTACCTTTGTGAAAACTGTTAAGTAAATGTACCGAACAACTATTCACCATGCATCTACTAAAATATTATTTCTTTTCTCTCTCCTCTCTACCACTCCTCCCTCTCTCTCTCTCTCTCCAAAAAAGAATTAGTATTCTAATAAATGATAGGTAAAGTAGAGAGTATTGATGTAGTGTTGGAGGAGATATGAGTAGGTAAAATAAAAAAAAAGTACATTGTTTACTAGCATTTTTACCTTTTAACCGGTAAACTTGCTCTTATGGCCTAAATAAAAGAATATGAACCACAGAGCCAGATAGGCAACATACAATTGAAAATAAAAAGGGAAAAATCTATCTCTGTTCCTTGGTCAAGAAAATACGAATTTCATTTTATTCGCGTAATTATAAATGTCTATCTGATAGAAATCATAATATGACATCCGAGCCATGAAAGTACATGAATGGTCATGGTCTAGATTCACTCATTGTGAATCTGGACCATTCATTTATTTTCATGAACACTTTCATGGTCCTGATGTCATGGAGTGTACCAATTCTCATATTTTTTAGTAAAATTTATTAAACAATTCCTAACATTCTTTAGAAATTCATAACATTTGTCAAAATTTCATATACGATAAAACTCAGACATACCTCGGCTGAACTCAGCAAATTCGGTTGAACTCAGATGAACTTGCCAAATAGAAATGGTGGAAATCCATTGGAACTTGGCAAATTATAGTGGAGATGAGAAATAATTTTGGGCATATGCTATACTTGATCTATTAATTAGACTCACATTCTTTATTTCTTTTTTCTAAAAGGTTAACTATGGTTAAGGTTAGACAGTGCGGGGCCCGTAAGATAGTAAGAGCCAATAAAATGGGGTATTGCTCACCCTCTTTTGTTGGGAGTGAACAAATTCGAACTCTGTAAATATACGAAATGAATCGGTCATAATATATTAATACCAAATCCGAACAATTTGTGAGGTAAACCTAGATGTATATATATACGAATTTGATTACAATCTTGCATTCCAAAAACCAGGAAACAATTCCTCTTTTTGAAAAAAATGTGTATATTCTATTTGCATAAGAATCACTTTAAACTTTTTGTCTTAGCTAGGCATCGAGTAGCGTTCGGAAGCCAATTGATGGAGGAGAGGATGGCAGCAAAAGCAGCAGCGTCGGCGAACTGCTACCACCGGCAGACCCTGTTACGGATAGCATTTTGACTGCCAACATGATCAAACAAGACTTGATCCTCCTCGAGAACCAAATTCCTTTCTTTGTGCTTGAAGAGTTGTTCAAACTCATAGTGGGTAAGATCCCCGAGGAAAACAAGTTAGGTAAGATCCCAGAGGAAAACAAGTTACCACTCACCGAGTATGTCCTTCGGTACTTTGGCAAAATTTTGGGACCAAATGTTGAAACTAGAAGTAGCAAGACGAAAACTTCTTGTTGTTTGCCTGATGAATGCGTCCTTCGCGTTTATGATTCTACAAAAGAAAATGAAAAGGGAGGAAAAGAGCCGAGGAAAGCTAATGTCTACTATCATATTCTCCATTTCCTACACGAGCATTACCGTCCTAGTAAAATACAGAACCCCCCAGAAGAAGAGAATGGTGAAGGAGAGGTTTCTGCATCAGAACTCCACTATGCAGGAGTCAAGTTTGTCCCTGTTCAGGGAAACAATAATCTGTTTGACGTCAATTTCAGAGAACCTAAATCCCTATATTGGGGGTTTTTTAGTGCCAGATTTGAAATCCCGACTCTTGATATAGATGACCCCACAGAGCCACTCCTTAGAAACCTCATTGCCTTGGAACAGTGTTGCCCTGCGGTTGACCAGTACTACACGTCCTACGCAAAGTTCATGGACATTTTAATTAGCTCAGAGGAAGACGTCAAAGTGCTTAAAAAAGCCAAAGTTATACGCAACCACTTGGGCAAGGACAAGGACGTCTGTTGTCTCTTCAACAATCTGTGCAAGGAAGTTGTAATAGGGGAGTTCTATTTCGAAAACCAGTGCCGAGAAGCATACAAGTATAGTCAGCATCACTGGCCGAAGTGGAGGGCGTACTGGAAACGCACGTACGTTGAATCTCCATGGGGGATTGTAGCTTTCTTTGTGGCCATTATTGTCTTTGGAGTAACGGTTAGTAACCTCTTTCGCTGGTTCCTTAAATAAATGCCGGTGATCATGAACATTATCTGTGTTTATAATTGTTATGAAGATTGTCTATCTGAATGTGTAGCTATAAAGAAGTGTCAAGTGTGCCTTTCTTCTTCGACGTAAGATATGTAGTTGTCAATCAACAGTGTCATTCTGTCATTACCTTTTAGTGTTCTAGCTGTTGAAAATTGAGCTTGATTGGGATGATTCCAATTGAGTTGGAGATTGAAAGCTATGTAAAATCTTCAACTCCTTCCCCTATCTACTGTTACGTGTAAGTGTCAGAGTTACATGTTTTCTATAATTGAGCAATAATATATGTGTTTGTGTGTGTAATTGAAACCTCTCCAACCAACAGTTTCTTTGTGCCCAACGGTAGCGAATTTTGCTCTCGATACAAGAACTATTCGAGTTCGTTTGCTGTATTTGGATTGGTGAATTCTTACAGATACATTTCCTATGAAGGAACTGGACAGAATCAAAGTCAGAGTTTATTGTTCTAGCTCCTACAGAAATAAGAAAAACTAAATGGATCTGTAAGAAATGTTAAAGGTCCGCGTAGCATTATCGAAATACATCCAATTTTTGTAGCTAGACAATCATTCATCTACCAGTTAGTCTCTCATTACACAAGAAAATGGACTGATGAAGAACAATGTTATGCTGTAAAACAAAAGAAAAAAACCGAGAGATAATCACTAACGAGACACCCGATATCTTTGTCTTTAGCGATTTTTAGTATCATGCTAAACATAATCGAGTACACTGATAAATCAAGCACAATACTGCTAACTTGCAAAATCAAAAGAAACAAAACCCAGATAAAAAAAGGAAAGGCAAAGAGTAGAAAGGAAGGAGGAGAAAAAAATCGCCAAGAAAACCGAAAACTCCCTCTTCATAAACCACAGGATTGCATATAGCCATTCCATTGACGTCAATTACGGATGCAGGCCGAAACCTACGAAGGTTAGGATAATCCCGGGATGCCACTCGACGGGGGTAGTGGATGTCACTTGACACTACTAATTGTGGATGCCAGTCGATGCGACCAAGTCACACAATTGATTATAGGAGGAATTCTCAACTCCAAGCAAGAAATTATACTTGCAAATATTTTCATAAACTCGAACTCTTCCCTTTCATTTCATTTCATTAGATCAACTATTTGTAGGCATTACAAAGATTGCACTCCCAAGACTTAATAAAGATTAGACGGTTTCCTAGATAGACCTTTCAAATACTTAGATAACCCTTCAACTACATGCAAAATGATAAAGAAATTCTGACACTCAGAACAATGTGGGGAGACATCCTAATTATAAAGTAATAGTGCTATGAATGGTTTGTCAATTTTATTGATCTTTTGGTAGAGTATATAAAGAGGTTACAAGATAAGGTTTACAATGAATACAAAATATTTAAACATTTGGATGTACTCTATCCTAACTAACAAGCTTGATGTAGGGACTTTGCTATGCTGAAGGATTTTGATCCTTATCCTTTACACTAATTTATAAGAGCCATCTCTTTCGCTCAAAATTAGAGGTCACACCAAAAGAGATATATAAAACTAAAAGTCACACTCTTTTAGCAAAAGACATGTTTCTCAAATGTGCACAAAGATAGCGTTTAGTTTCAATCCAAATAGTCTAGCGTTGATAAAATTAGAGAGAGGAGGAGGGAGGGAGAAGCCGAAATTCAGAATAGGGAGTTGGGAGTGTGATTTGGTCGTATGGCCGCGGGTGGAATGGGTTTTATTTGGTGATGAGTTTGGGGGCAGCGGTTTTTGGGGAGGGGAGGAATTAGGAAGGGTATTTTAGGAATGGAAAAGTGGACAAACATCCTCCTGCATAGGTGAGAGAGTATAGATTTGTGTTCAAAATTGGTGTAAACTCATTTGTTTTCAAAATCGGTGATATTGAGCTCCCGCGTAGGTGAGAGAGTAATAACAGGATGGATCTATCGTTATAATTATTTCCAGGTGAACGAACCCTTCTTGTGAATCTTGTGGCCCATTCTTAGGATTGGTCTTCGGCCTAGAAGCGCAGTAAAGGGCGGCCAGTCCAGAACTACTACTTTAACAAAGCTCAGCACATTAAAGTTGGATTTGTTTCACACTTTATCAGTCACCATGGCATTATCTTCGATTGGGTACGTAATTCTATGCTTACGTGAGTTGCACTTCACATCTATAATGCATAGTATAACCGAATGACATTTCGCGATCAGAAAGTCTGTGGATGCCACAAGTGTTACGAATTGATTGACCAACACAATTGTTTTTTTTTGGGTCAATCGATAAGCTTTATTCATTATGCAATTGTAGAAACATTCAACAAAACTTCCAATTGAGCCCAGATAGGAAAATTTAGTCCCCTCCCAAGTCGGGACAAACAAGAGATAGAGTAGCTATCAAGGTAAAGCAAAAGTATCCTGAATTATAACATCCAAATTAGCACTAATCAATTAAGCTCCTTCCTTGCAACATTCGAACTAACAGGCCATCGCATTAATTGCCTTCGTCATTTGGAACCAGCTACGATAACTTCGTTTTGTCTTCGTTTATCCATGTGAATCAGTACTCCCCAGTGTACATACCGAAGGGGCAGGCATCAAAATTGAATTAAGGGGACCATTTGTAACGTGCCATGCTCAATTGTCACCCATGGCCAAATACAAACAAATAAATTTTTTTGAGCTAGCTGGTAGTGATAGGTTGAATTTGTCGCACGTCTTTATATGATGCTCCCTGGTGTGTTACTGTTTGATGGATTCCTAGACCTAAAATAACGGGTTGCCCCAAGCGTAGGGCTGAGACCAACGTAACACAATATTCGGTAAGATCGGAGTCGAATCCACAGAGACGATGATATATTCTGACTTAAAAACTTGGGTTGTTACTACTTAAACTGGCTCTTAGGTAGCCACCCGGTGTCGATTGGTTGAGATTAACTAAAGCCTAGGGAATATATTTTTTTTCCAGATAATTAAAAAGGAGGCACAGTCGTAGGGTTCTTAGCACTCACAACCAGTCCTGGACTTATCTGCTCCAATCGCGATCGGTGTTCTTAAAACATTTGAATGAAAGCTACCCCGAAAGATGCGAATCTTTATGGTCACCATTTACCCATGCGCAGCGGAAAATGAGTTTTGGACCCCAATTCCCCCGTTTCACATGGGCTCCAACGATGCCTAGGTTCATCTAACGAACGTACTTTATTAACCTAAAATTGCTTTTTCATTATTATTTCAAAATAGAAGCAAAACACGTCCGATCTGGTTACAGTGTGCTAATCACTCGCGATTCTACCTATACGACTACTTTCTCATTATTAACCAAGAAACAAAAGAAATCATAGTTTAAAACATACTTCTATTACGCGAAATGAAAAACAAATAAGAAATATCAACTAATCAAATACCAACGAAATAACTTTTATTGAGAACAAAAATTAAACTAAGTTATCGGAGTGCGAGTACTTGAACAAAACTTCAAAATAAAATTTGAAAGGAAAAAGGCTTGGAAGAAAACTACTCTATCCAATATTCGATCGGAAAAAGAATCGTTATCTAGGCAGCCACGTATTTCCGTTTTTTCCTGCGTTCCAGAAGTCCTCTGACGGCAGCCCCGTTCTTTCTTTTTCTCCTGTAAAAAGTGCTGATCCTGAACCAAACCCGTGATGCCCTTTATGATTCCAGCCTTCAATTTGTGTTGGCCCTCCAAATTATTCCTTCCCAAAGCTGCAATCAATGGGCCCATGCATTGACTCACGTTTTTGTTTTTTTGACAAGCATTGACTCACGTTTGATTGCCGAGATTTCACGTGCAACCCAATTTTCATTTTCCAATTCCATAATGTAGCTTAGGAATTTTATCCGGTGCTTCTCTCTTCCGTTAATCTAGTGTATTCGGTCCTATAACTTCATTAATTTAGCGACACCGGTTTTTTGTTGACACATGGTAAAACATTATTCTGTGTTTTACCTCCAAACGTTATCCATCGGCTCAGAGAGTCCTGAAACACAATTAACAAGGCCAAGCAAAAAAAAAAAAAACCACAATTAACAAATATCAAACCCCAAGTAGACGCACTAAATGGGCATAACAAGCCTGAGTTAGGGGCGTAATAGGCGAATTTACGCACCTATTAGTTACTACAAAATTTCTTTTTTGTATCATTATCTTTAATGGTATGGAAACTCATTTTTTTGCAGATAAAAAAAAAAAAACTAAATGCAGGAATGCATAAAAATACTTTTTGTCTTATTTTTTCTTCAATATTACCACTGTTCTTCGTCCAAAAAAAAAAGAAAAAAGAAGTATCTTTCTATAACAATTTGTTGCCAATTTTGTTGGTTATGTCTATGATGGAGCCCAATAAGCTACAACGGGTAAGTGAAAGGGAATAAATAAGATAAAATCATAGTTGTTAACACATATATGCTTCCTGAACGCGGCCTCTAATAGACGGCAATAAAATGTTGGCAATGAACAAGTTTTGGTTGTTTGTATAATTTCCAGTTCACATATATTTCGGGACCATTTTTGTCTTTCGTATGATCTTATCCCCCCTTTTTTTTTTCTAAACACATTTTTGCCCTGAAAGGTTTAAACACGTGTATCACTCCACAACATCTATATCAAAGGGAGAAAAAAAAAATATGGGTTCACCAAATGTAAAATGGATTGTGCACGACCCACTTGAAGATTATACACAAATAATTGGAGTCATTCAATTTATTTGAAATATTTTTCAAGTGTGCTTACAATAATCAACTCAATCAGGTATATTATATATTAAGGACACGCTTTGATCAATTAGTTTAATTTTTAGTTCCTAAATTCGCAGAGGCCAAAAATACCATTTAGACAATACAGTGAACTCATTTGTGTCAAAAAGTGAACTCATTTGTTTTCAAAATCGGTGATATTGAGCTGCTGCGTAGGTGAGAGAGTAATAACAGAATGGATCGATCATCGTTATAATTATTTTACATAGTATAAACAGAATGACATTTCAAGTGCTACGAATTGATTGACCAATACAAATGGTTTTATTTTTTGGTCAAATCGGTAGGCTTTATTCATTTCACAATTGTAGAAACATCCAACAAAACTTCCAACTGATCCCAAATGGGGAAATCCAGCCCCCTCCCAAGTCGGGACAAACAAGAGATAGGGCATATTTAGCTATCAAGGTAAATTAAAGCAAAAGTATCATAAATTATAATATCCGGATTAGCACTAATCAAGCTCCTTCCTTGCAACATTCGAACTATCTTCTGAGCACAACCTTCCAAAATAACATTGTTGCTTCCAAAATTCTGCAAATTAGTCACTGCCATATGAAATGTTCCTGTCACAGGATGTCCGACGATTCAAAATTCACATTTTGTATACTCCGCAACGGAAAATATTTATGCAAAAGTTCATGTTGATGCAACATTAGGTTCATATGGACGGTAAATAAGATAATAAACATAAGATTTTCGTTCTGCAAAAGGAAATGTAAATATGAGTTTTTCACGAGTCGATCACTGCCCATTTAAATTGATTTCTTACAGATGGATATTATTCTCCTTAATTGCAAGGATGAATATACAGTTTGAATCAGTGATATGGTCCCAAGAGATCGAAGATCAGTCACCAGGGCATTATCTTCGATTGGGTAATGCTATGTAGGTCTTACTTCACATGTATACTATTTAGTATAATAGAATGATATTTCGTGAGGAGGCCTGTGGATGCCACAAGTGCTATTGTTAAAAATAATAAGCGCGAAAACGATGGGTGAGAGAGTTAGAGAGAGAGAAAGGGAGAGTGGGAGAGGTCGAGGAGCTGTTGCGAGTAACGATGGTGGATGGATTCCGGTAGTCAGGAAACATAGGAATCAAGCTATCACAAAGGCAGGAACCAACGGGATTGTTACTCTGTTTGTGGATAACATTCCGGACTACAAGGACCACTATTGGCTGCAATGAACTTTCAACAAGTTTGGTGTGGTTAAGGATGCATTTATTCCAAATAAAAGGAGTAAACGGACAGGTAATAAGTTCGGATTTGTTAGGTATGAGTGTCCTGTATCAGCAGGAGTGGCTGTATCTAGGATGAATGGGGTGTGGGTAGGTAATGAGAGATTATTCGTTAAAGAGGCGTCCTTTGGGTATTCTGAGAACAAACCCAAAATGAGAGTGCCAAGCTTTCAGGTTGGGCAGGAGCGGAGGGGTAGAGATAAGGGGATGGATAGCCACCCATTGGAGACAGGGGAGGTTAGGGGTGAAGGCAAAGTGCAGCAGATTGGAGCTCTACAGAGCCATGATTGCACCTTTGTTCAAGCTCTGAAAGGTGAGTCTTCGAAAAGACAGGTGGACCAAAGGATCACACTTCAGATTAAATCATGTGGTAATGGATGGCTGTATAGGAGTGTGGTAGCAATCATGCATAGTGTAAGGGGATGAAAACAATCAGTGTTCTGGACAACACCAATTTGTAGCGGCTACACGTGCCTCTACACCGGAACCCTAGCTCTTCGTCGGAACCCTAATCTGCAAAACAGACAAGGGGTGAGCGCACCTTTGCCTCTCGTGGCAAAGGCCCTCCGATGCTTAAGTTAGTATCACGTACTGGTCTAAACCCTAATTATCAGTAGGAAAGCAATAAGAGATGGCCAAATATTGCGTACCTTTTACCTCCAGGCTTACCTCGTATTTATAGGCTCACGGATGCTTGCAGTCCAAGCATCCTTGTTGCCCTAGGATCCCTACCTCGTATAGGAAACCTAGTATCTTCTGGATTCTCATTCCCTTATCTGTACGAAAGCTCAATCTTTATGGGTCTCTTTCCCATAATTATCCGAACACCCCACTCACGTTGGGTCTCTTGCTTCGATCCTTTATACTCGGAATCTTATCCTTCCATGGAATATTATCATTCCAGAGTGTTCTTGCCACGTCAAGACTTAGGGTAACTTGCTTCACTGTTCGGCTTCCTCTTTGCCGAACAGTCCTCCTGGACCAATGACCTCACATGCAACTGGTCCATGTCATTATACCTGGACAAATGACTTCACATGTCTTTGACCTTATCAGCCGAACAGACTGTCTGGACCAATGACTTCACGTGTCACTGGTCCATATCACCACTCATCGAACTGCCCGGCAATAAACCTATCGTGCCTGCCACGTGTCCCTAACACATCACGTGTTCGGCGACTAATCTTATCTGTTCGGGAATACCTCCCTACAATTGCTCCCCAGCCCCATCCGTTTGCCACTGTTCGGGGGCAATGGATGGGGCTTTTTAGAAACAACCATTCTGGACCATATTCGTCCAGCCCCGAGCTGTCATCACATCTGATACCCTTTGATATTCTTGGCGGCTTCGTCATTATACCATCTCGGGGAAATAACTCCACGTGGCGTATCTCGTACGCCCTAAATTTAACTTTGAACTGACGTTTCTCAAACGTCGTCAGCGAAATCTCCGCTTTCCGTTACTTTAACTTGTAACGGCGTGGAGAGAGACGCTTCGTCTCCGTTTCAAACCCTTAAACCTCTGAAAAGGGGTTCATTTGGGTTTTCTAACACATTCAAAACCCTTTCGTCGTCTCTTTCTGCTCAAGCGACTCGAAACGCCATCGCCGCCGTCTGCAAACTCCGACACCGCCGTAGTTTACCTCGTAAGGTTCTTCGTTCCTTCTCATTCATATGTTTTAGGGATTTACTTGTACCCCCTTTACTCGTTTCATAGTCCTCTCCATATTTCAAATGGCAAATGAGGGCAGTAGTGGCCCCAAAGCGGGGAAGTTTAGGAAACTCTGTGAAACCCCGTCAGCCATGGCGGCTTTTAGGATAAAGTATGAAGTTCCTGACAATGTGGGGCTTGAACTTGCCCCATTAGACGCAGATAGAGATGGGGGCACATGGGATAGGATGTGCATTCCCATTGTTGCCATTGTCGAGGGGGGAGTCAGATTCCCCCTCCATCCTTTACTCCGCCAAGTTCTAAATTGGTACAGACTGACACCAATGCAAGTTTCCACAAATTTCTTTAGGGTAGTAATGGGGGTAGAGGCTCTGAATAGAATATTGGGGACCCAACTGGGGATCTGGGACATCCAGTGGTGGTATAGCATCGTGCTAAACACCGACTATAACACTTTCTACTTGAAAGTTAGGAAAGCAGAGAAGCGTCTCGTGCTCAACCTTCCAGACTCTGCTCGCGATCACGAGATCGATTTTCTGTATGTTACCGGAGCATTTGAACCAATAGGCGAAGAAGGCCAAGTGGTGGGCTTCCACTGCCCCCACATATGGGGCTACCCACGTATGCTCCTTTTTCCATTTTTCTTTTGTAGTTTTTATCTAACCTTCCAATATGGTCTCTGACCTTTACTGTGCTCTTTGCCGTGCAGCTACTAACGCAAACAAACGTCCAAGAAACGAGCCCAGTTACGTCCGAACAGCAGAGATTAACAGAATCTTGAAATACAAAGGGGAACCGGGCTCTCCAGATTATGGGCGAGGTCGTGACGCCCACGTACTACTAGGCTACGTCCCCACTTACAAAGGCTTCATAGACAGGAGGTTAGCTAACCCAAGCACCAGTGGTGCTTCCACTTCATCAGCTCCCCAATCCCAAAGTTCAAGTTTGCAGGCCGGGGTCACACTTGCCGGACAGCCAGACGAAGTGACCATTCCTGTCGGCGTCCCCACTACTCGTGTGGTGCTTAGGAGGCCAAGGAGAAGACAGAGCAGGTCCGGGCAAGTGACCGAGCAACCTGTTCCCCTTGGTTCAACGAGTCAGTCGTCTTCGTCAGGCTACTCCCGATCTCCCCCAGATTCAGGTACAATGGCTCGTGAACCCCTCAACCTCAGCTCCCTCCTGTCTGTCTCAACGCGGGGACGTGGTGCCGCTAGCAGAGTGGCATCCACAGGTGCTCCCCCCCCACCCTCTCGCCGCACTAGAGGGGGGACATCCACACAGATACGCGAAAGGGACAGCTCTCTCGAAGCTGAGGACACTCGAGGGGACAAACGCCCGAGGACTGAAGACCAGTCCACTTCCGATGTGTCAGCTGACACAAACGTCAGCCAGCCCCAATCGCCCCCTCTCCAAGTGCTTCCCCAAACATGGGCTCCTACTCTTGTGAGAGGTGATCGGCCCATTCACGTTGGGGACAGCGCCAGTTCTTCCGAGACGGCATTGGCTCTAGCACAGGCATTGTCTCTGCCTGTTGACATGCAGAAGGAAGCTGCATCGCCCGCTGATAGGCTCGTGTCCACTGGTCTTGTCAGTGGGATTAAGGTAAACAAACGTCCTTTCATTAGCAAGAAGCTTTATTTAGACATTTTCTTTAACAAAATGTCTGGTGTTTGCGCAGTTCATCCAAAAGATGATGACTTTGGGGCAGAAGTTCCAGGCTTCTGAGGTTGAAAGGGTCAAGCTACTGAACGATAATACAAGACTGCTCCGAACAGTCACCAGGCTTGAGCGAGAGAGAGACAATGCCAAAGCAGATTACGCTGAAGCCAAAGGCAGCCTAGAGACTGCTGAGGACAACCTCAAGCAGGCTTTGGCTGAGATTGACAATACCAAAAAGGCAGCCTTCGATGCTGGCTATGAGAAAGGCTTCGATGCAACTACAGCCAGCTACGTTGAACAGATGCCGGGCATCCAGGATCAGATCTGGGCAGCAAGCTGGGAGGCCTGCTTGACCAAGGTTGGTGTCGCTGAGGATTCTCCCCTCTGGGAAGACAATGAACTGCCAAGCCGCCGTGCTCAAGTTGCAGATGAATCCCAGGGAGATCCTGAAGACGATATCGATCAACAGATCGAGAATTTTGCTGGAGCAGAAGAAGTCCCTTCTGAGGTGCTGAGGTCTGCCCCTGAAGAGTCGCCTGTCCGGGGCTCAAACGTTGACCTTATTGCTGAAGAAGAGAATGCTGGTGGCAACGAAGTTCCAAGAGAGGCTGGAACAGAAGAAGCTGGGCAATCAACTCCTGAAGTCCAAGAATTGGACTGAATGAGCCACGAAACATTTCGCAGGTCCTGAGTGACCGTAGTTTGATCTAGCCCTGCGTGGCATCAAATCATCTTTTCTTTTTTGTTTGTTTTACGTAAGTACTTTGCCCCTCGTGGCATGACTCTCTGGATTTCAACTGTTTGCTCGGCCCTTCGTGGCCTTTAATCTAGTACTTTTAGTTCGAAGCACCTCGTGCTCTCAATCTTCTTTCATTTATTGCTTTCTGCAAGTGCTTCGTACTTGGACTTCCTTTAAGAATGTTCGAACTTAAAGCTGTTTATCTGTTGTTTTGACATGTTTCGTCATAACAGAACCAAGCCTTTTGAATTTAACTACAACAGTTAACAGTAAGTTTCTCGGACTTATAGTATCTCATACTCTTTAGCACAATCATTTACTCGAATGATTGTACCCGAAACAACAGTTAACAGTAAGTTTCTCGGACTTATAGTATCTCATACTCTTTAGCACAATCATTTACTCGAATGATTGTACCCGAACAGCTGCATGCAACCCAAGTGTTTTCATACTTGGGGTACATTTGTTTACAAGTTTCTCATACTTTAGCGTTTGTTCGTGCGCGGTTCTCAAGCTATCAAGCATAGATATATTCATATATGGCGTTCGTGCCAATCCCATGCTCCCCAATATGAATAATGAAAAGAAAAATCAGTATTCATATTAAAAAACCAAATATTTGAAAAAGCCAAATATACTGTGAAGAAAAGGGTGTCTTTATTCATAGACTGAACTTAAGGGGGCGTTATTCGTAACCCTTTCAACTAAAAATAAGAAACAGAAGGGAACTTTATTCGTAATTCCCACATAATCACGTGGTGAAACAAAACTAAATTCTTTTTAAACAAAGAATTTTCTCAGATTATGAGCATTCCATGGCCTCGGAATTGGGACGCCGTCCAGATCAACCAATCTGTAGGCCCCAACGCCCACAATCTCTGTCACCCGATACGGGCCTTCCCAATTGGCTCCTAGCTTGCCTTCGTTGGCTACCTTGGTGTTGCCGAGCACCTTCCGTAGTACAAGGTCCCCAACACCAAATTCTCGTGGGTGAACATGCTTATTGTAGCTCTTCATCAACTGTTCCTGGTAGGAGGCCAAATGGATTAGGGCCCTTTCTCTCCTCTCCTCGGCGAGGTCAAGCTCAATTTCGAGGGCTCTGTCATTGCCCCCACTTTCAACCAACACAGTCCTGTTCGTTGGAAGTCCTACTTCTAGAGGTATAACTGCCTCTGTACCGTAGGCCAACGAATAGGGGGTCTCCCCCGTAGACCTCCTCGGTGTTGTCCTATGAGCCCATAAAACAAGGGGCAATTCATCAGGCCATTTCCCCTTTGCCTTATCCAACCTCTTCTTGATCCCATCAAGAATGGTTTTGTTAGACGCTTCTGCCTGCCCATTACTTTGAGAGTAGGCTGGAGTGGAATAATAATTTCGAATTCCATATTGGGCACAGAACGCCTTGAATTTCTTTTGAAATTGGGACCCGTTATCTGTGATCAGAGAATAAGGAACCCCGAATCGAGTAATAATACTCTTCCACACGAACTTCTCAACCATGGGCTCGGTAATTTTGGCCAGTGGTTCAGCCTCAATCCACTTGGTGAAGTAATCGGTTGCAACTAAAAGGAATTTTCGGTTCCCAGTTGCTTTGTGCAATGGACCCACGATGTCCATCCCCCATTGAGCAAACGGCCAAGGACTTGTCAAAGGCACCAAATCCTCCGCAGGTGTTCGAATCATTGGTGAGAATTTCTGACATTTCTCACAAATTTTAACATACATCTTTGCATCCTCCTGCATATGTGGCCACCAGTAGCCTTGGGTAATTGCTCAGTGGGCAATGGATCTTCCCCCAGCATGACTTCCACATGTTCCTTCATGTATTTCGTGAAGAAATCTCTGAACCATCTCGGGGTGCACGCACAACAAATAAGGGCCTGTAAAGGACTTTCTGTAAAGCTTCTCCTCTGGGGACAACCAAAACCTTGCTGACTTGGTTTTGACCTTATGTGCCTCTTTCTTGTCAGCGGGGAGTATTTCATCTCGTAAAAACTCCACAATTGGGTCCATCCAACTTGGACCTTGGTTCACTTCCAAAACTAACTCCACGCTTCTACCAATGCTCGGCTCATTCAGATACTCAACTGCAACTCTTCGCTTGAGTTCAGTTGGGACTGCTGCAGCCAGCCATGCCAATGAGTCGGCATGTGCATTTTGTTCGGAGCTTATCTGTTCAATGTGGACCCTCTCGAAGGTGTCAAGCAAATCCTTGGCAGCTTCCATGTATGCCGCCATTTTTTCGTTCCGGGCCTGATACTCGCCGGACAGCTGATTTACCACAAGCTGCGAGTCACAATGCACCCTAACTCTTTTTGCCTTCAGAGTCTTCGCACTTCTTAACCCAGCTAGGAGTGCCTCGTATTCCGCCACGTTATTTGACGCGCTGAATCCCAGCCGAACAGACAGTTCTATCATAATTCCTCCAGGAGAAAAAAGAACAACACCAATTCCTGAACCAGTATTACAAGATGATCCATCAACGAATAGATTCCATTCCGTGCCATCCTGTTCGGCTGAGACCTTGTCCCTCGTGGACAAGGTTCTACTCTCCTGTCCTTTTTTCGTAGGAGGCAGGGGAGCTACTGTGGGAGAAAACTCTGCCACAAAATCAGCCAGCACTTGGCCCTTGATCGCTGTTCGTGGTTGATAATCAATATCATACTGACTCAACTCGACGGACCATGCACGTCGAGATTCTTCCAGAAAAATCTGCCTTTCGTAGTAGTGACTTCAATGGAAACTCAGTGTACACTACAACCCTATGGCTTTGGAAGTAGTGTGGCAGCTTTCTCGTTGCTGTCCTAAGTGCCAGGACAAGTTTTTCCAGGGGCAGATATCTCGTTTCTGCGTCTAGTAATGTTTTGCTAACATAGTAAATTGGGATTTGCTCAACTCCCAAATCCCTTAACAGGACTGCACTAACAGCATGCTCAGAAACAGCTAGGTATAAAATCAAGGACTCACCTGGCTGTGGGGTTGACAGAAGTGGTGGCTCAGCCAGATACTTCTTCAGGTCCTGGAAAGCTTGCTCACATTCTGCTCCCCATTCAAATCCTTCCCTTTTTTTAACAACTGAAAGAAGGGCCTACACTTGTCGCTTGATCTGCTGATAAATCTGTTGAGGGCGGCAGCCATCCCAGTTAGTCTTTGAACCTCCTTCGTGGTTCTGGGACTTTGCAACTTCTGTAAGGCCGCAATCTGGTCTGGGTTAGCCTCAATCCCCCTCATAGTCACCAAGTGCCCTAGGAATTTTCCAGAACCAACCCCAAACGCACATTTCGAGGCGTTGAGTTTTAATTTGTATTTCCTCAAGATCTCAAAGACCTCTCTTAAGTCTGTGACATGCCCTCGCTTGTCTCGGCTTTTCACCACCATATCGTCTATGTAAACCTCCATAGTTCTCCCGAGCAGTTCCTTAAACATGAGAGTTGCAAGTCTTTGGTACGTCGCCCCTGCATTTCTCAGCCCAAACGGCATCACACTATAGCAGTACAAACCCCGTGGGGTGATGAAAGACGTCTTCTCCTGATCGGGCCCATACATAGCAATTTGATGGTATCCTCGATACGCATCAAGAAAACTCATTCGCTCATAGCCAGCTGTTGCGTCAACCAACTGGTCTATCCTTGGGAGGGGAAAACTATCTTTAGGGCAGGCTTTGTTCAAGTCTGTGAAGTCCACACAGACACGCCACTTTCCATTCTTTTTCTTCACGACTACAGTGTTGGATAGCCACTCAGGGTAGTGATCCTCGCGTATTGCTTTTGCCTCAAGCAATCGATTGACCTCTTCAACAACAGCATCCACATGCTGCACGGCAGCCCTACGCTTCTTCTGAATAACCGGTTTATGCTGAGGGTCAACATTCAGATGGTGACAGATTATGTCAGCATCTACACCAGGCATCTCTTCTGGTACCCATGCAAACACATCAACATACTCCTTCAGAAATTGTATTGATTCGGTCCTTTCCACTGCAGGTAACGATTCCCCAATCAAAAAATATCTTTCAGGATCAGCCTCGTTGATCTGAATCTTCTCCAAACCCTCGATCACCTTATCAGCCGGGCTTCTTCCGACATCCTCGATAGTCGGTTGATCTGGCACTTCCAGTGTGTGAACATGATGGGCCTTTGGGGCCTTCTTAATGATAGAGATCAAACACTGTTGGGCCGCTCTCTGGTTACCCCTGATTGACTCGATCCCATTGGATCCTGGGAATTTCACCATCTGGTGGTAAGTCGAGGAGACTGCCCTCATCTTGTGTAACCAAGTTCTTCCTATAATCGCGTTATAAGAAGAGGGGACGTCTACCACCAGGAAATCCGTCCTTAAGACAACTGAACCTGCCCGAACAGGCAGGGTCACCTTTCCAAGGGGCCACACTGCCCCTGCACCAAACCCAATCAATGGTGTCGTGGACTGTTCCAAATCTGTCTGGGCCAGTCCAAGCTTTTTGAACGCATCGTAGTACATCACCTCTGTACAACTTCCTGAATCCACTAGGATCCTTTCAATGTCATACTCCCCAACTCGTAGGGTTATGACCAGAGCATCGTTATGAGGTATCTGGACCTCTCCCAAATCATCATCTGTGAAGGCTATGCTTTCTTTGCATACATCATTCTCTCGCCCTCTTTTATTGCCCAATCGCATCACATGCTGATCGTGCTTAAATTGCCTCTGTAACAGTCTAACCTCATTTCTCGTATAAGGTGCAGCCAACCCATGTATCATATGGATTACTCCTTTAGGATTTTGCTCATAATCCAGTTCCATGGCCTTCTCCTTTTCCTTGGGATCCTCCTGGATGAATTCCTTGAGATAGCCCCGAGAGACCAAATCATCGAGGTGTTTCTTGTACATCTCGCAATCTTCAGTCATGTGGCCCCAAGCCTTGTGGTAGCTGCAGTGCTGATTCGTAGCACGTCTAGCGTCCTTATCTCCGCCAAGGCTCGGAGGCCACTTGAAATATGGTTGATTCTTTATTCGATAAAGAATCCTATAAATTGGCTCCTTCCAAACAGTATTGATAGAAAAGAAGGACTTGGGGTCAGGGGCTTGCTTTTCCTTATACGGATCCTTCTTAGCCTGCCCGTAATCTTTGCGCTCCTTGTATGTTTTGGGCTCAGGCTTGTCCGCCTTCTTTGCTGGCGTCTTAGGCTCTTCGGCAGCAACCCTGCCGTCTTCGCGGAGTATGGCATCTTCCATTCTGGCATGCTGCTCTATTCGCTCCATCAGTTTCGCCAGCGTAGACACCGGATGTTTATTCAATGAGCGGCGCAGTTCTCCCCGAACAGGCAAACCAGTTTTGAAGGTTGCTATGGCATACTCTTCACTGCAACTTTCAATCTCGTTGAAAGTTTCCCAGTACTTCTTGGCATAATCTCTGATCGGCTCACTTTCCGCCTGTTTCATAGTGGATAGACTCTCAAAGGTCTTTGGGGCCTTTCTGCTTGTCAAGAACCGAGCAGTGAATTCTTCAGCCAACTGCCTCCATCCTCTTATGGATCGTGGTGCTAGTTTATGAAACCAGCTTAGGGCCACCTTGCCAAGACTTGATGGGAACATTTTGCAGAGAATGGCATCATCACCATCATGCATGAACATGGCCTGTTGGTAATGCTGTATGTGAGACACAGGGTCCGTGTTTGTCTCGTAAAGCACGAACGCTCCGTGCTTCACTCTGCTCGGCAACCTGGCCTCCTGCAGCCTTTTTGCAAACGGGGAGGCTGCGATGTTACTCAGGGCTTTACGCGCCGCTTCTCGTGCGGACATTGTCCCTTCTTCTTTTTCAACCGTCTTATGAGCTGTGGCTTTGGCCCAATCAGCATCAGGTCTCTCGTACCTGTCACGGTGGTGCGTCCTCGTCTTTTCTTCAGATGAGGAACTTCGTTCTCTGCTCCTTCTTCTTCGTGAAGACGCCCTTCGCCTTTCTGGCGTACGGTCTCTACTTCTGCTTCTCCTTCTCCGTGGGGAAGCTTCACACCGTCTTGTGGTGGGACTGTTACTCCTGCCTCTTCTTTCTCGTGAACGGGGCTGTTTATGGACTAGCAAAGCCCTCTCGTCTTCTCTAGAACTCCTTCGCGAAAGTCCGGAGTCCTCCGGGTGATCTCGTACCCGCTGTAGCTCTCGTATCTCGTACTCTCGTCTCTTAATCAAACGAGCGTACTCCTCAATTTCTTTCCTCTTTGTGTCGAGGATATCTTCACTGTTATGAACACTTTTTGAACGGTCCACCGATGCCTCTCTTCGGTGGGACTTGCTCCTTCTCGTGGAGCCAGTAGCTGCTCTATCCTCTCTTCCAGCGGGCTTTCTCGGAGCTCCTGGTGGAGATTTATCCCCTCCACCAGTTAACTGGTTCTTTGGATCGAACGGCGTGGTTGGATCTTCTTCCATCATGGTTATATTTTCACGAACTGGTTCGTTTCCCACAGACGGCGCCAATTGTAGGGGGATGAAAACAATCAGTGTTCTGGACAACACCAATTTGTAGCGGCTACACGTGCCTCTACACCGGAACCCTAGCTCTTCGTCGGAACCCTAATCTGCAAAACAGACAAGGGGTGAGCGCACCTTTGCCTCTCGTGGCAAAGGCCCTCCGATGCTTAAGTTAGTATCACGTACTGGTCTAAACCCTAATTATCAGTAGGAAAGCAATAAGAGATGGCCAAATATTGCGTACCTTTTACCTCCAGGCTTACCTCGTATTTATAGGCTCACGGATGCTTGCAGTCCAAGCATCCTTGTTGCCCTAGGATCCCTACCTCGTATAGGAAACCTAGTATCTTCTGGATTCTCATTCCCTTATCTGTACGAAAGCTCAATCTTTATGGGTCTCTTTCCCATAATTATCCGAACACCCCACTCACGTTGGGTCTCTTGCTTCGATCCTTTATACTCGGAATCTTATCCTTCCATGGAATATTATCATTCCAGAGTATTCTTGCCACGTCAAGACTTAGGGTAACTTGCTTCACTGTTCGACTTCCTCTTTGCCGAACAGTCCTCCTGGACCAATGACCTCACATGCAACTGGTCCATGTCATTATACCTGGACAAATGACTTCACATGTCTTTGACCTTATCAGCCGAACAGACTGTCTGGACCAATGACTTCACGTGTCACTGGTCCATATCACCACTCATCGAACTGCCCGGCAATAAACCTATCGTGCCTGCCACGTGTCCCTAACACATCACGTGTTCGGCGACTAATCTTATCTGTTCGGGAATACCTCCCTACACATAGAGTTGTCTCCATGTCGACTTTAAAAGCAAGCTTCAGCATGGAATCAGAGGCAATGGCTCAGTTTAGGTCTCTAGGCGGGAGGGAGGTATTGGTAACATTTCAAAGCCAAGATAGTAGGGATACACTCATTCGGCACCCGTGGATGAAGCTTTGGTTTGAATCAGTTAAACTGTGGAAGGGGGAGCCTGCGAGTTTTGAACGGTTCATTTGGTTAACCTGCCGTGGAGTCCCGTTGAATGGGTGGAGTGCGAAGACTTTCAAACAGATAGGGGATAGTTGGGGATCTTTTATTAAGATGGATAATGCCACTCTGAGAGATGAATCCTTTGCAAATGGTAGAGTTCTAATTGCTTCCAAAGAAACCCAACCTATAGATAAATGGATTCATCTCCGGGTTGAAGGGGTGGTCTATGAAGTCCATGTGTTAGAGGAATCATCCTTTGTTAGCCCTGATGGAGTGGAAGAGCTGGACCCTTCAGTAGTTCTCTGTCAGGAGAAACAGAGGAAGGAAGCTGCCATGGAGTCTGGCTCAAACGCAGAGCAGAGAGAAGAAGATGACGTGGCAAGGTACCCAGCTGCAGCAACCAATAGAAATGGGGGGGTTGGTGTAGGATGTGACAGCCTAGCTAGAGGAGCGGCTTTGCATGGGAAGGATAAAGTGGGGGCTGAGTGCAGAGACTATAAGCATGTATGTGCTGACAAGCATTTAATGCTGGAGAAGACAGGCTCGGTGGCTTTGATTGGGGATTTTGAATCTCAAGTGGATGACTCAGTGGATAATCTGGAAGGGTTGGAGGAGTTGGGCCAGAGAGCCCAACAGAGATCCCAAAAGGGGAAGTCAGACCAAGCGGGCCGAGATGGGCCTATTGAGCTGTCTACTGAGCCCAGTTCGGGTGGGGATGGAGCCCAGATGTCCCATATATCTGACTCTCTTATTTCCCCTGTTCTTGACCAATATGATGACATTGAGAGCTTTCATAGTGGAGACGATACCCAGATGGTAAGAGTTTCTCAGATCCCCAGTATTAACTTGATGGTTGATCTCAATAACGCTGATTGTCGGAGAAGGAGAAGAAGACAACTCTCTAATCTGCTGAGTCTTCGGGAAGCTGCCGATCGAGATCCTACGCCGGCAGATAATAATCCCTCCCCGCCAGATGATTCGATTCAGATTGAGTCTGCTGTCTACAGAGAGGTTAGAGCAACAATGGCAATTGGAGGTATGTTGGATGTTAATTTTTTACCAAAGGATGATATGCTCCTGAACAATATGATAGAGATTGAAGCTAAGGAATACTCTCTCGCTCTAGAGAGAGAAGCCGAGGGTTAGGTCCATTACCCTCTGAGTGGAGTCTTTGTTGGGTAGGTCAATTTTAATGCAAATTCTCACTTGGAACATAAGAGGCTTGGGAAGCTTGGTAAAGAAGAGATTTCTTTCCAAGTTAATCAAAAAGAGGAAACCCAGTATGGTGTTTGTTCAGGAGACAAAAATGGAGCAAATGGATAGGGCAGTGGTACAGGGAATTTGGGGAAATTCGGATTTTGATTTGGCGTGCTCAAGTGCTGTTGGAGCATCCGGGGGTATCCTCACGATTTGGAACAAAGAATTTTTTAAAGCGGAGTCTATTATTGCTCACAGATTTTTTACCCTACTGCAAGGTGTGATTAATGGGGTTTTCTCATGTGTTATTGTTAATGTTTATGCCCCTAATGATGTGGTGGTTAGAAGAGGAGTATGGGATGAACTCTTAACCTTAAAAATGAGTTCTCAAGTTCCATGGTGCTTAGGGGGAGATTTTAATGAAATCAAAATGCCTTGTGAAAGGGTGGGGTGCTTAGCGATCGAGAGGGGAATGCGGGATTTTGCGGAGTTTTGTAACCATATGGAACTGGAGGACCTTCCAATGATTGGAAGGAAATACACATGGACGAATAACCAAGAACAAGCTACCCTTAGCCGTTTGGATAGATTTTTGCTATCTCCCCTGTGGATTCAAGAATTCAAAGTGCTGCAGTGGGGATTAGAAAGACTTATTTCTGATCATTGCCCGGTTGTTATTATGGATGATAGTAGGGACTGGGGTCCGAGGCCTTTCAAGTTTATGGACATCTGGTTAACGCACCCGAATTGCTTGAAGGTAGCTAAAGAAACATGGGAATCTACCGAAGTGACTGGTTGGGCAGGTTTCAAGATAATTCAGAAATTGAGGGCAGTGAAAGAGAGGCTAAAGGTATGGAATAAGGAGGATTTTGGGGACGTTAATGTAGCGTTACAAGTAATTGAAGCCGAACTACACTAGATCGATTTACTGGCGGAAGATAGACAGCTCACGTCGGATGAGATAGCAGCTAAATGCAAATCCAAGACAGAGTTTTGGAGGTTATCTCGCTTAATTGAGTCGTTGTGGAGACAGAAATCCAGAGTCAAGTGGTTCAAGGAGGGTGATAAAAACACTAGATTTTTCCAGGGTGTGGCTAATAGTAGGTACCGAAGGAATTTGGTGGGCTTAATCACTGTTGCTGGCCGAACTGTGGAGGATCCGTTGGAAATAAAGGAAGCTGCGGTACAACATTTTAGTGCTAATTTCATTGAGGAAAGGAGTTCTAGGCCTACTTTGGGGGGTCTGTTCCCAAGGAATTTACAGCCGGATATCTCTATTCTACTAGAAAGACAGTTTGAGGAAGGGGAAATTCTTGGAGCACTGAAGGAATGTAGCAATTTAAAAGCGCCGGGACCAGATGGGTTCAATTTTTCCTTTGTTAAGAGGGGCTGGGGTTTCATGAAGAATTTGGTTATGCTATTCTTTAGAGAGTTTCATACCAACGGATGTTAGTTTTATTGGCTTTTTCCGAATTATGTCAAAACCATTGGAGTCTGTATTGTTCTTTTCTCTTTTGGGTTTGGGAGGTGGTTCTTTTATTTTATCTTGTCTAGATACTCCGCCCGGTGAATGAAGATATTTTGAGAAGCTCTTGCTTTGAAGGATGCTCAGATTATGTTCGGAAGAGGTATATGCATTCATTTGCATTTAGTGTAATATTTTCCATGCGTCACTACTAAGTTTTATGCATAAACTTCAATACAGTAACCACGCTTTTTAATTCCATGGCATTAGTTTTCTTTGTTTGCATTGGTGGGTGATGGAGAAAATTTCCCAAGGCATATTGTGTTGGCTGCCTTTGTTTTGAAAGAGAAATTTTTCTAAGGCACGGAATGGACAGTGAGTTGCGCTCGCGGGGCGCTTTCCTAGTGCTAGCAAGCGCTAGCTTTTCCCTTGCACGTGCGCCCTTATGTGTGCCTACCTCACCAAATCTGAACCATGCACTTGCCTTGTTGGCGCTTTTTTAAAGGTAGCGCGTGCTAGCGCTGCGCTAGCACTTGGCTTATCTCCAGCATTATCTTTTGCTTTGCTGGCATGTTTTTAAAGCTAGCGCGTGGTAGCGCTTCGCTAGCGCTTGGTAGCGCTCGGCCTATGAAGCGCTAGCGCTTGGTAGCGCTTGGCTCTTTGGTCGACTGGGATGCCTTGCTAGCACGCGGTAGCGCTTGCTAGCACTTATGTGTTGTCCTCTAATTGGCATTTGTTCTAGCCACTATAAATACTCTTTCTTCACACAATTAGGGTACGAATTTTTTGCACAGCCGATTTTAGAGAGAGAGAGAGACCACTCTTCTCTCTATTCATTTGGGCACAAAGTTGCATTTGATGATTTAGATCTTGTATCTTGGTCATCTTTAGTCAATCTAGAGAAATGCTTCATTTCTCATGTATTCTCTCTAGATTGTTTTAGTTTGCAAAAACAAAAATCTTCATTTCTCTAAAATTCACTCATACATGCCGATGATACTACTTGGCCGGATGATTCTGGAGCCGCGGTGAGTGGAGATCGAGGCGCTGGACTCGTGGTGGCTATGGGATCGAAAAGGAGCTCGGGGAGCTACATCAAAGTGGTGGAGTTAGGTTAAGCTTTTGGGGTAAAGTTGTAATTCCTCTCTTAGCACTTTGTAAACCTTTTGATCTATAGAAAATTTGGTAGTTAGGCCGTGGTTTTATGCTTAGGGTGTGTTGACCCTAAGTAGTTTCCACGTATATCCTCGTGTTTGCGTTCTTTAGATTTATTGCTATTGACTCTAATTGTTAAATTGTTAAAATAGCATGGAACTTGGTTAATGGATTAAAATTGGAGGTTACGTGAATTTTTAAATTGATTGTCCTATTCACCCCCCCTCTAGGACTCTTTTAGTGCTTAATATAATTTCAATTGGTATCAAAGCGGGTTGCTCTTTGTTGGTATAATTGCCTGAGTAGATCCTGTTTTTGCAATATGGATAGAGATTCCCCGATGGAGGGTGCTTCTAATTTTCGACCACCTTATTTCGATGGAAGTGACTATGCCCTTTGGAAAACAAAAATGAAAAATCATTTAATTTCTCAAGGTATTAGGGTTTGGAGGTCTGTTCTATATGGTTACGAAGAACCTACAATCGAGGATGTCACCACTAAGGTGATTAGAGCAAAAAAGGAGTCTGAGTGGAATTCCGAGGATAATACAAATTGCGAGGCTAATGCGCGTGCTTTAGGTTCCATCTTTGGTGCTATGTCAAGAAATGAAGTCACTCGTATTTCCTCTTGTGTCACAGCCAAAGAGGCTTGGGAAATACTTCGTACATCTCATGAGGGAATAGAGACAGTTAGGGTGTCTAAGCTTCAAATGTGCACAACACGATTCGAGCAACTTAAGATGCATGACGAGGAGAATTTTGACAACTTCATCTCTAGGTTAACTGAAATTGTTAACACTTTTCATAGTTTAGGTGAGCCTCTCTCCGATCTTAAAGTGTGTCGCAAAATCCTTAGGTGCCTTCCCGAGAGGTTTAGGGTTAAGGTAACAGCTATAGAAGAGCGTTCGGACGTTGATGATTTGACCTTTGCCGAGCTTGTAGGAAAACTCCAAATCTTTGAAATTAACCATCTCTCTGATATTAAACCCTCTAAGTCCACTTCCAAGTCTAGTACCGGTATAGCTTTTAAGTCCGCCCATGAGGATGCCTTGGAGACTTGTGAAGATGATGATGATTTGAGCGATGAAGAGCTTGCTAAATTTGCTAAAAAATTTAAAAAGTTTTTTAGGAGAAGGAATGACCTAGGTAAGTCATATAAACCTTCGTCTAATCTTAAAAAAGACACTCTAGGAAATGATGATAAGAGACATTCGTTTGACAAGTCTAGAAAGCCACATGGAATTCAATGTCATGAATGTCATGGTTTTGGGCATATTCAATCCGAGTGCGCTAACACCTTCAAGGAAAAGATGAAAAAGGGTCTCAAAGTCACATGGGATGATGATAGTGGAGATGATGGTAGTGAGAGTGGTTTTCAAATAGGAGGTGAATGGAATTCTAGTGCCTCTGTGTTGGTAGCTACTGTTGACTCTCCTATTTCTCCTAATCTCTTGTCTGTTTCCTCCTCTTCTAGTCTTGAAAGCATTGAGAGTGATAAGTCTAGTGCCGAAGTGAAGATAGCTAAAAATGTTGAAAATGAAGAAGAATGTGAGATAGAATCCATTCATGAGGCCTATGACCTAATGTATCAAGACTTTATGAAACAAGGAAAGAGGAAGAAGGAGTTAGAAGCTAGCCTTAAGATAGTGGAGAAGGAGAAAATGTCTCTTAAAGAAGATCTAACCAATACGTCTCAAGAATTAGATGAGCTTAAGAAGTATAATGCCAAATTAGTCGATAAGTTTGTCATTGTAAAGAAAGAGAGGTTAGAAGGATTGAGAGAACTTGAGGAGGCTAAGTCTAGGATTTGCGAGCTCGAGAGAGACCTTAGTGAGGCAAGTGAAGCCATTAAAAGAAATGATTGTGGAGCCACTAGAATTGCCGAGATGACACGTACATTTAGAGACAAGAGTGGTCTAGGTTTTATAGATCCACCTTCCCTTAAAAAGAAGTCTAGTGAGCCTAAGAAGAAAATCACATTTGTGAGTGCTGAAACTATAATGAATCCTTCCTCTTCTAGCAACGCTAAGTCTAGTGTGAACGAGACACTTGTGAGTAAAGCCGTAGCTAATTCTCTTTCATCTAGCAACTCAAAACCTATAATAAATGAGATTATTAAAAAGAGAGTCCTCACCTGTCATCATTGTGGGAGTGAGGGTCACATTCGACCGCATTGCTATCGTTTGAAAAGGGAGATTCGTAAGAAGGGTCAAACTCAAAAACCTATGAATCTCTTTGTCCCTCGTACTGTCTCTCTTGGTCAATCCAATGTGGAACGACCTCGTAATGTCACTTGCTTTCCTCCTAAGGCTCGAAATGATGATTTTCTTATTAAATTGACTCATCTTGCTACACAATCATCTTACATTGTTAATGAGATTAATAAGTTGACTTTGCATGCTAAGAACATTAATGGTGCATCTCTTGTTCATAATGAACGTAATCAAGTGTGGAAGAAAGTTGATCGTGTTCCTTGTGTTGCACAACCTCTAGATACTCCTAGGGAGTTTAGGGGTTCTATTCTCCGTGTTTGATTTTGCTAGACTTGCATGTCACTCTTGTGTGCTTCATTTCATACGTGAGTCAAGAGTGAGCATGTGTTTCTAGTATTTATGTCATTTTCATTGTCTTTCTTTCTTTCTCATTATAGGTGATTAGGATTCATTTATTGTCCTTCTTTGCTATTGAGTATGTTTGCTTGTCTGTATGATTGCATGCTTGCTTTGGATGTTCTCTTTGTATCATTCTTAAGGATAAGTTTGGTCTTTGATGATTATTGATCATTGAGCCTTGAAGGCACCTCTTGTGACCATGGATCTTTGCATATATTGAATATATCATTAGGTGTCTCTTTGTGTCGCTTGAATCTCATGCCCTCTTCTATTTGTACACACTCTCTTGGGGCTTGGTCCTTTTGGTGTCTAAGGGTGCTTGATTCTATTTTTGGTTGAATTCTACTTGTCTTGATCTTAGATTGACCAAATGGTTGAGGTTTACCTTTAGATGCTTTCCCCCATTGATTCTACTCGAGTGACCGCCTAGGGATTAGTGTGAAAGCTTCCCTTGGTGCACAAAAAGAGTGAGATCCTTCTTGTTCATCTTTCCATTATTTGTCTTACAAAAAAAAAAAAAAAAGGGGCAAAAGAAAATTCAAACAAAATAGAAAACGAAGAGAACAAAATGAAAGTTTATATATGTTGTACTAGTCTTGGGGTTGTTGCTCTAGTGCACCCCCTTTTCTTATGCGATCTCGCACCAAGGGCGAATGGCTACCTAATCATTGCACCATCCTAGGTGTGTGTGTCTTTTGAGTCCATAAGAATGAGAAATAGGGTTTGTGCGTAAAGTATTTAGGTCCAACCGACTTATGGTTTGACTTCTTTCATCAAACTTGTGTGAATTCCTCACGGAAATCATCGTTTGGGATATCCCTTGGCACTTATAAGGGTCTTGCACCACCCTCACGGAGTACACCTGTTCACCATTATAGTCTAGAGCATGAGATTCTCTTGACACATGATTTGCTTAATGATATATTCTTGATATGCTTTTGCTCTATGCTATCTCATTGGTGTCTTTGAGTTTGAATGCCCATTTATTCAGAAATTCCTCACCTTGTGCTTTGGCATGATATCTTGAGAAGTAATACTTTGTGTTTGCATGTTTTTGTGTGCCTTATGAATGCTTGTGTGTTCATTTTTGTGTGGGCATTTAGTGAGGGGGAGTTCTCATATTTTGTGCTTGGGCATGATGCTAGGTCTATTCAGCTTTGGTGCGAAAACAGTGTGCTTGTATGCTTGATTGTTCATTTTAAGAGGTGCTTTGCGTAAGGGGGAGTATATTGCTTTTTAATTCTTCATATGCATATTTTTCTAGTGCTCCTGTATCCTCGAATGCCCAGATGGACAAAATTTTGAATCAAGGGATTTTTGTTTGGTTGCATGTGCTTCATCATTGTCGTGTCATGTCTTTCACATATATATAATTTAATCCTACTTTGTGAATCCATTTAGTGAGGGGGAGTCTTACTTTAGTGCCTTAGATTTTTTTCGTGCACACACCTGTTACTTTGGTGCTTCTCTTGGCATCTTTTAGCATCGTCTTTCATCCTAATATATAGATTTCTTTTTGCACACTTTGATATTTGAGATGATGAGATTCTGTTGTCACATGGTATAGCTCCTGATCTCTCGTGTTATTCATTGGAAATGCTTCCATGGGCGTCTTCACTTTTTATTGCTTATTTGTAATATTTTCCATATATTGTGCATGGGTGGCCATGTGTCTTTAGGAATTTTCATAGCATGTCTTAAATGATCTCTTGTTTTCTTAAAAAATTGCACTAAGTTCACTCCTCACTTTAATTTGATAAGTCAAGTGCTTGAAATCCAATTTGAAACGATGGTGTGATTCCTGATTTGCTCATAATATGCATTGTTCTTAGCTTGTGCTTTGTGTCTTAAATGCTTGGTTGCTTGAGTGCTCATTTGAGTTGGCATTGCGCAAGGGGGAGTATTTATTCGCTATGCCGCTTGATATTGTGCTTTCATGGCTAACGGTTTCTTTTGTCTTTTCGCTCTGTATTGGACTTTCTCTTTGTTGCCCTGGAGTCTTGTATAGGGTGTTCGTGCCGCCCTTTTGCATTCCCGTGACAAAAAGGGGGAGAAGTTAGTTGGAAGCTTACGGGGAGAAGTTTGACTTGACCTTGTAATTATCTCTAGCTTCGCTCACATAGTTGCTTATGCCTTGCATGTGATAGCTTTATTAATTATTTTTATTTCCGTTGCGCTATATTATGTAGCTATCATATCTTGTCTACGCATGCTTGTTCTTGGATGGGTTACCTTTGCAGGATCTTGGTATTTATCATGGAAGCTTCATTGCTGAGTGTGTTTGAGTTCTTAGAAGTTTCTAAGCCTTGTTAGGTTTTGTTTCCATGTATTTTTTTTGTTGTTTAGATGGTTTTGTCCCGGAAAAGCCAAAGGGGGAGATTGTTAGTTTTATTGGCTTTTTCCGAATTATGTCAAAACCATTGGAGTCTGTATTGTTCTTTTCTCTTTTGGGTTTGGGAGGTGGTTCTTTTAGTTTATCTTGTCTAGATACTCCGCCCGGTGAATGAAGATATTTTGAGAAGCTCTTGCTTTGAAGGATGCTCAGATTATGTTCGGAAGAGGTATATGCATTCATTTGCATTTAGTGTAATATTTTCCATGCGTCACTACTAAGTTTTATGCATAAACTTCAATACAGTAACCACGCTTTTTAATTCCATGGCATTAGTTTTCTTTGTTTGCATTGGTGGGTGATGGATAAAATTTCCCAAGGCATATTGTGTTGGCTGCCTTTGTTTTGAAAGAGAAATTTTTCTAAGGCACGGAATGGACAGTGAGTTGCGCTCGCGGGGCGCTTTCCTAGTGCTAGCAAGCGCTAGCTTTTCCCTTGCACGTGCGCCCTTATGTGTGCCTACCTCACCAAATCTGAACCATGCACTTGCCTTGTTGGCGCTTTTTTAAAGGTAGCGCGTGCTAGCGCTGCGCTAGCGCTTGGCTTATCTCCAGCATTATCTTTTGCTTTGCTGGCATGTTTTTAAAGCTAGCGCGTGGTAGCGCTTCGCTAGCGCTTGGTAGCGCTCGGCCTATGAAGCGCTAGCGCTTGGTAGCGCTTGGCTCTTTGGTCGACTGGGATGCCTTGCTAGCACGCGGTCGCGCTTGCTAGCGCTTATGTGTTGTCCTCTAATTGGCATTTGTTCTAGCCACTATAAATACTCTTTCTTCACACAATTAGGGTACGAATTTTTTGCACAGCCGATTTTAGAGAGAGAGAGAGACCACTCTTCTCTCTATTCATTTGGGCACAAAGTTGCATTTGATGATTTAGATCTTGTATCTTGGTCATCTTTAGTCAATCTAGAGAAATGCTTCATTTCTCATGTATTCTCTCTAGATTGTTTTAGTTTGCAAAAACAAAAATCTTCATTTCTCTAAAATTCACTCATACATGCCGATGATACTACTTGGCCGGATGATTCTGGAGCCGCGGTGAGTGGAGATCGAGGCGTTGGACTCGTGGTGGCTATGGGATCGAAAAGGAGCTCGGGGAGCTACATCAAAGTGGTGGAGTTAGGTTAAGCTTTTGGGGTAAAGTTGTAATTCCTCTCTTAGCACTTTGTAAACCTTTTGATCTATAGAAAATTTGGTAGTTAGGCCGTGGTTTTATGCTTAGGGTGTGTTGACCCTAAGTAGTTTCCACGTATATCCTCGTGTTTGCGTTCTTTAGATTTATTGCTATTGACTCTAATTGTTAAATTGTTAAAATAGCATGGAACTTGGTTAATGGATTAAAATTGGAGGTTACGTGAATTTTTAAATTGATTGTCCTATTCACCCCCCCTGTAGGACTCTTTTAGTGCTTAATATAATTTCAAAGCTCACGAAAGGTATTAATTCCACCTTTGTATCTTTAATTCCTAAGGTAGACAGTCCTATGTCTTTCGAAGAATTTAGACCTATTAGTATGGTGGGTTGGGTATACAAATTGCTTTCTAAAGTTTTGGCGAATAGAATCAAATCCCATTTACCTTCAATTAATTGTGAGTCTCAAGCGGCGTTTATTGGAGGAAAACAAATTTTGGATGGGGTGTTAATAGCGAATGAGGCAATACATAGTTGGAAAAATGGAAGCCATGGAGGTCTGCTTCTGAAAATTGATTTTGAAAGGGCCTATGACTGTGTTAACTAGAAATTTTTGCTTGATATGCTCTCAAAATTGGGGTTCGGGGAGAAGTGGTGTAGATGGATCAAGGAGTGTTGCTCCTCGGTGTCTATGTCAATGTTGGTCAATGGTTCAGCATCTAGAGAGTTTACAACTCAAAAAGGCCTTAGGCAAGGGGACCCAATTTCCCCTTTTCTGTTCAACATTGTGGTGGAAGCCCTTAATATTATGTTGGTTAGAGCGAGGGAACTAAACATAATTAAAGGAGTTAGGATTGGGGCTAATGGGGTTATAGTGTCCCATCTTCAATTTGCTGACGATACAATCCTCTTTTGCAACAATGATAGAGAGGAAATCGCCAATATTAAAAGGATACTTAGATGCTTCCAGCTTATGTCGGGATTGAAAATTAATTTTTCCAAGAGTTCGTTGTGTGGAGTTAATATCCCTCAGCCGGATGTGTTAGCCCTTGCTCATATTTATGGGGTGCAAGGTTGAAACACTGCCTATTAAGTATCTTGGCCTTCCCTTGGGAGCAAACCCAAGAAGGATCAAAACTTGGGAGCCAGTACTGTTGGATAAGATGGAAAAAAGGCTAACTGTTTGGTGAAGGAAAACAAATTCCACGAGTGGTCGTCTCACTCTTATTAACTCTTCTTTCACCAACCTGCCAACTTACTTCATGTCTATGTTCAAGATTCCTGTGGCGGTGGCAAAGGCAATAGAGAAGCTCCAAAAACAATTTTTTTGGAGGGATACGCTGGAAAAGAGGAAGCTTCACTTACTAAAGTGGGAAAAAGTAGCTAAAAAGAAGGAGTTTGGTGGGTTGGGAGTGAGGAGGGTGTTTCAACAAAACCTTGCTTTACTGGCTAGATGGTGGTGGAGATTTAACGAGGACAAAGATTCGCTCTGGGTCAAAGTTATTAGGGGTAAGTATAACCTGGATAACGGAGCTTGGCTACCTTCTTTACCGTCATCGGGGTGCTGTTCCAACTTATGGAGAGATATCTGTTCTTTGGGAAACCCGTCTTCCGATATTGGTTCGGTACTCAGTGAGGGTTTTCGGATTCAAGTCCACGCTGGACAGGACACTTCCTTTTGGAACCACATTTGGCTGGGGGACACAACTCTCAAAGAAGCCTTCCCGAGACTATTCCTAATTTCTAACCAAAAGGAGGACACGGTGAGGTCAGTGAAGGATGGGTCAGGGAATGCGCAATGGAAGCTACAATTCAGGACAAGGCGAATGAATGTGTGGGAGACAAACCTATCTGAAGAATTACATCAAAGGCTGGCTTTGGTAACACTTGATCAGGCTAATAAGGATGTGCTTCAATGGAAATGGACGGCGGATAAACGATTCTCTTCCAAGTCAGTATACTACCAATGGGAACAGAATGGCCAATCCCGGAACCAACTTTTGGGGTCACTTTGGAAGAATCTCTGCCCTCCAAAGGTGGAAATATTTTCATGGATGGCAATTCAGGATAGGGTTCCAACGAGATCGATGCTCATCAGCAGGAATATCATTCAAGAGGACCAATCGGCTTTCTGTCCTTTGTGCTCCTTGCAATTAGAAACTCCGGATCATCTTTTCTTGCACTGTATTTTCTCTTGGAATGTTTGGTCTCTAATTCTGGATTGGTGGCATGTCCCGTGGGTTTGTCCCAATTCATTGTCAGAGTTGGCGCTGTGGTGGTTTCACAATGGATTTAGGAATTTGGAGAAAAATATATGGGAAGCTTCATTCTTCGCCACCCTTTGGCCCTTGTGGCTCGCCCGGAATGACCGCGTGTTTAACAATGCGTCCTTGAATGTTGAGGTGGTAGGGGAATTGGTGAAAACAAGAGTCGCAATGTGGATGAAGTCCAAGTTCGGCATTAAGGTTTATTCGGTGGAAGAGTTCAGGGTGTTTCTTGATGGGATTCGTAAGCTCAAATTGTAGTTCTTGTTGAGGTGTAGTGGCTGTCCAACTTTCTGTTGGATGGGCTAGTCAGTGTTTTCTATTTCCTGTTTTCCCTTCGTTATCCCCTCTGAGTTAATATAAAAAGTTCCGTTTGCTGAGCAAAAAAAAAATGATCATATTGTTACAATGTTCTTCACATTGAATAAAACCAAAGTAATATAATTATTAGAGGTGGCAAACAGACGGGTCTTGGCGGGTTGGATTGGGTGGTGGGTCAAATATGGGCGGGTCGAATATGGGTCAAAAAAACGCGTTGATACGGGTCGGGTCAAATATAGGTCATTCCCCTCTCTCTCTCTCTCTCTCTCTCTCTCTCTCTCTCTCTCTCTCCCTCTCCCTCCCTCCCTTCTGATTTGTCTCAATAAGGAAATTCAGAAAAGTAAAATTTTATGATTAAAACTCAATTTTTTTAAAAATAAAAGTGAAGCAATTAGAGGCTAAAAAAAAAGTTTAAAAAATCAGGTTTTTACTTTTTTTCCCATTTCCAAACAGTAACATAACTTCGACGAGGAGTCAAAGGCTGCATCAGAAAATTATCTGGAAGTCGATGATTGCACTGATTGTACAGTTTCGGTATTCGTTGTGTTCGCCAAAGCCACCGCTTAGGTTTGGATTAAAAAGTCAACTTACTTTTTTTTTTTTTTGGTTTCTATTCAAATTTTTTTTGTATTTGTTTGTTTTGAGAGAAACTTTTTATCCCTGTTAGTTCATTTTGATGAGAGAATTGAAAAGTAATTTTTTTTACTTTTACCCTAATATTTTTTGTAATATTCAAGATAAATCCCAACAATCGGCTTTTTGGGTTTTATCTTGGATGTTTTCAAAAATATTTGCGTAAAAATCATAATTTTTTACTTTTATGATTGAAGTGAATCAAAAATCGTAAAATACTTGTTACAAAATGACAAACGCGAAAAAAAGTTGAATAAAGACAACGGGAAAAAAAAAGCCCAAAAGAGGGAGAGGAGCTCAAGGAATTGGTCTTGTAATTATCTTATCATAGTCCATAGGAGCTCAAGGGATTGGAGAGAGTGAGAGAGAGAACTTGTGCAGAAGGCCCACTCTAGATTTTGCACGGATACAAAAATCTTACTGACAAGCAAAAAAAGAGTGCATTTATCGAAAAGTAGATTGCATAAATCATTCCCTTTTACAATCCTTCGATGAGACTTGGATTTGGGCGAGAAAGGACAGTTTGTATAATTTCGATCGTTCTTCTCTGGTCTATAACAAATTAACAATCCTAAATTATTGACAGTTTGCCTTCGGGCTATCAATATTTTTTTTTTTATCGGCAAAAGAAAATTTTATTAAACTCGAAGAGGGTACATCGAGTAAAAGGGAAGGGAGAACCAGAAAGTTCAACCCAACCCTACAAAGATAAACAAAGACAAGGTAAATAAAAGGGAAAATACAGCCAAACACTCTTAAATAATGAGACGTCTAGCACCATCAAGATTTCTTTTAATATCTTCCACCGTATACACCTTGATATCAAATCTAGCTTTGATCCATAAAGCTACCCTTGTTTTGGTTAGCTCTACCACTTGGTTACGATCCGCAGCTTTGTTGTTGAAAATAACATCATTCCTTGCAATCCAAATAGACCATAATGTTGCATAAAAGCAGCATTCCCACATATGTATTTCCAAATTTTTGAACCCAGACGAAAACCACCAGGAAGATAAATCCAACAAATTTGAATGAGCCACCCAAGTTAGATTCCACCAATCTACTATTTTTGTCCAAATGTATGTAGAAAATGGGCGAGAAAGAATCACATGTATTGGTGTTTCCAATTCCAGTGAACAAAATGGGCAAGCCAATGCATGCTCATCCAATCCCACAATTATATTTCTACTGCTCAAAACTGACCTTGTTGCAATCTTGCTTTGACAAGCCAACCACGAAAAAATCTCCACCTTTGGAGGGCTAAGATTTCTCCACAAAGACCCAAGTCCAGAATTTGTGTTAAATGCATAAGCTTCCCAAAGATCATATACAGACTTAACAGAAAATATGTTGTTTGAGTTACCAGTCCAAAGCATCTCATCCAATCTTGACGGCACTAAAGAGACATTCCGTAATCTGTCACTCAACACATCCATTTGTTCATTTTCCCAAACATATAGTCTCCGAAAGGACAAAAACCAATCCCTATCACCTTCTGAATTAATCATATTACATACCAACTCATCTTGTTGTGTTGATTTCAAATAAAGTCTAGGAAATTCCTCCCGCAATGTTTGATCACCCATCCATCTGTGATTCCAAAAAGAAGTGTTATTCCCAGAGTACACTTGTATTCTGAAACCAGCCTGAATAATGTTTCCCACATCACTGTCCATATTCCCAATTGAGCAAATATCTTTCCAAATGATGGACGCTCGACCAAAAGATGGTAATTGAGGAAGCCAATTTTGCTGTGAGAATCCGTATTTTTTGCACACCACCTTAGCCCATAAGGAATCTTTTTCTCGACTGAATCTCCACCACCATTTTGCTAAAAGAGCATGATTTTGTTCAATCATCCTTTTCACTCCTAAACCTCCATATTTTTTGCTCTTTGTTATAGTTTCCCAGCTAACCAAATGGATTTTCTTCTTTTCAATGGAGTCACCCCAAAAAAATTGCCTTTGAAGCTTCTCAATTTTCCTTGCAACAGACATCGGCATCTTGAAGAGGGACATGAAGTACACAGGAAGACTGCTTGTATTTGAATTGATAAGTGTCAATTTACCTCCCGAAGACATAAATCTCCTTTTCCACACGGCCAATTTTTTCTCCAACCTATCTATCACAGGTTGCCAAGTTATATGGATTGAATCGATTTACTTATTTTTTTAAAAAAGGACTCCATCCAATTCAAATCCGGACCACAGAGAAACAAAAGAGAACCATCAATTGAGAGATAGAGACTCTGACTATACAATGCCGCATTATGCTGGAGCTGTGGAATTTTTTTCCAAAAACAACTTGCGGGGGTTTCACATTTTAGGAGTAAATTAAAACAACTCTTGTGGAGAGAATGGGTGTTTTGATTCCAACTTATATTGAACCCATTTTTAGCCCATCTAAACTCATGTATATATGGGTTTATATGGGCTCAACCCATAGAAACCCATTATACAATATGGGCAGGTTGGGATGGTTATAAGTGGGCGGCGTTAGGCGGGTAAAAAAATATGAGTTGAAATTACCACCTCTACTAATTATATAAAGAAATCCGCAACTGGGCTATGCACAGAGTTTTTTTTTCTTGTATGTTGTATTGTGAATCTAGTTTAGGACCCATTCAAATCAGTCCATCTATGGTACACAAAACTTTTTTTTTGTATGGTACCAACAAAGTTACTTTAGTGGCAAGTATTTCAGATTGAGTAGTTAGCATTTTACAAGAAGTGATAAGTATTTCACATTGAGTGATAGGTATTCTAACATGGAATACTTACCACTCAATGTGAAATATTTACCACGTGGAAGTATTAGATATGAAGTGATAAATATAAGAGATCTGGAAGACTTAGGGGCCGTTCCAGATCGGCTTCCTTTTTCCAAACTTCCTTTTCCGGTAATGAACAGTGCACAAAAGTAAGATTCATTCCACTCTCTCTTAAGAAGTTGTTCTTTTTTAAAAAAGAGCCATGTTGAAATGACCATATTGCCCCTTCTACCAACTCAACTTCTCCAGACGGCATCCCTCTTCTTTCCCTCTTCGGCACAGAGCAAACCCAGACTCTCTCTCCCGCTCGCTCTCTCTCTCTCTCTCTCTTTCTCTCTCTTCAATTTTCTTCAGGTTCAGCCGAAGCTCATACGAATACATACGCTCATAGAAAATTGTGTCCACAATCTGTCAAGCACCGCGGCCCAGCACCCACACGATCAAGGTTCCTCTCTCTCTCTCTCTCTATGTGTGCGGGTGTGTGTCTCCGTTTTAGATTAGGGGTTCGATTGAATCGTAATCGACGTACAGTCTACAGTTATGTCCGTTCTATTTTGTCTGTGCACTTTATTTTACCCCTACTTAATTTGTGTTTGTGTAATCCTCCGCAGGCACCAAATAGTTGTGGGGTAGGGCAGTGAGGTAGCCGCATTTGGATCCACAAATCCATACCAGACGATTCAGCCGCTGAGTATAATGTATTCAGCACCTGCTACGCCAAATTCTTTCAACCCTGTTGGAGGGAACCCATTTGGATAAATTGAAAGGTAATTGCCTTTTTTGGCTCCATTTTGGGGCATCATTTTATTGGCCCCTTTTGAGTGCCGTTGGGTGGAAATTTTGGGTTTCCTTTGTTGTTGTTTTAGATTATCCAGCCAAATGTGATTATCTAACATTTTTCCCTGGGTTAAGGTTCAGTTCTTACATGAGTCATTGGGTAACTAACGAACTGGCTTTCTCTGTTGGTTTATGGGTTTTTAATGATATCTGTTTCCAGTAATTGAACAACAAATGAATTTTTATGTAGGCTTAAGCAATTGTGATGATGTGCTCCCAATTTATGTTGGAGATGATCGGACTGATGAAGATGCATTTAAGCTAAAGCTGGACGAACCCCAAATACCATCATCAGTTTTTGGGTCTGATAATTACATAGGCTATTCTTTTTTAAACATCTAACAAGCCAGTTTATGATTGCCTACCAGATTCTGAGAGAGGGAAATCGTGGTTATGGAATCTTGGTGTCATCTATCCCCAAGGAAAGCAATGCATTTTACTCGCTCAAGGACACATCATAGGTACAAACAAATTATTTTTCATGACTGAAAGATGGTTCAATAATAAACAATTTTACGAGTGTACGACAGTAACAAGCAAGGCATGGAACAGTTTTCCGTGGCTTTGAAACACCTAAATATCAGCATTCTCCGGAACATGAGGGAATGGGGGAGGTTGAATGCCTCTCCGTTGATTCGCGGGAGTCATGTAGTACCTCTCCTCCGCCAAAGTGTGCTCATCACGGAGCCATTGAATAGCAATGGTCAAATTTTTCTGCTGGCAGAAAATATCGATTTTATGTTGTTGTCTCTTGAAAAGACGACAAGCCCAGCTGTGAAATTGAACATTTTGACCCTCTACTTCGAAAAAGGGAAGGGTGTCCAGTTTTTCTATTGCGTTATCGATGCCCCATTTTCTAGATCGATTAATGACTATACTTGGGTGGACTTGAAATGGTCAACTAATTCGGCAAAGGATGCGGACATTGCCTCATAGGCATCGAAAAACTTGCGCTTCCGCGAGGAATACGACCTGCCCACTATTGAGGTTTGCCCAGTTGGATCTTTACCCTTACCGACCGGAGTTTGGTACTGCTCTTGGGATTGAGGGAACGACCCACCATGTTTTAAGGACATTCCATCCAATTCACCGGATCCCTCCGCAATTTCCTCGATCCCCTCACCAGGAAAGATAGCTTCATTTTCCATGCCCGTAACATCGCGAAAGACACGGTCCATAAGGCCCTCGTGTTTGTTTGCACCATATTTCACCGCCTGTCGATCGATCGAAATGTGACGTTTATGGGAATGCTTCCTATTTTATTATTGGGTAAATTTCACTGACCTCCCTCAGGTTTCTGACAAAGACAAAAACCTCCCCTCACGTTTCTGAAATTGCACTGTCCTCCCCTCTGCTTCTATTGTCTGTTGCACTTTACCCCAATCGTTTAGTTGATGTTACGGAAAGCAACTAACGGTAATGAGGTCAGCATGGAACATATAAACTAAAGGTTGAAAAATTAAATGTTCCAAATTTCAATCCGTTTGAATAGGTGAGAAGATTTTTTTTTTTTTATCATTTAATTCTAAAGGGTCATAATTAAATTTTGACTATAGGACTCTCGTTGATTAGCCCTAAGAAAGTCGTAGAATCAAATATCTCTTAAGACTAACCAACGAGAGCCCTCGAGTCAAAATTTAATAATGACCCTTTATCATTAAATGATCAGAAAAGTAAAATCTTCTCACTCATTCAAACGGATTGAAATTTGAAACACTTAATTTTTCAACCTTAGTTTGTATATCTTAGGAATAACCAACGCGAGTCCTAGAGTCAAAATTTAACTATGATCATTTTGGATAAAATGATCATAAAACTAAAATCTTTCTATCGGCTCCAACTGATTGCAATTTGGAGCACTTAATTTTTTAACCATTTTTTAATATATAACTTTAGGTTAAAAAATTAAATCTTCCAAATTTCAATCCGTTTGAATGGGTGAGAAGATTTTATTTTTCTGATCATTTAATTCTAAAGGGTCATAATTAAATTTTGACTCTAGAACTCTCGTTGGTTAGTCCTAAGATATTTGATTGTCCGATTTTCTTAGGGCTAATCAACGAGAGTCATAGAATCAAAATTTAATTATGACAATTTAGGATAAAATGATCAGAAAAATAAAATCTATCAGTTCAAACGAATTGAAATTTGGAGCACTTAATTTTTTAATCATATTTTTTAATATATAAACTAAAGGTTGAAAAATTAAGTGTTTCAAATTTCAATCCGTTTGAATGGGTGATAAGATTTTATTTTTCTGATCATTTAATTCTAAAGAGTCATAGTTAAATTTTGACTCTAGGGCTCTCGTTGGTTAGTCCTAAGAGATATTTGATTCTACGACTTTCTTAGGGCTAATCAACGAGAGTTCTATAGTCAAAATTTAATTATAATCTTTAAGAATTAAAAGATAAAAAAAGTAAAATCTTCTAACCCATTTAACGGATTAAAATTTGGAACAAGAGGAGGGTGTGTGGAGAGAAGAACGTGTGTCAGTGAATTTAATGCGTCAACGGAGCTAGGCTTTCAACGGGGCTAGGCTTTCTGATTGACAATTTACCCAGGCAAAGTAGACGTGTTGCCCCTGGGGCAACCAATAATTTCTCAGTCGTTTTTAGCTTTTTCCTTTTATTTATTTATTTTATTCATTACAAGTACATGGGCATAAAAGTAAAATCAATTTTCCCGTTAACAGGCGTTACTTGACAAGAAGCAGAGGGAAGGACAGTGCAATTTCAGAAATATGGGGGGAGGTTTCTATCTTTTGCAGAAACCTGAGGAGAGGTCAGTGAAATTTACCCTTTATTATTTCATATTAATAATATAACTAGTTTTTATTTGTTTGTATTTTAATAAAGTGCAGGACACTTGGCATGCTCCTATACATTTGGAAGTTAAAAAGATACTTGTCATTATCTTACACACTTTGTAGTGGGGCGAAATATCCGAAGGTCCGAGAGGTTCACGATACTTGGGATTTGATACGGTGTTCCTAGCCAAATAGTTGTCTCAGTTCATCTGCTCCACAAGGAGCCGAGATACATCAGTCGTACACATTATCCGAAGGATAAAGTGCCTGGAGGGACCCAGCCGAGCTTCGATCTTGTTCCGAAGGAAGATACCCGTTTGTTCGGATATGATAGCTGACAGAGTTCTTTCGTTCGGTGAAGAGCGCTGCCTGTTGCTCCTCGTTCCTTCGGGTACGATGACTTCGCTCGGAGGCCACAGATCTAGAACCTTCTGGAAGGTTCCAAAGAAACGTGGGAGAGCCTCTCTGATAAAAGATGGGACAGCTCTGAATGATGTGACCCCCCCTTTATTCTGACTGGGCGGCTCCCCTTCTTCCCACAAGCGGCGCTCATTTAATGCACCTGACTCGTGACGTCATCCGAGCATCAGTGAGCACGTGGGTGGCAGAGACAACCCATACTCCACTCTTTCTTTCTTTGCCTATAAATAGGAGGACATCTTCTCCAAGGAAAGGGTCAGCTCTCTACATACTCTCTACTCCCCTAGCACATATTTTCTTACAAAAACTTCTTCCCGGCTCCTTTTCTGACTAGATCGTCGGAGCTTCTTCCCGGAGGAACAACCCCCTCCGGTTCTGCAGGTACTTGACGTCCGGTGCCACGTCGCTCGGTTCAGAAGGGTCAAGATTGAGGAGAAGAAATCAGCCCCCCACAATTGGCGACTCCGCTGGGGAAGGATTTAACCTAGCAACGTGGACCTGATTTCTACCCCCATCTCGACACTATTTCAGTCCGGTTCGCCCACACCCTCACCTTCTTATGGCTCAACACATCCCACCTCCTGGCCCGGAGAACTTCACTTTGGGGTTGTCCGGGTATGGATCCATCAACCATGAACACGAACACACAACACTCCCGCATCAGTCGGTCTCTCGACGGCTTTCGTTTCCACCAACAGAGCTGGATGTTGCCCTGGCGGAGCAAAAACGCCAAGCAACGGTCATAGCCATGCTACAACAACGCCTAGAAGAGCGGGACGGTAACCAACCTGTCACCCCCGTTGCTGTCCATCAAGCTGGACCTAGTCAACCGGTGAGACGCCGAAAAAGAAGCAGGAGGTCCCACCACAACCGAACTACAGAGCCAGCAGTACCCGAGAGACGAACCGTCTTCGAGCGTCTGGAACCCAGCGCTCGGCCACAACAAACGGGCTCCCGCCCACGGCTGGAGAGCCTTGCCCGAACGGAAAGCACTCGATCTTCGGCGACACACTCCACGACGGGAACGCACCGAGCGGAAGCATCGGGCCAAGGGCGTCGCCCGTCTAAACATTACTCGGACGTCAGAAAGGAAAAACGGCCCATGGATCTGAACGATTCACCTCGGCGAAGCTACCATGATGAATTCCCCGAACGATCCGTATCGCCATATCGAGATTCCGAGTGTCGCCATGACAGAAAGCTAACGGAAGGGTCGCGAAGTCGTCTGACGGTTCCAAATCAGGAAGGACGTTCGGAAAGGGCTAACACCATCACCCTTTACGACCAATTCACTGGACTTCCGACGGTGTACCAACCGGTGGCTGGTCCTCGGGAAATTCCACAAGCTCGGCCAGAAGGGTCCAAGCGGGCCGTTGAGCAAAGAAGGGAACAAGGAGAACGACGAGGATGCCGGGCCGAATATCCTCGGCGGCCCCATAACGAACGACGGAGGACGCCCGAGCCACGTCAAAACTTGTCGCCTGCAATAGTCCCACCGAGCCCCGTGCCGGAAGATAATTCGAAGCTCGGAAAGGCGAAAGCGTCCCCCTTCGTAGACGCAATACAGCAAGAGCGGCCACCGGAGCGGTTCGTCATGCCGAAGCTCAAGCGATACGAAGCCAAAGAGGACGCAGTCGCGTTCGTCTGCCGCTTTCGCCAAATGATGAGCCTCCACAACTTCTCTGACGCACTTATGTGCAAAATCTTCCCCCTCTCGTTAAGTGAGCCAATCATGCTCTGGTACAATCAGTTGAAACCAAAGTCCATTACCTGTTTCAACGAGCTTGAGTTGGAATTCACGAAGAGGTTTGTAACCAGCAACGTCCAACCGAAGACTCTCTCCATGCTGGTAAATATGAGGAGGACCCCGGGAGAAACTCTTCGGCTGTATACCGAACGATATTGGGAAGTATACAACCTTATTCCTGACTGTGATCAGGGCGTGGCTGCAGAATCGTTTATGAACGGCCTGGATCCAAATTCAGCCATGTTTCGGGATCTCTCGAGAAACCCACCCAAAAGCATGGGGGAACTGATGACCATTATTGAGAAGGACTGCGTTCATGAGGAGGCAATGGCCGAGCGTCATATTCCGAAGGTCACGGAAACGGTTAAGGCTCATCCTGCGGCTCGAAAGCAGGTGGCCAACGTTGGACAGACGCCGAGGGTTAATCAGCCGAACAACCGAAATCGACCCCCGCAACACCAACAGCACGTGGTGCAACAGAAACGGGAACCGAGGCCAGACGAGTACATTGCCGAGCAAACCACCTTCACGGAGCCCATCTACAAACTTCTCTCTATTATCGGAACGCTCCCATTCTTCTCTTGGCCTACGGGACTCCTCGGCACAGCAGGCCAGGGACCGGGGATGTGCTCATACCACAAAGAGCGAGGGCATTACACGACCAAGTGCCAGCCATTTAAAAGGTATTTGGAAGAACTTGCCGCGGCTGGGCATCTCAACCCCTGGATCGACACTCGGAAATGTCCACTGCCGCCTCCGCCTCCATTGCTCGGTGGTATTGTCAGTGTAATTCAGGGGGTGGCTTCGGGAGAACGTGTATCCGAGCTACAAAAGGAGATCAGTACTGCCGTCGCCGCCTTGTCAATTTGCAACGTCGGTACTTCGGCCAAGAGGAAATTTGAAGATCCGAACCATGACGGCCAAATTACCTTCACGACCGAAGATTTGAAGAGAGTTCAGATGCCACATACCGATGCCCTTGTCGTAACGGTGATCATTGACAAGTCAACCGTTCAACGGGTGTTGGTTGATCATGGAAGCTCGGCTGATGTGATGTTTTATTCTACTTACAAGAGTCTTGGCCTGTCCCCGAATCAGCTTCGGCCCGCAACAGCACCGCTCGTTGGGTTTACGGGCGCACCCGTTTGGCCACTGGGCGCAATCAACCTCCTTGTGAGAGCCGGTTCCCGAGTGATCGACGTCGAATTCATAGTGGTTAGTTCTCCTAGCCCCTATAACGTGATCCTCGGTCGAGCCTGGCTACACGGGATGCAAGCGGTGGCCTCCTCATATCATCAAGTTGTGAAGTTCATCGGTTGGAACGGAAGACAAGAAAGCCTCCGAGGAGATCAAGTGCAGTCCAAGAAATGTTATATCAGCACAGTCACAACGAAACAGAGCTGCTTGGAAGTACAGTGTGTGGAAAGTGGGGAAATCGATGTGCTTGAGGACGTGGGACTTCCGGCCGAGCAGAGGTCTACCGAGGAACTTATCCGCATGCCTATCTCGGAAGATGGCACCCGCTACTTTCTCGTCGGCAGTTCTCTGACCGAGGAAGAACGGAATGAAATGTTCGACTTCCTCCTGCGACACATTGAGGTATTCGCTTGGACCCCGCAGGAGATGCCAGGCGTAGATCCCTCGTTTGCAACCCATTCTCTGAACGTCGATCCGAATAGGAAGCCTGTGGTGCAGAAGCTTCGGCGTTCCTCGGCCCTTCATGTTGATGCTGTGATGGCAGAGGTGGATCAATTGTTGGAAGCAGGGGCAATACGGGAAATACTTTACCCCACCTGGTTGGCTAACCCTGTTGTGGTCCCGAAGAAAAATGGGAAGCTGAGGGTTTGTGTGGACTACACAAACCTCAATGATGCTTGCCCCATGGATAGGTTCCCCCTACCTCGGATCGAACAAATGGTGGACGCAACTGCGGGATGTGAGCGGTTAAGTTTCATGGACGCCTACCGAGGGTACCATCAGATCGCCCTTGCAAAAGACGATCAGGAAAAGACAGCCTTCATCTCGCCTCGGGGCGTCTATTGTTACAACGTTGTTCCGTTCGGTTTGAAGAACGCCGGGGCTACCTGTCAACGAACGATAACGTCCATGTTCCCTGGGATGCTCGGACGAATTCTGGAGGCCTATATCGATGACTTAGTATGCAAGAGCAAATTCGCTCGGGATCATCTTCGGGACCTTGGGGAGGTTTTCTCCGTCCTGAAGAAACGAAAGCTGCGGCTCAATGCTGAGAAGTGTGCGTTCGGCGTCAGCTCTGGAAAATTCCTTGGTTACATTGTCAGTCGCCGAGGCATTGAAGCTGATCCGACGCAACTCACAGCCGTGCAAAACCTTCGAGCTCCGACGACTATTAGGGAAGTACAACGTCTTACCGGAATGGTTGCAGCGTTGAATCGGTTTATACGACGCTCGGGAGATCTCTGTCGACCGTTCTTTCAAGCCATCAAAACCAGCCGCCGAAGATTTGTATGGACCGAGGAATGTGAGCAGGCTCTGCAATCACTGAAAGATTACTTATCCTGTGCTCCTCTCCTCGTCAAGCCACAACCTGATGAAGATCTGTATCTTTACCTCGCCGTCTCGGATCATGCCACCAGTTCAGTGCTTGTTCGGAAAGAAGGGACAGAGCATCAGCCAATTTTTTATTCAAGCAAGACGATGACGGATTCTCAGACTAGGTATCTGCCTATGGAGAAGTTGGCATTGGCCCTCGTTTCATCTAAAACGAGCCTTTTGCCTTACTTCCAATGCCATAGGATCGTGGTCCTTACTGAGTTTCCTCTCAAGGCTGTGCTTCGGAAGACGGATTCCTCGAGTCGGATCCTGAAGTTCTCTCAAGACTTGGCTAATTATGACATCCAGTTCGAACCTCGGACGGCGATCAAGGGCCAAGCGTTAGCTGATTTCTTCGCCGAGCTTACTCCGGGCTTGCAAGATGAAGCTAACGCCTTGACTCTAGCGGAGACCGAAGCTCGGATAGTTGCGACCGAGTCCCACATGGAATGGATCCAACAGCCAACCGACGCACGACGCACAAGATTCACGCTCGGCCAAAAGCGCCCTGCTCATGAATGGAGCTTATTTTCTGGAGATGCTTGGCGGATGACTGTAGATGGAGCGTCAAACATCCATGGGGCTGGGGCTGGAGTAGTTCTTGTATCACCCGAGGGGACCGTGCACGAGCATGTTGTCTCAATCGGTTACCGAGCAACGAACAACGAAGCCGAGTATGAAGCCTTAATTGCTGGGTTGCAAGTTGCCCTTCGGCTTGGTGCGGATTCTGTTCATGTATTCTGTGACTCTCGGCTGATTGTGGGACACTTGAATGACGACTATCAAGCCAGGGATGAACGAATGAACGCCTATGTAAGTCACGTTTTGGTTCTTCTGAAACAATTCGGACGTGTGGAAATTGAGTGGATCGCTCGGGAGCATAATGCTCACGCTGACGCCCTCGCAGGCCTCGCTTCGGTACATCGAGCCTCGGGCAGTCGCACAATAGTGTTTGACGAGGTCAACACTCCGAGCTTCGAGCCCTCTGACCCACCGGTTGCGGCCATATCGTTCGGCACCAGCCAATTGGATCCTATTGTGTTGTATCTTCAGAATCAAACCTTGCCTGCAGACAAAAAGGAAGCTCACAAGATACGATGCCGTGCCGCTAATTACTTTTTAGATCCCAACGGAAGTCTCTACCGAAGAACTTTCACGGGCCCCGATTTGAAAGTGGTGTTTGAGTCTCAAGTGGACGGTGTACTGGATGAGTTACACTCGGGAAGTTGTGGGGCTCATTCAGGTGGACGAAGTATGGCGCAGCGAGCTTTGACTCAAGGGTACTGGTGGCCGAAGATGGTGAAACAATCCGAAGACTATGTGAAGCGCTGCGTTCGGTGTCAGAAGCAAGCTTCCCTCATTCACCAACCAGCATTTCCACTAAAGATGATCACAAGTCCTTGGCCTTTTGCAGTCTGGGCTTTCGACATTGTGGGCAAATTGCCCAAGGCTCCTGGAGGTTTTGAGTATTTGTTGACTGCCACGGACTTGTTCACTAAGTGGGTCGAAGCCAAGGCAATGGTGAAGACGACAGCCGCTGACGTGGAACGGTTCATATGGAAGCACATCATCTCGAGGTTCGGTGTTCCATATGCCATTCTCTCGGACAACGGCTCACAATTCGTTGCTGCTGCCCTCAAGGCCTTCTACAAACGACGCAAGATCACGATCCAGAATTCTTCGGTCGCGTATCCGCAGGGCAATGGTCAAGCCGAGGCATCCAATAAAACCATCACTCGGGGGCTCAAGCGTCGTTTGGATAGGAAACTCGGATTGTGGGTTGAGGAACTCCCTCATGTCTTGTGGGCCTATCGTACTACGCCTCGGCGTTCCACGGGACGTACCCCGTTTTCAATGGCCTACGGCATGGAGGCCGTCCTCCCCCTATCCACGTTGATTCCCACAGCCCGTACGGAAAATTTCAACCCAGTGGATAACAATGCTCTCGTGGGTTCGGAATTAGATTTTGCCGAAGAACTTCGCGATAATGCTAACCTGCGGCACGCCGCGTATCAACAGGAAGTTGCAAGAAGCTACAACAAGAACGTTCGGTCACGGCCATTCAACGTCGGAGATCTCGTCCTTCGGATGGTTGTGGAAGCCAAAAAGCTGACGAAACTCAAGGATCCATACGAGGGTCCCTTCCGAGTGATCGAGAAGATCGGCCCTGGGGTTTACAAGCTAGCTGAGATGGATGGTACTCCCATACCTAACCCTTGGAATGCTCAAAAGCTTCGGAAGTTCCATGGCTAGCTGTTGTTTCACATTTTTACTTTTCTTTAATTGTTATTTCTGTTCAACCTTGTAAGCCTTTGGGCCATTATTAATAGAAGTTTCTTTTTTTATCTTGTTTGTTTTCTGTGTTTTCTTTTTGTAAGTATTGGGTATCTCACCTAGCCCACTTTTAAGCCGTTGGGCTCCACATCGTGTTCGTATGGGTCATATTCACATAGCCCTCGGCAATTTCATCCGAGCGATCTGTCCTTCGCCCTCGGTGCATTCGTTTGGGCGTCTCTTGCGTCGCCCGCCTCATTTCGTTCGCTCGGGGGAAATCTTCCTCTGTTTGCCCTCGGAGGATTGTTCATTTACTATCTGCTTGAATTCCCGCCTATGTCCTTCGGCAATCCTAGCCGATAGGGGGCTATTATGGGAAGATCGACTAAGATATCCGAATAAAAACATGATGGAGCATGACCCATAACATTTGCACGACAGATATGTACTTATCCGAACATCACGGTTAATTCATAAAGGAACAAAAACACCGACTGACAATACTTGTGAAATTTGCTTGTATTTCAACAACCGAACAAAAATACTTGTGACAATTTCTTCACATTTCCAAAAACCTTACAACGACCGTCTTACACGCCAACTGGCGAAAGTCTGTTCAAACTAACAAAACAAATAAACAAAAAACAAAAAACAAAACAACACCAAAAGAGCGAATCGCCCAACTCAAGGGGCTGGAGTGGGGAAGAGAGGCAGAGTAGGGTCATCTGTCGGAGGAGCTGGAGTGGTGTCAACTTCGGTAGCTTCTACGGGTGTTACGACAGGGGCAGGCTGCTCCTCCGCCTCGGCCTGTTGTTGTGCTTCCTCGGCCTGTGGCGCTTCGGCAAGACGACGAGGGGGAACTTCAACCAGCATTCTCCGCTCGTCGTCAGCCTCCACGCCGGCGTCATCAAAGCCCGTGTTGTAGCCCAGCATGAAGCTTGCTTTGTGCTGGTCTTCGAGCATCTCAGCCTGGGCCTCGGCGAGTTCTTCTGCGGCTGCTTCCTCGGCCTCGAAGTACCCCTTGTCGTAACCCTTGCTGAATTCCTTCTCCAGCTCCACCTTCATCTCCTCTCGCCCGAGGGCTCTTCCCTCGGCCAAGCCTTCGTCCTTCCCCTCCAACCTGGTTTTTTCAGCAGCCTCCTGCATGCCTTTTACCAGGTCGTTGAGGTTGAACACCTGAGCCTCGAGCGCTTTGCGCGCTGCCTCGGACTCCTCCCAGCTTTTCTTATATTCATCAGCTGCATCCTTGTTCACTTGAAGAGACTGCAGCAGCTGTTTCTTCTTTTTCTCATGCTCGGTCAGATGGAGGTTGACACTCATAATGGACTGGGAGGCCTGAAGGAAACGGGCAATTTATTAGATATGGAAACAAGGAATAAAAAGAGAAAAGGAAGCGACCAGAACCGATGAAACTTACCCTCGCAGCATGGTAGTAATACTCGGTGAGTGCAGCTTTGAGCGAGGGGGGAGATTGGATGTCCCTCGGCAGGCCCACCCCCGACAGTAGTGTCAGAGCGAGGGAAGGGTCCTCCCGAAGGCTGTCGGACTGCAGGACCTGCTTCTTGTCCGGAGTGACAAAGCTCGGCGCCCATGGGACAGTGTCTCCAATCGTGCCCTTCCCCTTGGACGCCACAGCTACACCGCCTTCGGTACCCGCCTGCACCGTTTTTTGTTTTTTTCCTGCTGGGGCTTCCTTCGGTGAAAGAGGAGCAGGAGGAGTAGCACGTTTCTGAGTTGAGGGGGGGGGCACCTTTTTGCTCGGTGCCGAGCTCGTGGCCTCTGCCGCCCCGGCTTTCTTTGAAAGGCCCGCGGCCTTGCCTTTCTCGGCAGCCTCAAGCTTCTTCTGAAGCAAATCTTTCATGCTCCTTGGAGGCATGTTCTCTGCTTCTTCGGGGGTGGAGTCTTCGGCCGGTTCTCGGATTAGTCCTCTGAGAGGTCTGTCCTCGCTCGGAAGTAGCTCTTCGGGAAGCTCTGTAGATGCTTCCTCTCCCTTGTCAGCTTCCTTTCTTCGGATCCTACCACCGTACGCCGCTTTGTACTGGAGAATGGTGGGAGCGTCTCTCTCTTCCCAGGGGATGGTGAGGAGGGTGGCGGCAAGCTTACAGCCCCTCGCAGCTCTCGACAGCGCCTTGTTCACCCTTGTCGTAACTGTTGAACAAAACGAAAAAGCGAGACATCAGTCCGAAGAACAAAAGTACGAACTACACTGTATGAAGCAACGGAACTTAAAGAAAGCAATGAAAATCCCTTACGAGGTTCGCCCCTGCGTGTGGCAACTTCGAATTGCCCGTACTCCAGCAAGGGAAACTGATAGTTTCCCCGAACCTCGACGTAGTCCGAGGCCCACTTCTCGGAGTCATACATCCCTTCAGGAATAATTTTGGCCATGTTCCTTCGGGAACACAGATAGTATCTTGAGTACCTCACGTTCCGAGACATCGTGTAAGTCTCGAAAAGGTGATGGGCTTCAAGTGGATACATTTTAAGCTCGGCGAGCTTAATTATAGAATGGATAATTCTATAAGTGTTGACGCTCAGTTGGCAGGGAGTGAGCGAGAAAAGGGAGAGGACCTCCCTGAGGACCCTATGCATCGGGAACCTCAGGCCACCTTCGGTACTGGCCATCAGTGGAACCGTGATGTGTTCGTCACTGAATCTAATCCGAGGGCCGGGAACTGGCGTGACGACGACGTCGTTCGGGATTTTGTAATCCCTTCGGAAGGACCTCATGCCCTCTTCGCTCTCGAAGGATTTCCAGTACGGGCACGGATCCTTTCCTGTTCGTTCAGGGATGTCGTCAGGATCTAATGGGACTATCTTCCTCTTCTTCCTTTGGGGTTTGGATGGAGCTCCGATGGCTCCTTCGGTACCCTCGGCTTGACTGGACGAAGCCGTGGCCGCACCACCTTCGGCGACATCTCTGTCAGATACGGTTTCTTCGGCTTCATCGTCTCCTTCAGCCTCCTCCGTCGGATTGTCCTGCTCCTTTTCCGAGGGATCGCCCTCTAGGTCGATTATTTGACTCTCAGGAGGCATCGTTCGGAGAGGAGTGATGCTGGCAGGGATATCAGATCTCGCAGAATCTCCAGAATCCCCGCTGCTATCCCGAACGCGGTAAAGCCGAGCTATGTTGGAGATAGCGTCGGAAATCGCGAGGTTCGAGCCTCCGACGCCTAAATCCGCGCTGTCAACCGAGCGAAAGGATTCCCCGGACGAAGCCGAAGCAGAAGTAGCCATACCTATAATCAAAAGTGCAAGGGGAAGGACCGTTAGCGAATTGCATGGTCGAGTCCTAATGTGCCTATGTTCAGTGAGACGTGGATCCGAGGGAACCGATCCTCCCGAGAGAGGACTAACCGAAGGGGAGATTCCGAGTTCCGAGTAAACGATTAAAAACTGGAAAGAGGGTTTCCCTATTGTTGCTCGGAAGAACAGATGTTGAATATTCAACTACGTTCGGAAGAACATTTGAATATCTTCAACGTGTTCTTCAGTTTTCTACAGTGCACAGGCAGGAAAACCGGGCGAAAAGCAAGAAAAACGATCCAGAAACAGTAACTGAGATGCAGGAAAAGAGTGAGAAAGCAGAGATACCTGGAAATCAACGAAAAATCTGGGTCGAAGTCTTCAAAATCGTCGAAAATCTGCAGATGGCTTGGGTTTTCTGAGAGTGGGGACGGCTGGAACTGCTCAAACGTCTGAGGGAGAGAGAAAAAGTGATTTTCTCTCTCCTCTCATCGCCTCTTTATACCTAGGGCGGAATTCGAAGCATCGCCGAGCCCCCAACCGTAGGATTTGGGCGGGAGACTGATGTGACCGTCGATGTCTGACACGTGGAGACTTACGGGCTGCGCCGTATCGACGTCCAATGACGGATGGACGCGTGGCTCCTTCTGAAGCTGGCGGTTGCAGGGGCATTAAATGAAAGGTACGGACCTGACGATTCAATATCTTTGTGACGTTCGACATGGTACCGGCGTTCGGAAGCTCATGTCAACGATTCTGGTTCGGTGGCGGTTTTTTCCTCGGCCACTACTGATTTTTCAACTCCTCCTTCCACTCCGAAGCTTTACAACTATGGAAACAGGAGTTGAGGGGCTATTGTAGTGGGGCGAAATATCCGAAGGTCCGAGAGGTTCACGATACTTGGGATTTGATACGGTGTTCCTAACCAAATAGTTGTCTCAGTTCATCTGCTCCACAAGGAGCCGAGATACATCAGTCGTACACATTATCCGAAGGATAAAGTGCCTGGAGGGACCCAGCCGAGCTTCGATCTTGTTCCGAAGGAAGATACCCGTTTGTTCGGATATGATAGCTGACAGAGTTCTTTCGTTCGGTGAAGAGCGCTGCCTGTTGCTCCTCGTTCCTTCGGGTACGATGACTTCGCTCGGAGGCCACAGATCTAGAACCTTCTGGAAGGTTCCAAAGAAACGTGGGAGAGCCTCTCTGATAAAAGATGGGACAGCTCTGAATGATGTGACCCCCCCTTTATTCTGACTGGGCGGCTCCCCTTCTTCCCACAAGCGGCGCTCATTTAATGCACCTGACTCGTGACGTCATCCGAGCATCAGTGAGCACGTGGGTGGCAGAGACAACCCATACTCCACTCTTTCTTTCTTTGCCTATAAATAGGAGGACATCTTCTCCAAGGAAAGGGTCAGCTCTCTACATACTCTCTACTCCCCTAGCACATATTTTCTTACAAAAACTTCTTCCCGGCTCCTTTTCTGACTAGATCGTCGGAGCTTCTTCCCGGAGGAACAACCCCCTCCGGTTCTGCAGGTACTTGACGTCCGGTGCCACGTCGCTCGGTTCAGAAGGGTCAAGATTGAGGAGAAGAAATCAGCCCCCCACACACTTTGAAGTTGAAGAGAAGTTACTTGGACAAGTGGCATACTCCTACACACTTTGGAGTTTGTGGGAAGTTATTTGGACACTTGGAAGATGATGAAGAGCAGTGAGAAACTAGGAAGTTATTTCCTGCACATTTTATTTTCTATAAATAATCTCTTTTGGCTTCATTGTAAACTCCTTCAACAAATCAACTTTGTTATTAATTTTTGTCCACCAACCCATTCGGGTTATAACTAGGAGTAGGAATAGAATTAACTTAATTTTCTTACTTTCGATGGGGATCTGTCCTTTTTTATTGTAAATCTACATTGGAAAAATAACAAAGTCCATTTGTTATTTTTCTTCCGCTCCACCCCACTTCACTAAACCATCAATCCATTCTGCCCAATCGATGGGTCGATTCCGTTCTTGAAAATTGGCGGGTGACGGTCTTCTTTTACGAGTCAATTCATCACCCCCAAAAATAGCATTTGATTCATTCGCCATTTCTTTTCCGGTGAAGTCCTGAAATACGGCAAGGAACCTCAAATCCGTTTGTGAAGACAAGCCACATTCGCCTTTATTTTTGTTGTTGGCTTTGTTTCCCGAAATCTCCGTCAATTTCAATCGAGAGAAAAATTGGTAAACAGTGTTCCAAACCACGGTCTCTGAACTTTGCGACATAGCTATTTCGCTGCATATAAAACAAAGCAAAAACAAACACCACAAAAGCAAGTACGTAGTTAATAAGGGGAAAAGGGCAGTTACCTAAAAGGTGCAAATATGAGCTGAATGCAACATACAATGGATTTTCAAACCTTACTCCTCAATAGGTGATTCTTAATAACCTTTTTGTACATGTTAATAGAATATAATTTTGACGAGGAAAATATAGTAGTTGTCCAGCATGTTAACGAAGTAGCTCATAAACGGGAAGCATTGGATTCCATATGCAACAGCAATTGATTCACCGGGTACTACTATACATGCAGACCCAGCTGTTCAGCCAGACCAACAATTGTACTATCAATGTGCATCACATTACTTGACAGAACTTTAATGCACTAGGAAGAGGGAAAAACAAAATGAAGGGGGGTCCGCAATAGATAAAGACCGCAGCTGCATGTATTGACAACACAAACTCAATCACTGCCGGCTCCACATGGAGCCATGGCTGGTCACTTCAGTACCTTTAACACAAATGATACAGTCAAGAAACGGCTCCACATGGAGCCATGGCTGGTCACTTCAGTACCTTTAACACAAATGATACAGTCAAGAAAAAAATATGACAAAAGAAGTGAGTAATGACATTGTGGCACTGGCCCACACACATAAAAGCATAGGAGGACCAGTCATGGTTCCAATCATGCAACTTGGATTGGGTTTTTCTTGTGGTCCATTGGCGTGGCATGGCCCCCTACTTCTTGTATTTACGCCTGCTTCGCATTCCAGTAATAAAATACCAATTCTAGAGGTTTTGCAACCACACTATCAAGAAAAACTCAACATGATACAATAGAAAAACTGGACATCCTCTAGAGGTTTAACATCTAATTTTTTGAGTCCTGTATGAGCAGACAGCAGTGGGTTTCTGTTTGGATTAACTTTTCGAAAGTTATTTTTGTTGGTAATGAGTGGGGAGAGATAGAGAGAAAGATTTTTTGAAAACTGTGCCGAAAGTTAAAAATAACTCTCAAAATGTTAAACCAATCGGAGTGATTGTTCTTGGATAAAAAATATGCAATATAGTGGTTGAAAATAGCAATAGAATACTACAATGTCCTGTACGAGTAGACAGTAGTCGTAGTTTTAGGTGTCAAATACACCTACAAAGAAATTGGGGGTCCACCTATTCCATGCACATGAACCAAAAAGAGTGAAACACAAGCTAAAATGTTGGCCAAGTAATTTTGTGTAGACCTTAATTGCATGAAAATAACAAGCAAACTTAATCATACTTACAGCTATCATAGCTTCTCACCAGTGATCGGGTCCCGTTATTGCACCCGTTTCCGGGTTCTTACCAAGTCCCGTTTGCCGTTTGTCCTCTGCAACCAAAATCCTTGCCCTCCATTCATCCTTTAGTCGATCGTGTTTGTCCTTCAATTGATTTTTCTCGAGTTTTTTTCTAGTTTTCCCCATTATTGCATTGACAATCCTCGCCCATGCTTGTTTGCTGAACCTGTTTACTGCGCGACCATTTTCCTCGATTTCTTCTGCACATGCTTCAAGGAGAGACTTTATCAAAGGAGATGTCCACTTTGCTCTGTCTATGGTTTTTGTATACGGTTGTAGTGAAGGCTGTGAGAAGTAGGGTTGTTGTGAATGCTGCAGTCCATATGGTTGTTGTGAAGGTTGAGAGAAGGCTTTACGGGGACTTGTCTTAATTCCCCTCCCACGTCCATGGGTCGGTGACAACATGGTTTGATTTGTTTGTGGTGAAGGATGCAAGAAGTTTACTTCTTGCTAAGAGAAGTTTGCTTGTCGTGAGGCATGCGAGAAGGTCTTTCGGGGGCTTTGCATCATGCTCCTCCCACGTCCAAGGCTCGGTGAGGACGGCGAGAAGTTGGGTTCTTGTGCAGCCAGCGAGAGATTTGGTTGTCGTGAAGCATGCAGGACGTTTGGTTCTTCTGAAGGTTGCAAGAAGTTTGGTTGTTCATAACTTTGTGAGAAGTGTGGTTGTTCGTAAGACTGCGAGAAGTGTGGTTGCGGTAAAACCTGCAAGAAGTTTCGTTCTTCTGAAGGCTGCAAGAAGGCTTTGCGGGGGCTTCTCCTAATTCCCCTACCACGTCCTTTTGCCGGTGACGACATGCTTTGGACAAAACAAATTAGTTATTTAGGTACAAACGTTCAGATTACAATAATGTGCGCGAACACGTTTACATAACTTGAGAAACATCCATTCATCTCCAAAACACAGTACAAGTCCCAAATAGGACATCCATTGAATATTATAAGGTCTTATGCAGTACAACTATTACATAAATAAGTGCATAAGAAAACACAGAGTACGAGTGGGTTTGGATTAAAAAAGTGAAGTTAACTTTCATATTGTCTTAATTCTAAATTTTAGTTCATATTTGAACACATTTGCATGGATAAAGACTTTTGTTAAGTTAACCTTAACTTTTTTTAATCCAAACATTTACAATGGTATACGCACTAGGACGACAAGTAGTAGGACACAAATTACAATTCCAATAATGATTAAGGTCTCGACGGCATTTTTTATAGCTAACATGTGTTGACTTAAGTTGTGGCCGTTGAAGTTGTAAGCTTCGGATGACTTCGTGAATTGGAATGACCTATCATCTTGAGAATGGGTCACATTCGGAATGTTTTCATTGCACCAACCATTCACTCCTGGCAAGGCTACTAAGAAAACAAACAAATAAAAGGTCACAACAAAGATTGTTTGGAGTATTTTGTTAAGTAAAGGTCACAAGAAATGAGAGGCTTACAAGGTCACGAGGGCAATCATAGTACCACTTGCCGGGGTTCTTTGAGCGGGAGCCAGATTTTCTAGGAATGCAAGTACCAGCTCCGCAAATGCATAGCCTTGTGGGCCATGTAGAGGTGGCATTGGACGCAGCAGAAGCCATGTGGAGTGATTAGGAAATTTGGTAAGACTCTACTAAGGAAAACAGTATGTGGACAATTAGAATGTTGGGGTAAAAATACGGTGTTTTAAAGTTCTCTATTGTCGTACTAGACAAGTAGTTTAGTACATTACTTCATTATCCATGTATCTTATCCTTCCGTATCAACTTCCAAACACACCAAGTCTTACCTTTTTTATTAATTACTTTCTCCTTCTATCATATCAACATCTTTAGCTTCCCTTCTTCGTTAGAGTAAATTAAGTTTAACGAATAATAACAAAAAAAGACTTTCCTTCTTCATTATCTGAAAAGCTTATACGTCTTATCCGTTCATATCAATTATCAACCAAACCAAGTCTTATCCCCTTTTCTCTTATTCTATCCTATCAAGTCCTTAAATTGCTTTATTTCTCATCTCAAAATATTATCCGTCCGAGAAACGCTCAATTCTTTAACTTTACTTCTTTCCCTATCTCAAAACCTTATCCGCCTGAAAAAAACATATTTGATGAGAACACTACTTTCCTAGACAGTTGATACCAATTGCTGTGAATAGATAGAAACTGAAACAACTAGCACGACAGCGGCACGTGATCGGGGTCGAATCTTATAACCGAGGTTGCGGGTTCAAGCTCAGTTAACTACTAACCAGTAATCGACGCCGATAAAAAAGATGGCGGGAAAGACATCCGACAGTAAGCCACCGGTGTGCGTGACCGGCGCCAACGGATTCATCGGCACGTGGCTGGTCCGAAGACTCCGAACCCTCGTCGACCATGGCTACACTACCGTCCACGCCTGCGTCTACCCCGAAATACTAGTACGACAACCCCAGAAGATCATTTACCCCGAGTCAAAAGTTCAAATCAAATGCCGAGTGTTGAACTCTATCTTATTCCATGAATTTTAACCCAGCCGTTCCCAGTTACAATTTTGAGGCATAACTTACACATTTTTATATAAGAGAACAGCAATATCGATACCTGCGGATCTGGAATCGGACCTTTCTTCTTCGTGTTCTTCCCGGCCCGTCGTTACTCCTGGAAAGGGGGAGAGGGAGGGCAACATAGATGAGGTTGGCAATAGGAGTTCTTGCCTGCTCGTACCGACTTCTGGAGAGGCGGAGAGGGAGGGCGACTTCTGGAGAGAGGGAGAGTGAGGGCTGCGGAGATGAAAATGGCGTACAGTGGAAGCCGTAGGAGATGGAAATGGGCCAAGGGCAGTATTATCATTTCACTTGAGCGCTGTGAGGAACAGGGACCAAAACTTTTAAAAAAAGGGAGGTTCAGAAATCTGGAACAAGCATTATTTTTGCCCCAAAAAAAAGAACTTTATGAAAACCTGGAATGGCGCCTTACCACTCAATACAAAATACTAATTATCCCTTATGAAATACTTATCATTCAATGTAAAATACTTACCATTAAAGTAAATTTTTGGATACTACACACTCAAAAGTGATTTGTGTACGATAAAAAATTCCAAATAGGGGGGTTTTTTATTTTTATTTTTTGCCATAATTTATACATCAATAGGGATTAGTATGTTAGTCAATGGAGATTCAGAGACTATCCATAGCTCTGAACCCCAAATAATGGGCTTTGGGCCTGTCTTGCAACTTAGGTAAAGGTGCAAAGTTTATTAAGAGCATCTCTGGTAGGTCCTTAAAACTTTATAATTGGAAAAATAAAACTTTATTTTACACTCTAGCAGACTCTTCAACTTTTATTGTAAGTAACTTTTTTTTTTCTAGATTAATTGTATACTCTAACAAGTTCATCAATACCAAAGCATCTTTGTGGGCGTTAAGAAAAAACAAATTTAAAGAAACAGAAAATCATTTTCGTGGTAAAATATGATATTTAAGCAATGCTACTCGTATGCCACTTATATAGGTCATGTTTGGTAGCCATTTTATTTTCTATTTTCTGTTTTCATTTTTAAAATTTTTAAAAATTAACTTTGAAAGTTTGTTTGATGCCTACTTCCACTTTCAAATTCTAGAAATCACTTTCAGTATTTTTAAAATTTGAGGAAGTAGCAAAACTCAACTTTCACTATTTTTAAAAGCAAAAAAACAGGCTCCCAAATAGGCTTCACTACAATTCCTTGGAGGTCTTTTTTTATTCTCTCTTCTTCTTCTTCTTCTTCTTCTTCTTCTTCTCTCTCTCTCTCTCTCTCTCTCTCTCTCTCTCTCAAACTTTCACATTCACGTCTCTCTCTCTCTCTCCCCACCCACCGGGATACCATAGAACCATCATTTTCCCTTCTGATACATAATTTGGATTTATGGTTAAATTTGATGTTTTCATATATGAACCTTGTGCCAAGACTAGCTGAGAGTAAAGCTCTGCTCAGTTGTACTCCTATATCACATAATAGTAATCTTTTACGTTGTTAAAATGACGAGAATGTTCTCAAATACTTGTGTTTGATTTCCATGAGATTCTAGAATAGCGTTAAGAATTGTTGCTATTAAAGAATCATAGCTTTGAGAATAGTTGATTGTAGCACAAGAAGATGTTACTCAAAGCAAGACAATTGAAGCTTCTTATTATTTAAAAATAAAAAACTGTATTTTTTGGAGTCCTCTTCGGCTAAAAAATTGGGGGCCAGAAGCGACGGCTTCTTTTGCTTCCCCTCTAAGCCGGCTCTGCCTGATCTATCTACCCGACCCTTCTCTCAGAATATCAAGTATGGAATTTGTTTCTAACGTGATTGTAAAGGCTAGAATGATTCTCTCTCTCCTGTATCATTTGGGAACTAGTGAAGAAATTTGCAAGAGACACCATTTTCGAAAAAGTAAATACTGGTTTCAGAAAATGAATTTTTTTTTTTGAAAACAGGTTGACACAAACATGTTTTCCGCTTTCACTTTTTTTAGGAAAAGAAAAAACTGATTTCAGCAAATCGAAAATAGGAAACAGAAAATTGGCAGTGCTTCCAAACATAGCCATAGTGTTTTAAATTTATTGAAATTTGATATTTAAATATCCGATGGGGATCCTTTAAGAATGGGACATGTTTGTTGTTTACACTCAAGTGACATATAACACGGTTGCCCTCCCCATAACATTTTTCCATTCTCCGCAAACGTATGGTTTATTGCATGATTTGCATCCCGAATTGATGTCGAAGAATTTTTATTTATTTTTAATCGGTGGGCTTTATTCATTACGCAATTGTAGAAAAATCCAGCAATGCTTCCAACTGAGCCCAGACAGATGAAATCCAGCCCCTCCCAAGTCGGGACAAACAAGAGATAGGGCTTACTTGGCTATCAAGGTAAAGGTAAAGTATAATGAATTATAACATCCAAAATGGCACTAATCAAGCTCCTTCCTTGCAGCAATTAATCCAACGATCTTCTGAGCATCACCTTTCAAAATTCTGCAAACTCGTCGCTGCCATACGAAATCCCATTTCAGGATGTCGAAGATTCAAAATGCACATTTTGTATAGTCCGCAATGGAAAATATTTATGCAAAAGTTCACGTTCATATGGATGGTAAATAAGATAATAAACATAAGATTTCGTTCTGCTAAAGGAAATGTAAATATATATGAATTTTTCACGAGTCGATCATTGCCCATTTAAATTGATTTCTTACAGGTGAGATACTATTCTCTTTAATTGCAACAAGATGAATAGTTTGAATCATTGATATGGTCCCAAGAGAAGATTAGAGGAGTTTATAACCCAAGGTATCATCACTTTCATTTTTCTCTTTTCCATCTTCGGATTAATTAATTAAAAATATAGATTATTAATAACAGGGGACTTATTGATGCCTGCCCAGCTTTGATATGTTGTGTGATGCTAGCTAGCGTATTAAATTCATTGCCTTCATTTAGGGAGTCCGGCTCCTCTCCAATCTCCAATTCCAATTCAATAGTCAAGATTACCCCAATATCTTCAACCCCAAAACACATATAGTATTCTTCGGGCACTTAATTACTCCCCAAATATTTCCCAATTATCATTTATCACATTTCAAGCACCAATTTACCAGATTCTAAACATTAGTAAAATTTCATATCGTAACTTTAATAACATATGCAGATTCATTGGGTTAATCAAAGAACTCCTTTTGCATTTCTTCTAAAATATTTTTTCTGTAAAAATTATCTTATGTTCAATTACATACTCTTACGATTTCTTTCTAATTTTCATTGCTGAATCTTAATTTTGACTTTCTTACATACAAGAACAACTACATTAATGAGTACACGACACAATAGGAACCACACGTGGAAATACACTTGTATCGCTGAGCAAAAAAAAAAAAACACTTTTATCAGTAAAAAAATCTCATGAGTTACATAATAAGATAATATCAACGAAAAAAAAATCATGATGAAAGAAAAAAAAATTACTGATATAATATTAGTAAAAAAATCCTCATGGGTTAATGATATTGGTCGAAAAAAAGTCCTGATGAGCTATATAATTTTTTTTCGGAGGCAGATTTAATAGGGAGAGAAGACGCCGTTCAAAAAAATTATTGAATTTTTTGTAACAACTTCGAAAATTAATGAATTATTGTCGCCGTTCAAAAAACAGGGAGAGAAGATGCTTATGTAATTGAGAAATATTGGGGGAGTAATTGGGTGCCCGTAGAATACTTTATGAGCTTTGGGGCTTGAGTTGTTAATCTTGACCATTGAATTGAAATTGAAGGTTCCTCCAAATCATTATGGATTAGAGAGGAGCCGGACTCTCATTTAGGAACCGGACTACATTTTGTAAATCAAAGCTACATTTTGTTATTAATTAATATATATCTACTTTTTTATTATCTTGTTAATTCTAATTGTTTTTTTCATTTAGCAGGACTCTCACTTTTTTTTTCGGTTGGACGGTTTCTTTGTTTTCCTCTTTGTTCTAAGCTTGTGTTCTTAGCGAGTTTTCCACTCGATGTACCCCTTTTGAGTTAATAAAATCTTCTTTTGCCGAGCAAAAAAAAAAAGTGAACTACATAGTACACATAGTTCAAATTTTCAACCCTGCTTATCGAAAATTTTGACTTCGCCACTGCTTGTAACCTATATACAAACATGCTAGGATTATGTTTTAAACACACATCAATGAAAGCAATATTTTTTGTGAATCCATGTTAGACTAGGATCTCCGATCATTGTTCTCTAAAATCAAAAAGAGAAACTTGAAAAAAGGAAAAAGCAAAGTTTGAAATTGAGGATTGCTAATAGTAATCAATTATACTTTCAAGATGTGAAAGGTTTCACTGGTTTGGTACTACTTTTTCTACATCCAGTGACTTCCATTCTTACTTTTGGAAGCTTTCATATGGTATTAGGTACAAGGAAAAATGTAAAAGCAACCAACCGGGATTTTGTTCGGTCCGGCGAGAAGTCTTCATGACTTTACTTTCATTTGTCAACAGACCAACTAATTAGAGTGCGTTTTTCAATAGATCACTGTACAAGTCCAACTAATTAGATACTTTCATGTTTTCTGTAATTATTGACCGAGGAAGATAATGGTTAGTTTCAATTTAATTTGATGCCTACACCTTTGGAATATTGCAGGGTGATCACGTGGCTGGACCTTTCAAAAACAAAAAAGACAGAAGAGGGATAAAAAAAAATCGTTCTGAAAAAATGAACGATATATTCCGATTGTTTTTGTTGGACAAGTAAAACTGCTTTTCGAAGCCCAATAAGTCATAATTGGTCACCTTCAATTGTTTGAAAATAGGGGATAAAAATGACAAAAACATAGTTGAGTTGATGCTTTCGAAAGTTGAATGCCTCAAACATGCTGTAAGGCAATGAATAGCTTTTTGTCATTTGTTTTTGGGAAAAAATTCCAAATCACATTTTTTTGGGACCACTGTCAATGAAGTAACAGGGGCATTGTTAAAGTCCAAGGACTTCGCTAGTGTCACTCTCAGGGTAATTATTGACAGTACGTAGTAAGGTACAAATTAATGGTCACCTTCAATTTGGGTGCCTGCCCTTTGACATATGTGGAGCAATTCACGTGATTAGAACTTTCCAAAAAATAAGAAAAGAAAATTGATGCGGCCGGTTAGAAAAAAATTAGATAAAATCATAAAGGGTATTGGTGTGGATAATGGTTATCATGGCACATAAGAGCATCCACAGTGGAATAAGCAAAATAAAAAGTTGTTAAAATTAGAAATATTTGTTCAAAAAAGTGCTCACATTGGAATAACTAAACTTAACAACCTTTTAGCAACTCATCAAATTTTGGCTTTTGAATAATCAAAACTAGCAACCTTTAGCCAATAATCAAATTTAGTGATCCTCATATTTTCTCAATCAAGTACACCCATCATTACACAAAAATCTTTTCTCTCTCTCTCTCTCTCTCTCTCTCTCTCAACAATGTATAAAAAACTATTCTTACTATTCTTTTCAAAAACTTTTTTCTAAAAAAAAAACCCGTCTTTATATCAACTTTTTTTTTTATAATAAAAACTGTTCAAATTTTTTAAAACTATTTTTTTAAAATTGTATTTACACAAAGCTGTTTTTTTACACATTTTTTTTCATTAACTATTTTTTTATCCAACTGTTTTTAACTTAAACTGTTTTTGTTCTTCCAAAAACTGTTTAATTAACTTTTTTTTTCAAGAACAAATTTTTTTTTTTTATAAAAACTATTTTTAACATAAACTAGTTTTTCAAAAGATTTACGTGAAATGAAGGGAAAAATTTGGAGAAAACTCATAGAAGGAAGCAATGGTTCTTTTGTTTTTTATTATGAGCAAAAAATAATCAATGTGAGATTTGACATTGTTAACTTTAACAACCTCTAAATGGATAATCAAAATCTGATGTGGCATATTTTGATTATTCACTTTTGCTTATTTCACTGTGGATGCTCTAAGGGTATCCACAATGGGATAATAAGAAACGGATAACCAAAAGTTCTCAAATTGGATTTTGATTATTCATTGAAGAGATTGTTAAGGTTAGCAATATAGAGATCCACAATGGTATAATCAAAAAGTTAGTTTTGGTTATCTAAAAACCAAAATTTGATTATTTTTAAGGTTGTAAATTTGATTATTTCTTAGGAGGTTGTTAATTTTGATTATAGTACTATTGTGAGTCATATTTTGTACAGTATTGTTAACTCTAGCAACCTATTACTTTTGAATATGCCATTGTGAATATCCTAAATTGGAATCGCTGTAACATCTCGCCAATAACAATGCGTTGACGAATATTAGCACTTTTTTTTTTCTGTGCATCGCATCTTTTTTTATCCACCGCCAAAAGTATTGTATTTAATAATTTTCAACATACAAAGGACAAACGAAGATAAATTTCTTCTAGCTGGTTCGTAAGGCAATGAAGGTGAAGAATCTCGACATGCTATACCAATAGTACGAGATATTGTTCATATTACAATAGATCACTCAACTAATCGAAGGACTTTGTTCTTTTTTGATAACTCAGGTGTTCGGGACATATAATTAAACACATCTCGACTAATCTTGAAAGACCAATCCCGTCGTTCAGTTACGAAGGTGTCGTTAAAACTTTTGAAAATATCCAGTATGTACCGGTCACAAAACAGTTGATGGTTAAGTGCCATTAACAATTAATTACTGACCGTGGTAATTAAGCTACAAATGGTCACCTTCCATTTTGATGCCTACCCGTTTGGTGTGTTGGGAGTGAGTCGCGTGAAATCATACAGCAGGCATTGAAGGTGATTGACATCACACAGGTGATGCCATGGAAATGAGGTGTGGATGACCTTAATTACCCAAGAAGTGAGGAAAAAAAGTCTTCAGGCGGTGGGAACTTAAACAGCGACCTCCTCCTCTATCCTCAAAGTTTTGTATACTATAGACTTGGTCCCTAAATCTTTTTTCTTTTTAAATTTATAAATAGATGATGTAGAACACGTGGAGACCCAATTTCATGATCAATTAGACCGGTCGAAGCCTCAGAAGCCCAAACATTGTTTAATTGCAAATTACCCGATTTGGCAACTGTCTCGGATCAGGTCCAAACTTGGTGAGCTGACTTATTTTTACGCTGCGATCAATACCCAAGACCCTAGTTCATGACTGATGGTGTTTTTCGGCCTAATTCCTTCGTTTAGGCCTCCAATTGGACATTTTTGCTATTTTAAGAAATATTTGTTTCGTTAATAACTTTTAGCGCATAATTCTGTAGAAATTAATTATTTTTGGAAAAGTCATGTTTTTCTTTTCTTTTTCCAATTTTATTATTTTTCCCAAATTTTGGGAATTTTCGTTTTTGAGTTAGGGTTTTGCTAGATTACGTCTGTTTCGTATAAAAGGGGTTGTAATTCAATATTTATGCAGCTTTTTATCAATAATATTCAGACTTTGTCTTTTTCTTTTGAGGAGTCAAGAACTGCTTGTGGCTACGAGTACCTATCATTCGTTTGATTAGTACGCAATTAATCTCTTTTTTATTTCCGCTGCGTCAATAGAGACTTTAATTGTTTGTAGTTTTCCTTTTACTTATCGAGAATATATAAGACTATTTTCTTAAGGAGTGGATAAATTTACAGTTTTCGAGCTAGCTAGACCCGGTGAACTTGCCAAGGGCATCCGGACCGTCCATCTTGATTATTAATGGTTCAGATATATTTGTTACTCCATCTTTGCCGGTAATTAATGGTCCCAAACTCCCAACACAGAACATGAGTCTTGACACTTTTGACAACACACAGCCATGTAACATCAATCCCTCTCATTTCACTCTACACAGAACATGAGTCGTGACACTCTTGACAACACACAGCCATGTAACATCAATCCCTCTCATTTGATTCTCTCTCTCTCTCCAAAGGGCCTGATGAAAGTTGCTAGTGGCATGCTCATTTTTATTAGGCAAAATGTACCGTCAGCCCTTAGGGCTGATTATATGTGGGCCTGGCAGCTTTAAAATTTTGTACGTGTCCTCTGAAAATGTGGAGGTAATCGATGCATAGATTGTATGAATGAAAATGACGAAAATAACCACTCCCCTCCCTTTAAGGACAAAACTAGCATGCTGGGGCTTTTACCACCAAATGACGACCACTTTTCCCAAAGCAACTTTCCCTCTTTTTTCTGTTGTAAACAAGGTCCTGTTTTTACTAATAAAAAATATTAAAAATTTAACGTATTTTACCATCTCGTTTTCATTAACAAAAAAATTTCAGCATTTTATCATCTCGTTTCCACAAATAAAAAAGTTGTCAACAAACACTATTTTTGTTACAGTAACTCTTTTGGTTAATAGCAAAAAAAATTCATTAATCTTGAAATTGTTACAAGATTAATAGGAGTAAAGAAATAGCATCATGCTCAAGGAACAATCATCTACCCCATCCGAGACCCAAAACCTACGATTGGCAAGAAGCCAATTAAGGACGCCCTTCGAGCCGAAGCCCAAACACCCCTGTGAGTCTAAAAAACCCAGATATTACAATTGCTATAGTAACTCTATTCATAATTCATCAACAACTTATTCATTACAGGAAACAACTTGATATTTTCTAACAATTTGTTCACTACTAGAAACACCTAACAACTTCTCGACTACAAATAAAAATCTACAAATTTTTCACTATCGAAAACAGCCCGGTAAATTCCGCCAAGGAGTTTTTTGGTTTCTTTGGTTTTTTTTCTTTTTGATCCCCTTCAATTTTTTTTCCCTGTTTGTTAATTTTGCAACAAATTTTTGTAAATTATTGATTTGTCTCGATAAAAAAAATCAAAAAAATGAATTTATTTTATGTAATATTCAAGATAAAGCCCAATCCAAGCCTTTCATTAAATATACATTTTTTTTAAAGGTTCCCACGAAAAATCATCTCAATCTAATACCTATAGATACAGTCGAAAATCTGAATAAAAAGTTAGATGATTGGATTGAGCATCTTTAAGTATCGGGAGTTGATTTTTCATGGAACATTGAAAAAATATTTTACATTTAATAAATGGATCAGGTCGTTTGTGTAGACCCGTGATAGACCTCACGATAAAATCTGTATACAATCTGTACACAAATGTCTGTGTAGTTAGTAGCGTTGTTTGGTAAAATAGCTTTATTTCGAAAGTCAAAAAAAAAAAAATTTACGCTGAAGCTGTGGAAAGGAAATTAATGAACCATTGGTCATTGGAGTAGTAGAAAAGGAGGTGCATCTCATATTGGAAAAAGGGTAATGGGGTCAATTTGTCTTTACAACTCACATCAGTCAATCACATGGGAGAAAAAGGCTGGCAATGCCTTAAAATTGGGCGGACGTACAACCTTTTTTTGGCGCGTGCAGGAGACCACCATCAACCCACTAGGCTGACTATAAAATCAATATAAAATTGAGATTGAATAACTAAAATAGTCATTCTCCAAAAATGAACGATTCTGATTGTTTTTGTTTAATCTGAGACGAGGTACTAGTACGCACTTTTAACATTGAAAACAATGAAGTTGTTCTAGCTAGTTTATAATGAATGATAAGGAAATAAAGACTGTGATCACATTACACGGCACATGCATGAAGTCGTTACTCATGACAATGAGGTATAGACGACTCTTGGAAATTGTGAACCGGCTAAAGTTTCCAGGTAGTGAAAAGTGAAAGCAACGACAATCTCCTGCATTTTTACGTATTATGTCTCTCGTGTTTTGATATCATATATAGAACTGATCCGTGAATCTTTCTCCATAAATGAATAGGACCTCAATTTCTAATTTCATTCAACCAAAAAGAACTACAGCTACGGTGGTAATTTGTAATGAGTGGCCAACATTATATACAAAATATAGTTGTAGGTAAGTTAAAACTGACAATTTATCCATTAACTCAATTATTACATGGCAAACTATAGCATAACAGCCTCTCTCTTTTACTAGAAAAAGATGCGATTTTTCCCTAAATTGTTACATGATCTCTGGAATTTTGAGGAAGGCATCTGTTAGCTGCTGAGTTCCTTTCTGCATATTTTCGCGAACAGTGTTCAGCTCGGTACTTGATTCATTGAGGAGCTTCAGAAGATCGATGGTGTGAGCGGCCTCGATTGTAGATTCAACAGTAAGTGCCTGGCCTTCTTCAGCAATTCCCTCAGGCGTTGGCGAATAACCGGACCTAGATTCTTCTTGATTTGCCTGTAGGCTTCTGGTTCTAAAGTTAATGGGCATTCAATTAATGATGAGGGCGAACATCGGCAGTGATACTCTGACCCACTATATGGTATGTTCATTTCGTCAATCGACTGCTCTCCTGCATTCATAAATAAAAAAGAAAAACAATTCTCATCTTTCCTCGTCATTACGACAGATATCCAGATTTCATAGGGCAAACGAAAAAAAGGAAAAAGCCAATAGAATTCATAGGAGGAATTTGCTAGGATGACACCTTTCTTATTGGAAAACGTTACCCGTACAGAATTTCTGTATACTTTGATTCCTGACCAGAATGGTGTGGCAGTGATATTTTTCAAAAAGCAAGATTCGCCATATCATTGTGCAGGCTAGGATATTCTTGTTACAGCTAGCATTACCCTTGTTAGTTTGGTCTTTATTTGGAGCATTAGCTGGAGCAAGAGGCTGCAGGTACGGGAATTTCTGTATGTTGGGGTGGACGTACGGGGTCTGAATTACCTGGGAAACAAAATATTACAGAGAAACATTCATTAGCCATCGAGTATTCATGTTAAGGAACTTTCAGGAAGGAAGTCACCACAACTATCAGTGAATCCTAGACGAAAATCAAGACAATTAATGATCTTGAATTAGCATTTGGGAGTTCATGAAGATCGTAAATAAATTAATCTAGTAGTATTACATAAGAACTATACATCCAAATTAACTGAATGGAAAGACAAACAGAGTTGGACCTTCCCCCCCGGATGATCGACATTCCTAGCTCCAAGGACTCACTCCTATGGCCATGGTTGATGGCAAATAGTCCAATGCGAGTACAAGGAGGAGAAGGTGGAGGTGGTAGTTGAGGTGGCGGAGGTATGGTGCATTGTATCCCATTTTATCCGTTCACACGCGCATTTTTTCTTAGATTAACACGTTTTGGGAATGGTTACCATTTCAAATTGGTAAAACACTGGCTGGAAGAGATTGCGAGCACTGAAGGAGCCATGTTGCGCTATGTGCTGCCGTTGTGCGTGTCATCTGTAGAAGTCCCTCTGGAGCAGCCGGTGCAATTGATGTTGCATTTTGGCGTCTGATGTAAACTTACAGTTGTGCACCGGGTTTGGAATTTGGAGGCGCGACTGTGCGAGAGATGGGGTGGGAGTTACTTCGTTGGTCATTTTGGTGTCGTTTGGGAACATTGCAACAGTTGAAGTTATATGGCCATTGGACTTTGACCGGGTTATTTATTCAAGATATTTTGAATACTATTAAGTGATCACTCATTCCATTCCCAAACAATGTGAGACTCTCTTTCCTTAACATTTCCCTCCACGTCCAGTTGTGTTTGAGGTCTATCATATGTGACTACTTTTAGGTCCTATCATCGTGCAGCGTTTTTTGCTGGTCTGTCAAAAAGGGTTTTCAACTTTTGCCCTTCAATTTTTTCAAACAATAAAAGTTAATCACTGGTGCTGAGAGGTACCGAAAATGTACAATGGCTTATAGTCGTAGCCTGCAGGGCCAACTTTTGGGTCCCACACAAATAATCTGTATCGTTCGATGATTTGAACGGCCTTGTAAAAAATCAACTCAATTAGATACGTTGATTTTTCGTAAAGCTACTGAAATTAACAAATAAACGGTTCGGATTATGATGCAGGGAGGCATGTCGAAAAAGAAAAACGTGCAATAAAGATAATCACGAACAAGTATGAATTAGAGGTACTCCCTATACGAACATACAATAATGAGAAAACTCTCAATTTTCATTAATCAAATCACAAAACAACCTTATTTATACTAATAGAATTCCTAAACCTAGCATTCTTAAAATCTAAAAAAAAAAAAAACATAATGAAATACAATCAATCCTAATTTTCCTTGACAAAAAATCCTATACAAAATAGGAATACTAGATCAAATCAAACTAGAAAAATAATACGTATAAATTTTTTTGACTAAAATAAAATATTCCTACTAAAATGCTAAACTCAAAATAACAAATTAAATTTCCTATATTTCTAGAATAATCAAAATATTAGCTTGCATCAGATTATTCATGTGAGACCATAAAATGAACCCCACAAACCATTGTACATTTTCAGTACACCAAAAGTTCGGTACCAACAGTCGGGTACTATATAGTGAAAGGGGTTTATGATCATCGTATAAAGCAATTGTTGGAAGAAAATGAGGAATCCGACAGTTAACCTTTTCGATTACTGCTCAAAGGGTAACTGTCGTGAAAGCAAGTAAAATATCTCAAACAAGTAAAATTTGAGAGTGATGATTAAGAACGCGAACATTGAGCAAGAAAAAAGAATGTAAGCAATTAAGGGTCCTACTGACAAATAATTATGTGACTATGACACTACGTTCACTAAGAATTAACAAACCTCTTTCATGATTTGGCTTCGCCCCCTTTCGTATGCCAGAGTTTCTACGATGTACACTTCTCTGGTTAGGATGTTGTGCAGCCCTAAACAATAAACAATACATGCCAATAAAACTTGAAGAGGAGAGGTTTCTGTTGTGCCCCGGCCCAAGGTCACTTACGCACACAACACATACTGATTTCAGAGGAAAAACTTCATTCTATATATATACTAATAATATATATAAAATTTGAAAAAACCTCTTCAAAGAAAGCCACAATTGGCTCCTTCTCACAGACCTCACCCTCTCACACCCATATTCTACTACCACACATTCAACCTAACAAATACATCAGTATTTATAGGAAAATTAAGGAAAAACAAAACAAAATAGGGGAGGGAGATTTTCTAAGAGCAATAAATGCTCTGCCATGCCAAGATCTTCCAGAACATGACTATAAATCTTTCCACGTCCATTTATGGTGCTCAATCTTTGACTCTTGGCAAACCAACAGTTTCCAGAAATTTATATTAAATGAAAAAATACATTCGAGTTGGCCCCACAACAGCAAGGTTAAACCTACACACTCGCTTGTAAATTCTTGGTAGTTTTTTGGGTAAATAGCTGAGTGTACCAATTAAACTGTGAGCCCTCTATATATAGATCCAGGGGGGTTCAAACCCAAAACCATTTTCATCCAAAACACTACCACCAAGTATAACACAACTGCTTCTCTTGATTTCATTGGTAAAATGCAATTCCACTTAACTGAAATAAGGCAAGGGGAGAATGAGGAGGCTCTCCAGGGCCTTACATCGACCATCGGAAACAACATCAGTGAAGGTGCCTACAAAACCGATTCCTTATTCTCTTCAGCTTGCATATACAGGGTGCCCAAAGAGCTTGGTAAGCTGAAGGAAAGTGCCTACACCCCTCGCCTCATCGCTGTCGGCCCTCTTCACCAAAAAGACAAACACCTCAAAACACCCTTCCAAGGGGTCAAAAAGAGCTACACGAATAACCTACTTTTGCGACTGACTGCAGTAAAGATGGAGGGATCAGAAACGAAGTACTATGAGTACCCCAAGGTGTTACATGAATGCGTGAAGGAAATGAAGGACTGCGTAGACAAGGCCAAGAAATGTTACGCGGAAGAATTAGATGTGAGCGACGACCATATGTCGGAAATGATGTTGGTCGATGGTTGCTTCATCCTTGAACTTCTCTACAAATCCTTCGAGGAATCAAAATACATACCCAGAGAAGCAAAGAACATACCCAAAGAAGAAGGGCAAGAAGGAAAACGTAATGGAGCATCTACATCATCAGATCTTTCGACACCCCTTTTACTGGTACCTTCAACAAGACATTTGTCTCCTTCTTTTTCTGTTAATTTTTTGGACAAAGTATGGATTACCAAGATTTGGCCATTTGGCGTGTGATCCTCCTGTGTTTTAATAATAGCCAAATCACCTCCTTATAATATTTGAAGTAAAGTGCAACTGTTAAATTTTCGTCCAAATTAAAGACAAGCCATCATTTCCATCTTTCAATATCTAGCAGCCCCCCTCCCCCTTCTTTCTGACACACACACACACAAAAAAAGAGCCTCCCAGAGATCGAATCCTTGGATCTGAGGGGGAGATGAAGATCCTCCGACAGGGGACGCTGGTGATGGTGGCAGCGTCAGTATACATCAGAATGATTGAGGGAGGACGATGACATTGTTTTCGATTAGAAGATATCGAATTTGAAGTTGAAAATTTTGGCACAACTGTGTATACTCCTTTTTTAAATCCCGATCTCTGTTTTTTTTCTTTTTTGAGGCGAAGATGAGATTTGGTCCCTTCCCTTTCCCCTAATTTTGTAATAATGTCCATTTGAGTTGCTGTTGAATCAGAATACTTACTTTTTGCACCTCATTTGGGTTTTCGGCTTTTGCCTTTGAAGGTGTTTGATCTACTCATATTCATACTCTCTGAAAAAGACATAGGGTATTACAGTCATTGTTCTGTTAATAGTGTTAGCATGACACTTTAGTCCTAAACCATGAGATGAATCAGTTATTTCTAAATGTTAGAAGGCGAATCACCCCAAAAGCTTTATTTATATAAAAAAATAACTTTACCTTTATTAATCCATAGTCTAAGACTTGATAGCTGCAATATTCTTAATATTTTCTCCCATAATTAAACCTAGGGATTACTAAAAAATCCTAGCTCGCCTAGGTATACAGTTGCTATGTTTTATCTCTTCAATTAATCAACTCACCAACTGAAAATTAAATCAATCTCACAAACAGAAACCAAACAAATAACGAACACTAAGATATACATGAAAACCCCTAAATAGGTAAAAATCATGGTAAGGAATAAAAACACTATACTCAATGTATAGTTACAACTTACAAGTAATTTACCTACGATTTGAATCCTCACAATCTCCCTAAGATCTACTTGCCTAATCACTCGTTCACCACATCCAGTTTTTGACTGCCGTTGCCTTGAATCCATAAGCCTTCTAAAATACTTCCAGAAATACACCGAAAGATAATTTAGATAGTTGAATCAAAGATTTGTAAACTTCTTGGAGTTGTCATTGCATATTAGTGATTGAAGATCTCATTATACTCCAAAACTCAAAGCACTGAACCACTTCCAATCTCTCCCCCAAAAGTGGCGGCTCAACAACGGTTATTTTCCCTTCACATAATTCACACGGCTGTATGATCAACAAAATTGAGCAACCCAGCAGTACTAGTTTTCCTTTTTCTCAATAGCTTCACACCTTTTGAGAGCACAACCCTTTTCTTTTTTATATCAAGACCAACATTCCTTTTTGCCTAACGTAAATTGAAGGGTGCCAACACTAATTGTGCCAATAAATTGGAAGGCTAATCTCATGAATTTGTTAGACAGAACAGAAAAGATCTGGCTTAATCTATCCTTCCGTTCGTAGCGATTCTTTATTCACACAATCAAAACTTTTCTATTTATCTGCCTGATAGCTCACTCTCAATTAGATAATAAGATTCCTTCCACTCTAATCTTATACAGACTCGGTAGCTTAAAAAAAATACAAACTTGATAAAAATATGGGATACAAATAAATGTGTGTTTTGTCAATGAAATTGTCAACATAAAAGAGATCGACTTTTGGAGCTTAGGATATTCACAATGCTATAATAAAAAATTGATAATCAAAAGTTGCCACATCAACTTTTGAGAGATTGCTAAGGTTAACAATGTAGATGCCTATAGTGGTATAATTAAAATTGAATAACCAAAACTTGTCACATCATCTTTTCAAATTACAAAAAATTAAAAACAATAAATAGTAGAAAATAGTTTTTTGAAAGTAATAAAAACCATTTACTAGAAATAGAAAGTAGTTTTTGAAACCCTTTTTTTTGGAAAAAAAAAAACTATTTTCTAAAAACAAACAATTTTTTAGTAAAATATTTTTTTGCGAAAATATTATTCGAAAAGGAAGAGAGAGGAAAAGGGAAAACAGATAGAACCGTTTTGTATAATGATTGATGTATTTGATTAAAAATATATATGGTCTATTAAATTTGATTATTGTCAAAAGATTGTTTGTTTTGGTTATCCAAAGTCCAAAATTTGATTATTTTTAAGAAGGTTGTTAAATTTGATTATAGCATTGTGAGCTGTATTTTGCACCAATATTGTTAACTTTAAAAACCATTTACTTTTAATAATAGGATTGTAGATACTCTTAGGGTATCCATAATGCTATAATCAAAATTTGATAACCAAAAATTGCCACATCAGTTTTTGATTATTCATTTAAGAGATTGTTAAGGTTAGCAATATAGATATCTACAATGGTATAATCAAAATTTGTCACATCATCTTTTCAAATTATAAAAAACTAAAAACCTTGAACAGTAGAAAATAATTTATCTAAAAATAGTTTTGAAACTAATAAAAACTATTTACTAGAAATGGAAAATAGTTTTTGAAACTTTTTTTTTGGAAAAAAATTATTTTTAAAAAATTGTTTTCTAAAAAAATATTATTAAAATATTTTTTTCCTGAAAATATTGTTCAAAAAGAAAGAGAGGGGAAAAGGGAAGAGAGATATAACATTTTTTATAATGATTGATGTATTTGATTGAGAATATGTAAGGTTTATTAAATTTGATTATTGTAAAAAAGTTGCTAGTTTTGGTTATCCAAAGCTTAAAATTTGATTATTTCTAAGGAGGTTGTTAAGTTTGATTATAGTATTGTGAGCCATATTTTGCATCAACATTGTTAACTTTAAAAACTTTTTACTTTTGATTATAGCATTGTGGATACTCTTACAATTACAATTAACACTCAAAACTTACCTGTAGGGATTATTATAAGTTCATATTATTTATGGAATTCCCGTTTTAGTATTGATTTTGTAAAGAATGAGAGAGAGAACATCATATTATTTATGAAATTTTTGTTTTGGCATTGATTTTTTAAAGAATGAGAGGGGGTGAGTTTTGGAATCTGATTTCCAATAAACATGAAAGAGAGAGAGGGATTGATTTGAATCTTCTAAAAAATGGCCAATCCCAGGATCTTTTGTCGTTGAATTCAATAGACCATTCTAAACCTTTCGATTTATTTAATACATAAAATTCAAATACTAAGCTAGCTTATTCTAAAGAATATGACGATAGTCAACATTAAAAATTGAGGAAACGTAAGATGTAAAAATCTAACATTTCCCCATTGAGAAAACAATACTCCATTCGGCCCACAATTTTAGTTCCTTTTTAAAATTTGACGTACGTTTTAAAGTGATAATACCATTTAATGCACTTTTAAGTCAAACTAAAATGCTCTTGCCTCTTATTACAAAAGTACCAAAAGTAGGCTCCGTTCGTGTAAATTTATGGAGTATGTTTTTAATTTCTGACAAATTTTTCATAAACTTTTTGTCATAATTTTTAAAATTAATCATTAGTCTCGACAAGAGGAATTAGAAAATTATAAAATGTGAACTGATATTGAAGACGACAATTTAGACGAAAAAGACAATTGTTTGGGATTTTTTTAATCTTTAGTGACCTTTTTCTTTGTTTTGGTAACTATTTTTTTACTTCCTCTGTCCCAATTTGAATGTCCCCTATGATTTGTAGTGCAATTTCAAAATGGATGATTAATCCAAAAACTACCACGCGAATCTAAAAAAATTTAAAAAAAAGAAGAAGAAAACACACAAAACGAAAAAGATGGAGTAAAAAGTTTACAATAATGAAGCCTTAACATAGAAAGATGGACTTTAGGCTCGTTTGATAAACCTCCAAGGGGTTGGGATTGGATTACCAAGCCCAAGGGATTATTAATACTATGTTTGGTAATCAAAAATGGGTTGGGATTATTAGTCCTTAAGACTAGTAAGATAGGTATTAGGAGTATTGAGAAAGGTCTCTCCCACTTGGTATTAACAATCCCATCCCATCCTTGCCAATGCACAAATACGAAAAATAGACTTCATCAATTCCATCTCCTTATCAATCCTATCCCATGTGACGGGGAAAAACGGAAATGTATACTATAAATCCTATCCTATTTTATGTGAAACAAACATGATATTAATAATCCCATCATTTAATCACATTTCAAACAAATATACTCATCACCAATCTCATCTCATTTCCAATCCCTTTTCATTACCAATCTCAATCTCATCTCCTTACGAACCCCAACCATCTATCACTGTTATCAAACGGGGCCTAAAAAGTATGGGACAGATGGAGTACTAGTTTGATATTTGCTTCTCCTATTGGGAAATGCAAATTTTAATTTGTCAGGTAAACTTGCATGGAAATACAAATTTAATCAGTAATTTTGAGTTTCGGAAGCCCTATCTAAAGCATTATTAATAATTTTGAACGAAACTTATCGTGTTAATTGAGCTCTCACATGTTTATCAAAAAAAAAAAATTGAGCTCTCACATAAACTTTTTGCCTTAGGCCTCCAATGGAACGACCAGAATGCATGGAACGACCAGAATGCATGGAACGACCAAAATGCAGAGGCCTCTGGGAGGAAAGAGTGAAATCGGGGAAAAAAGTATTGACCCTATTTGGCATTGCAACTTGACTGCCACCACCGTCCATAATGACTTGGTACTCCTGGAGAACCAAATTCCTTTCTTTGTGCTTGAGAAATTGTTCCCACTCACTGTGGATCGAATCCAGAAAAGTCATCACCGCAAGTTTTCGCTCGATGATTATGTCTTTCAGTACTTTGACAGCATATTGAGTCCAGAAGAAAATTCCACAAGCAGTGGTGGTGCGACGGCACCAACTAGTCGTGGTTCGCCTGGTGACAGCACTGTCCTTCAGATTTCTCTCGACCAAATGAAAGGTTTCGAAGAAGACGGAGTTCTAACAAGTAATGCGCAAAGGTACTACTATCATATTCTCCATAAACTACATGACTATTACCTTCCACAAACGGAACCCGATGGACTGCATGAGGATTACCATCCCCAAGATCATACAAACAAGAAAAAAGGAACCGAGGAAGAAGATAGAAAAATCATGCCTTGTGCATCAGAGCTAGAATATGCAGGAGTCAAGTTTGAAACCGTTCGAGGAAAAGATCTTTTCAAGGTCGAGTTCAGTGAACCTAAAGGCCCATTCTGGTGGTGTCATATGGCCCGTTTCAAAATCCCCTTTCTAGAGATATACGACAACACAGAGCTATTCCTCAGAAACCTCATCGCCTTTGAACAGAGTTGCCCTCGGGTTTCGAAGCACTTCACATCCTATGCACTCCTCATGGACACGCTCGTGAACTCTGAGAACGATGTCGACATGCTCGAAAAGGCCGGAGTCATGCGTAACTATTTGGGTGCTAGAGCGGACGCCACCAATCTATTCAACGACCTATGCAAGGAAGTTGCTCTAGATCAGGAAAGGGAGTTCTTTTTCGCTGACAAGTGCAAGAAAGCCAGCACGTATACTAAGCGTTGTTGGCCGAAGAATTTGGCACACGCCCAAAGAACATGGTTTGCTTCTCCATGGACTTTCATAGCTTTCCTTGTGGCCTTCATCGCTTTTGCTATACAGATTGTTACGTTTGTCCAGAGTTTCCTTTAATTAACGAGGATAATCATGAATATGATCAGCAAATGCAGTACTTCACATTGATGGTAGGCACGTTATGTTTAATTTTGTATTCTGGGCTAGCTTTAGTGGCCATGTATGTTTGTTTGTTAGTCGAATGAATGAAAAAATTTTAGTGTTCCCATTCCCCTGTTTCAACGTGGCCTAATAAGCAGTTGTTCAATGAATTACTTTGAAGGCAATGAATTAAAGGTACCCCTTCAATCTTATGGTTTTACCCTTTTTTTCTAACCTCAATTTTTCCCTGAAAGATCTAACAGGCGATCGCATTAATTGACTTTTGTCATTTGGAAATCAGCTACGACAACTTCGTTTGCCTTCGTTTATCCACGTGAATCAGTACTCCCCAGTACATACCGAAGGGGCAGGCATCAAAAATTGAATTAAGGGACCATTTGCAACTTAATTACCATGCTCAATTATTACCCCATAGCCAAATACAAAACAAATAAAGTTTTTCAAGCTAGCTGGTTCCTAAATAGAACTAAATGTGAGGTAAATTGAAATGATAGGTTGAGCTTGTCGTCTTTGTATGATGCTCGGTCCCTGATATGTTACTGCATGGTTTCTTTTCTGTATCATTATCTTGAATGGTATGGAAACTCATTTTTTTGCCGATTAAAAAAAATAGAACTAAACGCAGGAATGCATAGAAATACTGGCCATGTTCGTTTGAGTATTTGAGTTTGTTTTAATTTTGTTTTCCAATCATTACCCTATATTTTTCTTCAATCATTATCCTATTTCTTCTATTATTAATTTCATTTCTCTCTCTATCTCTCTCCAATTATTACCTATCTCTTCAATCATTATCCTATTTCTCTCTCCACCCACTATCAAAACTAAAATATCCAAAGTTTCAAAACGAACAAAGCCAGTACTTTTTTTCTCTTATTTTTTTTACTTCAATATTACATGACTATTACCTTCCACTAACAATACGCGATGAACTGCCTGAGGATAGAAAAATCATGCCTTGTGCATCAGAGCTAGAATATGCAGGAGTCAAGTTTGAACCCGTTCGAGGAAATGATCTTTTGAAGGTCGAGTTCAGTGATCCTAAAGGCCCATTCTGGTGGTGTAAGATGGCCCGTTTCAAAATCCCTATTCTAAAGATATACGACAACACAGAGGTATTCCTCAGAAACCTCATCGCCTCTGAACAGTGTTGCCCTGGGGTTTCGAAGCACTTCACGTCCTATGCACCCCTTATGGACACGCTCGTGAACTCTGAGAACGATGTCGACGTGCTCGAAAAGGCCGGAGTCATGCGTAATCATTTGGGTGCTAGAGCGGACGCCACCAATCTATTCAACGACCTATGCAAGGAAGTGGTTCTAGATCCGAAAAGGGAGTTCTATTTCGCTGAGATGTGGAAGAAAGCCACGACATATACTGAGCGTCGTCGGCTGAAGAATTTGGCACACGTTCAAAGAACATACTTTGCTTCTCTATGGACTTTCATAGCTTTCGTTTTGGCCTTCATCGCTTTTGCCATACAGATTGTTACGTTTGTCCAGAGTTTCCTTTAATTAACGAGGATAATCATGAATATGATCAGCCAATGCAGTACTTCACATTGATAGTAGGCACGTTATGTTAAAAGTAATGCCTTGTTTAATTTAGTTTTCTCGGCTAGCTTTTGTGGCCATGTATGTTTGTTTGTGGAACTGTGCTATACACACAAATAAATAGGTAACAGATCTTGCATAGATTTTTGTGTAAGGTCCACTACGAGTCTCACACAAACAATTCAACCCGTTCATTAAATGTAAAACATTTTTCCAAGGTTTCCCGTACAAAATCAGCTCAATCTGATAACTATAGATGCTCGATCCAATCATCAAACTTTTCATGCGATTTTCAGAATAATGAAATATTAAATGATTGGATCAAGTAACTATAAGTATCGAATTGAGCTAATTTTTTTGCGGGACACTTGAAAAAAATATTTTACATTTAATGAACGACTCGAATTGTTTGTGTGAGACCCGTAGTGGACCCCATACAAAAATCTGTGTGGGATCTGTGTACAACAAATCTGTGTCAACAGACTTATTGTTGTTTGTGGGTCAAGTTAATTATATTTCCTTGTATTTTAGTTGGCCTAATAAGCAGTTGTTCAATGAATTACTTTGAAGGCAATGAATTAAAGGTCCCCTTCAATCTTATGGTTAGGGGTGTCAAACGTGCCTGTCGTGCCGTGCCGTGCCATTTTTTTCCGTGCCAATCGTGCTTCGTGTCGTGCCGTACCGTGCCCGTTTACTTCATCGTGTCATGGCGTGCCGTGCCGTACCGTGCCCGTGCCGTGCCGTGGTGGGCCATTTTGCTTTGTCGGGTCGTGTCGGGCCGTGCCTTTATAAAATCGTGTCGTGTCGTGCCGTACCCGATTAATTAATCGTGCCGCGTCGTACCGTGCCTTTTTTTGTCGGGTCGTGCCGTGCCTTTTTTTGTCGGGTTGTGACGTGCCGTGCCTTTTTTTATCGTGTCGTGCCGTGCCTTTTTTTGTCGGGTTGTGTCGTGCCGTGCTTCTTTTTTTGTCGGGTTGGGTGTAGAGACCCGTATTTTTTTTTTTTAATATTTAAAAACCATATATTTTTTTCCCTTGTAAACGTATAACTTGTCGAGATAGACGGTGTGGATTTACGGTGCGGCGTGTTCGTGAAAGGATATAAGGATCAATGTGAGAGAGGTGTACGTGTGAGTGTGTGGTGTGAGAAGTAGGGTATAATTTTTCTTTGGTCTTCTAATAAATTCCAGAGGAACACTTTCCCCTTTCTCATTTTCTATCTCTCGGCTTTCTCTCTAACGCTCACATTTCTCTCTTTCTCTCGGCTCTCCTCCACTCTCACTCAACAACCCATCAAAACAACATGAAACCTACACAAACCCATCTCCATTTTACCTTCTATACGCATTATTGAGCCTTAATTTCGTGGGTCAAGCTCAGGGAAGGAGGAACCGGCTGATTTTGAAGTTTTAGAGGCTAGGGCTTTGTTTGATCTCGGCTTTGATACTTGAGGTAGGAAAATCTAACTAATTTTATGTGTTTATGAGTTGATATAGTGTTTGAGACTTGCTACTGATCATTGAATTGAGATTTGTGGTTGAATTCCTTTGAAATCCCCAAAATCTGCTGCTGTCCCGTTTTTCTGCTGCTGTCCTGTTTTTCTGAGATTTCTCCCAACTTCGAACAGTCATAACTTCCTCGTCCGATTTCGAAAACGCGCAAATTATATATCGAATTCGAGATCTTGAAGTCAGCTTTCCAGGGCCATCAAAATCACCTTAAAACTCTAAGTACACAGAAAGTTATGATCATAGGAGTGAAGGTGTGTCAGCTGCCTCGTTTTCTGCTGTTCCTGTCATTTTCTGGGTTTTTGCCCAACTTCGAATGGCCATAACTTCCTCGTCCGATGTCCAATTCGGGCGTATGATATATCGATTTCGAGGTTTTGAAGTCATCTTTTAATTGCCACCGAAATTACATTGACATGTTTAGTATGCAAAAAGTTAGGACCATAGAAGTGGAGGGTGGTTAATTGTCACAACTTAGGAATGAGTTCGATACACCTAAAATATTGCACAAAGGTTGAGTTACGAATTTAGGATGAGTGTTGATTGAAATGTGGTACGAGGACACATGAACAATAATTGTGAAATGATGACGATCATGGAAAATGCGAGGTGAAATGGTTTATCGGTAAACTAACGGTAGAAATGGTGACGTGATGATTTGTTATTGATATGAGTTATGTTAATGCGAGATGGGCGCAATTGTTATACTCGTTGGTATGTGGGTGTTGCCCTCTTAATGATTGTCATACAATAGACCCTGTATTGAAGTCGTATCGATAGGTTTGCATCGTGAGTATACGTTGAATATGGGAATAGACCCGGGTAAAGCCGTGGTGACCCAAGTGCCTTGTGAATGCGGGAATAGACCCGGGTAAAGCCGTGGTGACCCAACTGCTGTGCGGATTTGAGGATAGACCTGGGTAAAGCCATGGTGACTCTCTTCCGGTTCGACTTAGGGAAAAGACCCGGGGAAAGCCGTGGTGACTCTAAGGGCGATGTTGGTTGTATTGAACTAAGAATTTGGGATATCATTGTAATGTATGGTGACTTGTGGTAACGGGTTTCGTGTGGGATTTTGGCTACGCTACTTTTATTATTATCTATCGTGCGCTTTTTCATTTGGTAGAGTGTTTGACAAGAGGCATAGATCACCTACCATAGTGTGACACGTTGAGGAAGACCGGTATAGGTATTCGCACGTTAGGCTATGAACGGAATCTAATTGTAGGGATGTGTGAAACGATGAGACGTGACATGATGAAAAGAGGGTTAATGCGAGAAATTCCTTGAGTTCTTAGAAGTCTTGACTGTGTAGTACATTCATATTTGGCTCTAATTGCTATCGTCTATCGATGTGATCTTCCTTTCGCACTTGTCTTCCCGTATGCACATAAAGTTAGCATAGATTTTTCTACTGGGCTAGTGTAGCTCAACCTATTATTTTTCAGGTACAAATCCGAAGCTGCGACATGGGTTGCTGTGCTTGCATGTGACCCCACATTTTGAAAGCGACTTCAGAGAGTTAATCTTGCATCTCTTATAAACTTTATCTTCGGATGAAGGAATTGTAATCTCATTATTATTATTATTCTATTAAATGAAGGATTCATGTAAACTCTTAACTTTCTTTTAACGTGATCTAGTGGTTTTAGGCCGTTGGGCCAAGGATGTAAATTTGGAAATGCTTTGGAGTTTGGAGATGATTTGCGAACAAGGGAAATAGAAATGGCTTTTGGGTAATATTTGTATTATTGTGAGAATTTTTATTTATGAAAAACCTTTAATATTTATGTTGAAAATCGAGGGCGTGACAACTTGGTATCAGAGCGTCTAGGTTTGAATACCTAAAGACCATGGGGAGACTTTAGTCTCATGGGTTCAAAATCATAGCAAAATTTTTACATGACATGTGTGCTTGCATTAATGAGTCAGTACATTGGCACAACATTGCATTTACGATAGTGTAGATTGTTAAAGTATGGTTGACTTATGTTGGGAAAGTTGGACATTTGGTCTCACGATGGAGTCGTGGTTGTTATTGTTGATAGTCGTTGTCGTTGATTGTGTTATATTTTCAATTCTTGTAGCACGATGCCACCGAGACGTGAGAGTAACCTTGCTAGAGAAATTGTAGCGGCACTTGCAGAGTCAAATCTTTTGAACTCAGCGCTTAGGGCTAATGCGAATGACCGTGCCATGGAAGCGATGAAGGCATTTTGTCGTATGAAACCACCAGAGTTTGATGGGGAAAGTAGCGATCCTCTTGTGGCTGATCATTGGCTTTCACAAATTCGTAAAATCTTTAGCGCTCTTAAGATTGCGGAAGATGACCTACGAGTGAGTATTGTGGCAGTTCAACTCATCGGTGAGGCAAATGAGTGGTGGGAATCGGTTTTGGGAGCAAGAAGAGACGCTAGGAGAGCGGCAAGGGCGGTTAATCAAACAAATGAGCCGGATGTAGAGAACCTAACTTGGGCTGAGTTTGAAGAACTCTTCCAGAATCAATATTTTCCAGAAACATGTCGCGAGCAACTTAGAGAGCAATTCGAGAAACTAGAACAAGGTAATATGGCCGTCTCCGAATATGCTACGAAATTTCAATCTTTATCACGTTTTGCACCAGAATTGGTGGCGACGGAGGAAAGGAAGTGTCGGCGCTTTGAGAAGGGGTTGCATTCGTCTGTTAAGCTGTTGGTAGTAAGTCAGCGTATTGGAAGGTTTTCTGAGATTGTCGAATGCGCAAGGAGCATTGAGAATTCAGTGGGTGCGCTAGGAGACGTAGAGATGTGGAAACCAAGGCAACCGACAGTTAATGTGAGTACGCCGTCTGGGAGTTTTGGGAAGCAAGGGAGGAAAAGGCAAAGAGAACCGAATCAGATTTTGCAGAACCAGTCAAATCGTAGGCTACCTACTTCATCTGGGAATCATGAAGTTCCATTGCGTAACAGGTCTTGTTATACTTGTGGCGAACCTGGCCATATTGCGAGAAATTGTCCTCAGGAATCGGGAATACGTGGTGAGTCAGGCTCAACGCAACGGCACAAACGTACGCCGAAACAACAACAGAAGCAATTCTATCAAGCTACCTCGGTTCGAGGATCACGTAGTGGGCAAAGAGCTTTTACGATTAACGAAGCTAATTCATCACCTCCTACCACTTTCTAGCCTTCAAAGACATCAGTTGTGTGGGGTATTTTGCTCTCCTTCCTGTTAAATTTCTTTGTGGTAGTTCTTTTGACTTGGGAGCATTTTGTTCATTCATGACAATGTCTTTGTTTGTGGTTTGAAATCAAAAAAAAAAAAAAAACCAATGATCATAGTCTATGTTGTTTGTGGAGTCATACCTCAAGGTTAAGTCCACCAACGGTGTGAGTTATTCGTTCCTATGTATTGTGTAGTAATTAACTTTCCCATTCAACGTATGGTGAGGTTTGATCTGATTTGGTAAGGGATTGGTTATACCTATGATAGTTGGAGATATTCTGAATGTAATTCTATAAGGGTTGCTTCTTTTGTGAATCCTTTATATTAACCTAGCTGAATCTTGTTAGAATTGTGTCGTAATCTGTCGTGAAGTCGGTTGTGCTATTGACCTATTATGGTTTTTGACGTTCGAGTTAACTTTCACACTACCTTTCCTAGTATTTCTTGGTGCTATTTGGATTCTTGTGATTAAGTATCCTATGACACATTTGCTATTGATGTTGGTGAATGCTTCTCGTCTCTCATTCGAGTTCTACTTTGGACACTACCGTGTTTGGGATAAAACTTTGTCGGTTAGCTTGGCCACCTCTGTTATGAGTGTCAGTTTCGTCGTTTGCAATTATTGTTTACACAAGTTCTTACATTGCGACTTCTATCTATTAAAGCCAAATTTGGTGGTCATGTGTCTCACAATACCAATTCATTTGTTAGTGCCATTAAGTTCGGATTTCGTTTGCCGTTGTTGTCTGCATTGGCGTCACAGTTTGTTAAGATATCTCAACTTTGAAGCCCCTGATTTGAACTCATTTCCACGTTATATCCGTTTGCTTGCCTAGACTTTTTGGTTGATTTGGATTCCATCATTGTAGCTACTAGTCTATTTGTTGGAGATTGCTACCCCACTCAAGTTCTTATGCCATAATTTGAGCCAAATCTTGTGGTGATATATTCACTGGTATCCATTTGTTGGTGCCGTTCAATTCAAATTCACTTGCTATAGTTGTTTTCAGTGGCATTAAATCCTGTTATGGTTTTCGAACTTCGGAGACGCATGATTCGTTCTATAATGTCCAGCTTCAATTTGTTAGAAGTTTAAACATTCCAGTCTTGGACAAATTTCTTGGTCTTGTATCAGTTTGCCTACGAGGGCTTGGTCTAATTATTTTGTGCTTATTCTTAGTTTCGGAATCTTTCTTTTGCCAATAGGAAATCCACGGTTTATTTGACTTGTGGAGCCAGTGGAAGGATTATGATTAATAATTTCTAGATTCTTCGAATTGTCATGAGATGGTACGTAGAGTTGGTGCCTAACCACTTTAAGGATTCCATGTGTGTTCCTTGATTTCCGGATACCTCGTGACCTTCCTTTAAATTCTTATTTGGTGTTGTCCGAATCTTTGAGCTTACATGTTTCATTTGGAAATACTAACTGAATCCTTCTCTTGACCTAACTTAGTGTGAGAGTTCGGTGCATCTTTCGAGAGAAATTGGCATGTGTTCTTGGCTCTCTAGAATTAGTGTTAAGGGGTGCGATGGAATCTATTCGTCAACGACATTTGGAAGCTCAAGGGAGAATGACTAAACAAACCAAGATAGTTCTTTGAAGATTGCCAACTGCATAAGACCAAAGGATTGTGTTGATCGTTGTCATCACCCAATGTAAATTGAAAAAGGGGAATAATGTGTTTTTGTAAAGCATCACCGCGTTGGAGTTTGTCTCATTTTAGGTGGAAACGGAAGCTTTCATCGTTAGAAAGAAAATGAGAGTTATGGGTTGAGTATTGGGATACGATGTGTGTCTTTTGGATAACCAGGTGACTACCGATGAAATCCAATTGGAAGAGGCGTTTGATCACCGCCCATTCTATGTGGAAGTCTCGGGAAGTCAATTGGACTATCGGGTATTCGCGATGCTTTTTAATACATAGGTATTGAGGAAGTATGAAACGAATCCATTACATGTGCTAGAGAGGTCCGAACTTGAGTAAGAAGCCGACGTGTCCTATGGAAAGAAACCGATACGTATCCTAGATTCGCATAATCTAGTTTTGGAGCGGTAAGACGATGTTGATAGTGCGAGTTTATGCGCGAAAAGGGGGACAAAATTATAGAGTAATGTCCGCATTTGTTTTAGTTGATTGATGTGAGTTTTTGACGTAGCACTTTCATGATTATTGAACCGTTGCATAATGTAAGTTGTTGTGGTTTTGCGTATCCATATGATACTTGGTTTGGTTGGACTTACCGTGGCGAATTTCGAGGACGAAATTTCTTTTAAGGAGGGTAGAGTGTAGAGACCCGTATTTTTTTTTTTTAATATTTAAAAACCATATATTTTTTTCCCTTGTAAACGTATAACTTGTCGAGATAGACGGTGTGGATTTACGGTGCGGCGTGTTCGTGAAAGGATATAAGGATCAATGTGAGAGAGGTGTACGTGTGAGTGTGTGGTGTGAGAAGTAGGGTATAATTTTTCTTTGGTCTTCTAATAAATTCCAGAGGAACACTTTCCCCTTTCTCATTTTCTATCTCTCGGCTTTCTCTCTAACGCTCACATTTCTCTCTTTCTCTCGGCTCTCCTCCACTCTCACTCAACAACCCATCAAAACAACATGAAACCTACACAAACCCATCTCCATTTTACCTTCTATACGCATTATTGAGCCTTAATTTCGTGGGTCAAGCTCAGGGAAGGAGGAACCGGCTGATTTTGAAGTTTTAGAGGCTAGGGCTTTGTTTGATCTCGGCTTTGATACTTGAGGTAGGAAAATCTAACTAATTTTATGTGTTTATGAGTTGATATAGTGTTTGAGACTTGCTACTGATCATTGAATTGAGATTTGTGGTTGAATTCCTTTGAAATCCCCAAAATCTGCTGCTGTCCCGTTTTTCTGCTGCTGTCCTGTTTTTCTGAGATTTCTCCCAACTTCGAACAGTCATAACTTCCTCGTCCGATTTCGAAAACGCGCAAATTATATATCGAATTCGAGATCTTGAAGTCAGCTTTCCAGGGCCATCAAAATCACCTTAAAACTCTAAGTACACAGAAAGTTATGATCATAGGAGTGAAGGTGTGTCAGCTGCCTCGTTTTCTGCTGTTCCTGTCATTTTCTGGGTTTTTGCCCAACTTCGAATGGCCATAACTTCCTCGTCCGATGTCCAATTCGGGCGTATGATATATCGATTTCGAGGTTTTGAAGTCATCTTTTAATTGCCACCGAAATTACATTGACATGTTTAGTATGCAAAAAGTTAGGACCATAGAAGTGGAGGGTGGTTAATTGTCACAACTTAGGAATGAGTTCGATACACCTAAAATATTGCACAAAGGTTGAGTTACGAATTTAGGATGAGTGTTGATTGAAATGTGGTACGAGGACACATGAACAATAATTGTGAAATGATGACGATCATGGAAAATGCGAGGTGAAATGGTTTATCGGTAAACTAACGGTAGAAATGGTGACGTGATGATTTGTTATTGATATGAGTTATGTTAATGCGAGATGGGCGCAATTGTTATACTCGTTGGTATGTGGGTGTTGCCCTCTTAATGATTGTCATACAATAGACCCTGTATTGAAGTCGTATCGATAGGTTTGCATCGTGAGTATACGTTGAATATGGGAATAGACCCGGGTAAAGCCGTGGTGACCCAAGTGCCTTGTGAATGCGGGAATAGACCCGGGTAAAGCCGTGGTGACCCAACTGCTGTGCGGATTTGAGGATAGACCTGGGTAAAGCCATGGTGACTCTCTTCCGGTTCGACTTAGGGAAAAGACCCGGGGAAAGCCGTGGTGACTCTAAGGGCGATGTTGGTTGTATTGAACTAAGAATTTGGGATATCATTGTAATGTATGGTGACTTGTGGTAACGGGTTTCGTGTGGGATTTTGGCTACGCTACTTTTATTATTATCTATCGTGCGCTTTTTCATTTGGTAGAGTGTTTGACAAGAGGCATAGATCACCTACCATAGTGTGACACGTTGAGGAAGACCGGTATAGGTATTCGCACGTTAGGCTATGAACGGAATCTAATTGTAGGGATGTGTGAAACGATGAGACGTGACATGATGAAAAGAGGGTTAATGCGAGAAATTCCTTGAGTTCTTAGAAGTCTTGACTGTGTAGTACATTCATATTTGGCTCTAATTGCTATCGTCTATCGATGTGATCTTCCTTTCGCACTTGTCTTCCCGTATGCACATAAAGTTAGCATAGATTTTTCTACTGGGCTAGTGTAGCTCAACCTATTATTTTTCAGGTACAAATCCGAAGCTGCGACATGGGTTGCTGTGCTTGCATGTGACCCCACATTTTGAAAGCGACTTCAGAGAGTTAATCTTGCATCTCTTATAAACTTTATCTTCGGATGAAGGAATTGTAATCTCATTATTATTATTATTCTATTAAATGAAGGATTCATGTAAACTCTTAACTTTCTTTTAACGTGATCTAGTGGTTTTAGGCCGTTGGGCCAAGGATGTAAATTTGGAAATGCTTTGGAGTTTGGAGATGATTTGCGAACAAGGGAAATAGAAATGGCTTTTGGGTAATATTTGTATTATTGTGAGAATTTTTATTTATGAAAAACCTTTAATATTTATGTTGAAAATCGAGGGCAATGCAATGCAATCAAATAACCAGCTAACAGACTAACAAACTAACAACAAACTAACATACTAGAGGGGCTAGGCCGCCACCTCAACTCAGCAAACAGAATATGCGAGGGTTTATGCCACCACCTCGGCTAAGCAATGCAATCAAACAAAACTAACTATACTAACTAAAAACAAACTCAATATTTAGCCTGGCTTTGCTACACCTCAGGTTCGGCATAAAACCAGGTTAGAGGTATCCACCAAGCTAAATACGAGCTACTAACACATAAAGTACTAGAGATTGGGTAGTCAATGACTCACTGTTCACCTTCCGAGAGCGAGAGAAAGAATGAATTCTGGAATGTTGGAAGAGCACTTGCTGGATCGAAAACAGCTACCACAAGGCAGAAAATCAATTCCTCTTTATACACACGTAACACACCTACCAATTTTCAATGTGAATTTAAAATTCCTAATCTCCATTTCTCTCCAATATAAGTCCCACTTCCAATTCCAATTTTTATCAGGAAGACAGCAATACCACGGCCTTTCCAACCATAATGGACTAAATGGGCTCTAGAGTCGAATCTTCTCATAATTTTAGTACTATTTTGTTTTTTACGAAAGGGGATACAATAGTTTGCGATTCATGATTCTTGGGCATATCATATCAGTCTTCAACTTCGAAACTCTAAAGACCCACGTATATTTTTTCAGACTGAAGCTTCATAATAACAGGGAACACTGCAGACATAAAAAGCAAGGGAAACTTGTTTTTCCAAAGGCAATACAATTATACAAATCGAGAGACGAGAAGGAAATCCGCTGCTACGGTTTTTTGTTAGCATCAAGCCAATGCTTTTCACTGTATTTAGAATAAAACTAAAAAGCAACAGCATTGAGTGAAAAACAGCATTGAGAGTTGTGTGTCACCGGAAATGAAGTGAGACAGAGATGAGTCGGGCAAACTCAGATTTAGTTGTAGATCTAGGGTTTGAGTCATTTGACTTAGGGTTTGAGTCGTTTGAGTCGCTGAACGGCAACAGCAACGGAACGGAAACGGCAGCTGCTGAACGGTCACCAACTCGCCGCTGGAAACGGAAACGGAAACGACAAGGCAGTCACCACGGTCATCGACTAGGGCTTGGCCGCTTGGGCTTCACTGTTTCAGAGTTAAGAGGGAGAGAGAAAGACGTTGAGAGAGAGAGAGAGAGAGAGAGAGAGAGAGAGAGAGAGAGAGAGAGAGAGAGCGCGCGCGCCGCAAGCGTTTGATCAGATCTGTGAGTGAGTGAGAGAAACGTTGAGAGTCAGAGAGAGACGTTGAGAGATGAGAGTGAGAGAGACCGAGTCAGATGAGATGAAAGGGCTGCTAGGGCTCCGGCTCAACTCATCTCTTTTCATTTATACTAGTGCCGTGCTTAATCATGTGCAATAGTGACACCATAATCCATATGCACTCAATAAAGAAAAATTCTCGTAAAGTCTTATAATACATTAATCGAGGGTGCTCGAGCTGTTTTTTGAAAAATCGGAACCGTCTATCTTTTATGTGGGAGTGATTATATCATTTTTGCAAAAAATGAAGTAAATTGGTTATCGTTATATGCTTGATCGCACGTAAAAAAAAATTTCATATTAATGAATCTACGTACCGATGAAAGGGCTTCCAAAATCTGATAGACCCGAAAAATTGTGAGAATGATTAAAACGCCAAGAACAACAAAATGAATGGTATGGATCGTCATAGTTGTGTCGCAATCGTGTGGCTAACGCATATTGGACTATAGCGGAATACATTGGTATAGAACTAGAGAAGTTAGATGTATAGATTTGAAAGGTAGCTGCAGACTCATTTTTTCGAATGTTTGATCTAAACCGTTACGATTTAAGATCTTGTCAAATTTATCATTTTCCCCTAAATATGTGATAATCCGATGTCGGAAACCACATGATCAGAACACGTTTGATGCTTCCAAAGGCGTTAAAGTCCTATAATGCATTACTTGAGAGCCGCCCGAGCTGTTTTTTAAAAATCGGAACCGTCTACCTTTTACGTGGGAGTGATTATATCATTCGTGCAAAAAATGAAGTAAACTGGTTATCGTTATATATTTGATCGCATATAACAAAAAATCTCATATTAATGAATCTACATCCCGATGAAAGGGCTTTCAAAACCTGATAGACCCGAAAATTTGCGAGAGTGATTGAAACACCAAAAACAACAAAAGAGACGGTATGGATCGTCATAGTTGTGTCGCAATTGTGTGGCTACCATATGGCGTACAAGATGCCCGTTTTTTATACAATAGAATTATATAATATATATTACTTGGTCCAATTATAAGCATAAAAAGATTGTTGACCTTGGTGGTTTGAGATGTGTGTGAGTGTGTCAAGTCCTCAAGGACTTGGGGTCCGATACCCATCGGCCATAGGGATTATTTTTTTTAAACCAAATTTTTTTCTTATTTATTATTAGTTGTTTCAAGTAAAAACAAAACATAATTAATGGCCTTGGTGGTTTGTGATGTGTGACAAGTTCCATAGGACATTAGGACTTGGATTCGAATTCGAATCACATGGAGGTTTTTAAAAAAAAAAAAAAAAAACAGTTGCTTTTCTTATTTATTTTCTATGTATTTTTTTTAAAATCTTTATTAGATAAAATGCAATGTATATCAGTATATGTGTGGTAATTGGTATATTATCATGTTTGAATTTTGATTCAAAATTTATTAATCATATAAAATATTTTAAAAGATTATTTTAGATTTTTAGTTAAATAAAAGGAAAAAATTAATAAATTACTGAATTATCAAAAAATACATAGAAATAAAGTATAATCTGAAATCTCTTTTGATTTAATAACATTTTTTTTTTGGTCTTTCCATGTCTTATGCCGTGTCGTGCCTTAACGTGCCTGATGAGAACCGTGTTGTGTCGTGCCATGCCCGTTCTACTTCCGTGCCCGTGCTCGTGCCCGTGCCGTGCCGTGCCGTGCCTGGCTAGAACCGTGTCGTGCCATGTCGTGACTCGTGCCCCATCCCACTTCCGTGTCGTGCCCGTGCCGTGCCCGTCTAAGACCGTGTCGTGCCGTGCCGTCTCAGGCCAACTTCCGTGTCGTGCCCGAGTCGTTCCCGCTCACTTCCGTGCCCGTGTCGTGCCGCGTGCCTACTAAGACCGTGTCGTTCCGTGCCGTGCCAGGATTAAATCCGTGCCCGTGCCGTGCCGTGCGGCCTTCAAACGTGCCGTGCCCGTGTCGACCCGGCCCATTTGACACCTCTACTTATGGTTTTACCCTTTTTTTCTAACCACATTTTTTCCCTGAAAGATCTAGCAGGCCATCTCAGTAATTGCCTTTGTCGTTTGGAAGCAAGCAGCTACGACAACTTCGTTTGTCTTGGTTTATCCACGTGAATCAGTACTCCCCAATACAAACAGAAGGGGTAGGCATCAAAAATTGAATTAAGGGGACCATATGTAACTTAATTACCATGCTAGATCAATTATTACCCCATGGCCAAATACAAAACAAATAAAGTTTTTCACGCTAGCTGGTTCCTAAATAGAACTAAATGTGAGGTAAATTGTAGTGATAGGTTGAACTTGTCGTCTTTATATGACGCACCCTGGTTTGTTACTGCACGATTTCTTTTCTGTATCATTATCTTTAATGGTATGGAAACTCATTTTTTTGCCAATAAAAAAAATAGAACTAAATGTAGGAATGCATAAAAATACTACTTTTTGTTTTTTTGTTTTTTACTTCAACATTACCATTGTTCTTCCTCAAAATAAAATAAGTAGCTTTTCTATTACAATTTATTGCCAATTTATATGTTGGTTAATTGTCTTGTCTCTCATGGAGCCCAATAAACTACAAAGGGTAAGTTAAAGGGAATAAATAAGACAAAATCGTAGTTGTCAACACAGAGATGCTTCCCGGATGATAAGAGGCCTCTAAGAGAGGCAATAAAATGTTGGCAATGAACAAGTTTTGGTTGTTTGGTTTCTCAATAATTTCCAATTCACATATATTTCGGGACCATTGTTGTCTTTTATATGATCTTATCTCCTTTTTTTTCTAACCACATTTTTACCCTGAAAGGTTTAAACACGTTTATCACTCTGCAACATCTATATCAAAGAGGGAATAAAACTATGGGTACACCAAATGTATACTGGATTGTGTGACTCACTTGAGGATTACACACAAACAATTGGAGCCATTCAACATTGTTTGAAATATTTTTTAAGGATGCTGACAATAATCAGCTCAGTTAGGTATTATATAGGACACGCTCTTGATCAATTAGTTTAATTTTTAGTCCCTAAATTCGCTGAGACCACATTAATGAACGAGGCTTCTTCTTTAACAAGCACATCGTACCTGATCCAACGTTCTATTCTTGAGGTCTCCTCTGTTGCAATGAGAACTTTTCCTTTGGCAAAAGAGAGATCTTTCAGGTTTCCTCATCCATTAAAATGAAATATCCCCGAGACTCCCCAATACGCCTAAAAGTCTCTGCATTCCAGGAATTGAGAGGAACTCCCGAGCAGCTCAACCACACAATTCTTTCAAGGCTGGCCGGTTCACCTTGCCATGGTTTCACCTTTTCAAACCATCTTCCCATCCATGGCCCTTTAATCAGACCATCTCTAACTTCACTGTCTTGAAACGTGAGAAGCATAGAACGGCCACCCAAAGCTCGAAACTGGACTGATTTGTTAGGGTCCTTGCCAAAACTGACCTTCAATGAGTTCAAAGAAACCACCCTTCTCAACACAGCTATTGCACTCCGCATTAGCCACCCGTTACCCACTCCATCGGCCTTAATAATGATTTCTGGATCCTTGGCAGTAGATGGGTTTGAGGTTCCACCCACCAATGTCTGAACAAAAGACCTTCTTGGATTAGTCTTATTCTAGATGGAACCACCGGGAACATTAATGTTGTCTTCCCTTCCAATATTAATATTGCTCTGTTTAACCCTTTGGCCAGATCCTTGTGCCATTACTCCATGGAATCTAGGCAACGTAGGCTTTCTTTTTTCATCCTTAAAATCAAAGCAGGCCTCTTTGACAAACAGCCTCTTGTCATACCATTCATTTTGGATATGGCCATGCCTGCTGAAACATGACACCCAAATCTAACAAAGCCAAATTTATTACCAGAGCATTTACTTCTCTTCCTTGGAATAAAAGCATCTTTTACTACCCCAAACTTATTGAACGTCCTTGAGAGCCAGTGCTGATCTCTGTCGTCAGGAATGTTGTCGACAAACAGAGTGAAAAGCTCCTTATTGTCCGCATTCCACCCACTGTTATGAGGTTTGTGGTTCCTTATCACAGGGACCCATCCACCATAATCTCTGTTTGACTCTACTGGGGCATGGACCTTCCCTTTCACTCTTTCCCTCTCAGACTCTCTCTCTCTCTCTCTCTCTCTCTCTCTCTCTCTCTCTCTCTCCATTTTTTTTCCTTCAAAAAATTGTGAATTAAAAGTTTTGTAGCCACTAGCTAGCCACCTCATAACAAGTTTGTTGTTTGGTTTCAATAATTTCCAATTCACATTTATTTCGGGACCATTGTTGTCTTTTGTATGATCTTATCTCCTTTTTTTTCTAACCACATTTTTTCCCTGAAAGGTTTAAACACGTTTATCACTCCGCAACATCTATATAAAAGGGGGAAAAAAAACTATGGGTACACCAAATGTATACTGGATTGTGTGACGACCCACTTGAGGATTACATACAAATAATTGGAGCAATTCAATTTGTTTGAAATATTTTTTAAGGGTGCTTACAATAATCAGCTCAGTCAAATATTATTTAGGACACACTTGATCAATTAATTAGTTTAATTTTTAGTCCCTAAATTCGTTGAGGCCAAAAATTGAAGGAATTGATTAAGCTCTTACTGAGCTCATGCCTGCCTGAGTTAATATTTACAAGGATCTTAAAAAATACTATTATTCACAAATTGAAAAGCTGGAGTCATTTGTATGAGATTCCCAAGGTGGGTTTCACTTGTGTGTTTCGCATGACAAATTAAAGATAAACCAAAATTATTTTAGCCCGTCATTTGTTTGGGATCTCGATGTTGGTTTCTTCATTTCTGACCTCACCAAGAGGTGACGAAGAAAACTTTTGGATTATTTCCGTTTGACAAAAAAAAGAAAAAGAAAACTTTTGGTGCAGCGAAACAGCGACCTCATCAATGGGTGTTGAAATCCGTTAGCTTCTGAACATGTACATATTTCATGTCTTATCTATAAATGGGTCATACAGTGGCTATGTATCACCCATTTTCATCAAAATTTGGCCGTCACAAAAACTCAACCATTTAAATTTTGCAATCTGGCTCCACTACAACAAAAATTGTGTCATCAACTTTCTTTTGAAGAGTACTCAAATATGAATTTATTATCAGTTTTGGTGTTTGGGAGTCAATTTTTTTACTTTTTATTTTTGACTTTTTGGTTTTTTTGACTTTTTGAATTATGGTTAGAATATATATTTAATCTAGTAGAGTATTGAATGATATTTGCAGAACGTATTTTGCAACATGATTAGTGTTGGGGAAATATGTTTAGAATGTATTTTGTAGGTTTTTTTGTTAACCAAAATGAAAAAAAAAATTAAAAATTGAGAAGTCAAAAAACTCCTCCTACCCTCTTTCTCTCACTTCTCTTCTCTAAACTACAATTTGGAGAAATGATTCTGGAAAATGTGTTTTGGTTGGCCCTTGCCGAACACTCAAAATTTGAAACTGCACTAATGAAAATGCAACAAGTAGGGTTCCAAACACCCCCTAAACAAAGTACCAATTTTGAGGGGTTCTAATTTCATAAAGTTAGGAAGAAGGTGGTGGTGTGGGTGTTGAGCAATGGGCAAACCTTTTTTTTTTAAAGTGCAACAAATTTATTGAGGAAATCTTGATAAATGATACATCAAGAGGGGGAGGTGAGGGGAATCCAAGTATCCAACCAAAGGTTGGACGAAATAAAAAACGCCCAATGAGACAAAACCAAAAACACCGAAATCGGAGGGATTGTAGTGCACCTACTGCACTACACGGTGCAGTGCGGTCGATCCGGCCGTCCATCTAGGCACGAACGGCTCAGATTTAATCCAAGCTTTTTCAAATCCTAGCTGTCCATTGTTCGGAAGAAATCCAAGCCGTCCATTGCTGAGATGGACAGCCAAATTGACGGGGGTGCAATACAGTACCCCCGAGTGGGCCGGGTCCAAAAACACCAGCGGGCAAGAATGGAAAAGCTTGTAACGTGATGTTTTAAGTTTGGGTAGCGAGGAGAGACAGGGGCGTGTGAACAAAAATTTTCAGAAGAGAGGGGGTGAAATAGAATTTCTCTTTGGCAAAGCCCAAAACCATTTTCACCCAATACACTATCAACAAGTATAACACAACTGCTTCTTGATTTCATTGATCATAAAAAGCAATTCCACTTAACTGAAAAATGAGTCAAGGGGAGAATGACTATGAGAAGGCTCTTCGGAGCCTTACATCGACCATCGGAAACAATATCAGTGAAGGTGCCAAGAAAGCCGAATCCTTATTCTCTTCAGCTTGCATTTACAGGGTGCCCGGAGAGCTTCGCAAGCTGAAGGAAAGCGCCTACACCCCTCAACTCATCGCTATCGGCCCTCTCCACCAAAATGACAAACACCTCCAAACACCCGTGCAAGACGTCAAAAAGAGCTACACGAATTACCTACTCGGTCGACTGACCGCAGGAATGCCGGAGGAATCAGAAGATGAGTATAAGTCCATAGTGTTGCAAGAATGTGTGAAGGAAATGAAGGACTGCGTAGACAAGGCCAGGAAATGCTATGCAGTAGAATTAGATCTGAACCACGACGATATGTTAGAAATGATGTTGGTCGATGGTTGCTTCGTCCTTGAACTTCTCTACAGATCCTACGACAAATCCAAATACATACCCAAAGAAGCAAAGAACATACCCAAAGAAGAAGGACAAGAAGGAAAGCGTAATGAAGCATCTACATCATCAGATCTTTCGACACCCCTTTTACAGGTACAATTAGACAATAGCAACGAATTAGCCAACATGGAGACAACAAGAAGAGTAAGTCTTTTTTTTTTTTTTTTTTTTCTTTTGTACTTCTTTTCTACACTTCAAAACCTTCTACACTTCTCCCTCCTTTCCAAAGTATTCGTCCGGTCCGCAAGTTGATAACTTAAAAAATACACAATATTTTTTGGAAGAATTCAACATTGTTCTTGATATATGAGTTCTTTTAATTTATGAAAATAAATTGAACTTTTTCTTGAAAATAATGTGTTATTTTTTTGTTTTTCTTCTATAGAGGAAAAATATTTTGAAGCAGAGGGAGTACATTATAAAAAATTCGATGTAGAAATCATTCATAGACGCTCTACAATAACAAATACTGGCATATAAAACTAGGTCACACTCCCCTTTTCATATTACATTCTCAATGAGTATTTGTGGATGCAATTAATTAGGTACTCTTTTAGGACTCTTGATTTTTTTTTTCCCCCTAATGCTCTAGTTGTACATATCTAATGGCATAATCAAAATTTATCACATCATCTTTTGATTATCCATTTAAAAAGGTTGCTAAAATTAGAAATATGAAGGCGAAACTAGAGTCGCGATGTGGATGAAGGTGAAATTTGACATCAAAGTCTATTCCGTAGAGGATTTTAAGGTTTTTTTAGATGGTATTAGAAAAGTGAGATGAGGCTTTATTTGGTTGGGAGTTTAGTTTTAGTTTAGTTTAGTTTAGTTTTGGTAACGGATGGTGAGAGAAATATGGTAGTGATTGAAAAGAGGGATAATGATTGGAGAGAAATAAGAGAAATGAGAAAGTAATAATTTGAGAAATAGGATAATAATTGAAAAATTAAACTATAACTAAACTAAAATGTGAACCGAACTTGTAACTTAGTCTTGAGGTGTTATCCAACTAAGTTGGATACATTTTTATTTTTTTGTGCATCCTTGCTTCTTGAGCTAAAATGTTTTCTCTCGAGTTATATAAAATGTTTCGTTTGCCGAGAAAATAAAAAAGATTAGAAATATGAAATCACACAATGGTTATTTAGTCTCTATAATTAAAAACTCATTTTTAGTGGAGCAAGATAGAGAGAGTTGAAAATAAACGTAAGTGTGTGGATCCATTGATATGGATGGGAGATGACAGAAAGAGAGAGAAAAGAAAGAGAGTGTATTGTCCCCATTAAATTTGGTTATTCAAAGAAAAAATGTGGCTAATTTTATTTATTTAAAGGTTAAAATTTGGTTAAGTGGTTCCTAAGTTTTGTTATACCATTGTATGTGAGCAGCTTTTCCACATTGTTGACTTTAAAAATTTTTTTGTTTTGGTTGTCGGACCGTTTTTTCACCATCTCTCCTAAAATTAATTGATATCAGGAAATGTTTCAATTAAGTCTTTTATGACATTCGACATCGCACCCGCAAATTTATTTTTAAAGCGGTCGTAAGGAGTGACATTGTATAACCAAATCCATGAGGATACTCTGGACCCAACGTTTGTTATGTTATTGGAGATCCTCCTAGAGCATCTCCTACACAATTGACTATTTTACGCATACCCAACAAAAAGAACATAAAAGTACAATTTTTTATTTTTACTTGGTCACTTTTTATATATATGCTCAAACATTACTATCTATTTTGCCTAGTAAAATACATAAAGAGATAAATCAATCCATGTTTGGCGAGATACTTGATGAAGTGACACCTGTTGCCTGCAGGCAAAATTCTTATAGGCGAAATGCCTAGCCAAATGACTGTCCTGTATTTTTTTTGGTAGGCAAATGACCCTCCTGTAGTCCTGTTGGAGGCGAAAATTGTAGTACTTATATATGGCAGTTAAAATAACCAAAAGGCCTCATTTACCTAGCCTCTTGGAGATGAACCATTAAAAGTGTAAAAATCTAACATTAATGTTCGTTGGAAATGTCAACTTTAAAAATTGAGGAAACGTAAGATGTAAAATTCTGGACCGATATTGAAAAAAACTGGTGTTTGGGATTTATTTTTTAGGTCTTCAGTGACCTTTTTTTTTTTGCTTTTAGTAATAATTTTTTATTTTATACTCATCTCTTCAAGACAGATGATTAGTCCAAAAAAATACCGCGCGAATCTAACAAAAATTTGGAAAAAAGGAATAAAACACACAAAACAAGAAAGATGAAAATGTTTACAAGGATAAGGCCTTAACATGAAAAGATGGACTACAAGTATGGGACGGATGGAGTACTAGTTTGATACATGCTTCTCTTATCATGAGATGCCTCACAGTATCTATTCAAACAATTCTGTCATGTAAATTAGGAAATACAAATTTAAAATGTAATTTTGAGTTTCAGAAGCCTGATCGAAAGCATTAATAATTATGAATGAAACTTATAGTGTTAATTGAGCGAAGTGTCATCTCACATAAACTTTTTGCATTAGGCCTCGAATGGAATGACCAGAATGCAGAGCCCTCTGGGATTGCAACTTGAGACAGAAGTACTGCTACTTGAGAGTGAAATCAAAATCAGCAGCGGGCAAAAAAATACCGACCCTATTTGGGCTGCCAACACCATCCAACATGACTTGCTACTCCTCGAGAATCAGATCCCTTTCTTTGTGCTTGAGAAATTGTTCCGACTCACTGTTGATCGGATCCAGAATAATCGTCCCCATAAGTATTCCCTCCACGACTACGTATTTCTCTACTTTGGCATCACAGTGAGTCCGGAAGAAAATTCCACAAGCAGTGGTGGCGCGACGGCACCAACTAGTCGTGGTTCGCCTGCTGACAGCACTGTCCTTCGGATTTCTCTCGACGACCAAGTGAAAAGTTCCGAAGAAGACGGAGTTCTAACTAGTAATGCGCAAAGGTACTTTCATATCCTCCATAAACTACATGAGTATTGCCGTCCACGAACAGAACAAGCAAAGGAGAAACGACTTATCGAAATCATGCCTTGCGCATCAGAGCTCGACTATGCAGCAGTCAAGTTCGAACCCGTTCCAGGAAGAGATCTATTCAAGGTCGAGTTCAGCGATCCCAAAGGCCCGTTCCGGTGGTGTCAGACGGCCAGTTTCAAAATCCCTGTTCTAGATATATACGACAACACGGAGCTATTCCTCAGAAACCTCATCGCCTTCGAACAGTGCTGCCCTAAGGTTTCGCAGCACTTCACGTCGTACGCTGTCCTCATGGACATGCTTGTGAACTCCGGGAGAGACATCCAGTTGCTCGAAAGGGCCGGGGTCATGCGTAACCATTTGGGTTCTAGAGCGGACGCCACCAACCTATTCAACAACCTGTGCAAAGGAGTTGCTCTAGAGGAATTCTTCTTCGCCGACATGTGCAGCAAAGCCACGGCGCATAGTAAGCGTCAATGGCCGAAGAATTTGGCACACATTCGAAGAACATACTTGTCTTCTCCATGGAGGTTCGTAGCTTTCAGTGTGGCCTTCATCGCTTTTGGCATACAGATTGTTACGTTTATCCAGAGTTTCCTTTAATTCACGAGGATAACCATGAATATCAGCAAATGCACTTAATTCACTTTGATGTTTTAATTCGTGTATTAATTTGTTGACACATTGGTGATAGGCACGTTAATTCTGTTATAAGTGTGTAATGCCTTGTTTATTTTTGTTTCCGATAGTTTTTGAAACAGACTCCATAAACATGTTTGTGTTACTGTTTTTGTTTACGAAATATATAATCAATTTCACTTGCTTACTAAAATTCTAGAAACACAAAAATTACGTTTTCATTTGTTATGAAAACACTTTCGGCAGTCCAAAAAACAAATAAATAAAAACTATTATGGTCGCCAAACATGTTTTTTGTTTTTATTTTTTAATAAATAATCAAAAACTCATGTCAAATAGAGCCAGTGCTCCCATTCCACTGTTTCCAGTTTCAACGTGTTCTTCCCTGAAATACTCTCGGCAATTAATTTGCCACTTTGGTTCCCATTACTTCCGTAATAAAACCAAGGTTAAGGCTAATCTAAGCCAACACGTTAGGCAATAAAATGCGACTTCAATTACCAAAAAAAAATAATAAATAATTAATTACCAAAAAAACAAAAAACAAAATGTGACTTCCTTATTTATTGATATGTACTAGTAAACTTGCACGTGCTTTGCTCAAGAAGTAATCATAAACAATTTTACTTTAATGATATTCGAAACCTGAAAGTGTTTTTTTGTGTGGACATGATCAAAATGGTCACAAATAACATTAGAAATTACGACACAACAGTGTCAAACAAAATTAATATCTAGTTTTTAGTGCATTACCATAGCCGAAGAACAATTTAAAGATCCATTGCTCCAAGTATATTGATGATTTGGCCAAGCAAACCTATTTAGCAAACCTATTTGCTAAATATCAGTTGGGTTACCGAGCAAAAAAAAAAATATCAGTTGGGTTCAAATGTTATTTCAGAAGCTTTCCATTCCCTTATCCTCTCTACCACTTCTTTGGTGTGACAAATTAAGTGCACTGGCTCTTGCATCCAATTCTGTGTTTCATGCAAGGTCCAAGCATATTGAAATTGATTACCACTTTGTTCGGGAAAATGTTGCCGCCAAACAGGTTGTGTTGAAGCACATTTCTTCCGAAGATCAACTTGCCGACATCTTTACTAAACCTCTCTCCATTTCCAGATTTCATTATCTTAAAAACAAGCTAATGGAGAGTTCATCCCCCATTAGCTTGCGGGGGGATATTAGATATACTGCTCCAATGGTAAAGCCATCTCAGCAAAGGCTTCTCACGGAAGCTAGTGAGTGTACACTGGAGCAGCTGTAGAGGATTATGTCTCTGTAACAACTTCAGTTAGTGGAATGTTGAGGCGGTGAGGTTAAGTGTATAAGAGTTGTATTCCATTAGTTGTAATCTTCAAGAAAAAAAAAATTTACGATTGACTTCAGTTTCTCTCTTTCATCAGTTTTGGCATCAAAAGGAACCAAATAAGGCCTTTTTCTGCGCGCTAAGCTTTTTGTGCGTTTTGTCTTCTTTATTAAAAGAAAATACATGTTTGTTAGTTTCACGCTAAACTTTTGTGTATTATTGATTTATATCGATCAAAGGAATTGAAAATTTTAATATATTGTCACTTTTACCCAAATACTTTTAGAAATATCTAAATTAAAGCTCCAAATTTTTTTTTTTTACTTTTTTAATTTCTTTTGTCTAGACGAATCAATAATTCAAAAAAAAATTGGCACAAAACTAATAAACATAATTTTTTGTTGAATAATGACAAAACTCTCAAAGAGCCAAAAAAGCTTAACAGAACAAGGCCTGAGTAGCCGTTAGAGATCTCCTGTATAGTAGAACACATTGTGTTGGGCATAAATATAAATGTGTACAAGTTCTTCATGAAGTTTTTTTTTAACATAGAAAAGCGAGAGCTTCATTAACGAAAGATACACTTCTTTAAGACAATGAAGAGAGTTGCAGACTTCAAGGGCTCCTAGCCACTACATCAAAATTAAGCATTATCCAATTAATTATAGACAAGAGTATGATTCACAAGATTTGCGAAAGGAAGCACCAACCAAGTTATAATCCACACTTGTAATTAGCTACTCTGCACAAAAAAATAAAGAAAAACAATTAAACCTTGTAATTAGCAAGGTAACAAAGGCATTAATCTTGACACATATTAACTTCAAATTCTAGTAGAGAGAAAAGCTTATTCTTTTTTGTTAATTATTAAATTCAATTGCACCTATCCGAAGATCAAAACTTGCATTAACAATTAAAACTTCAATTCAAGAGTAGAAACAGAAGCTAAACTGGTTTGGCATTAGTATATCTCGTTCCTCCGTGAGGCGAATACCAAGGAAGTTCTATTGTTGTATTTGAAAGAGATCTCCACTAAATCATCTTTGTGTCAGATAAAACTATAATCAATAGAATGGATAAATCGATCACGTGATGTGATCGGTTTTTCACATGGAAGCCAAATCCCTCCAACGGGATTGAGAACAACAAAACCCAATTATCAATTATAACTCACCCTTCAACTTCATGCATCTTGCGTCGAAACCTAGCTAGTTCCCATCCCTTATCAATAATCTTCAATGACGGAACCCAGCCGGTGTTCCTTGAGTTTGACATCAACAGAATGGGTCCAAACTTAGTGGACTGACTTATTTTCACGTTGCGGTCAATACTCACAATCCTACGTCATGCGATGGTGTTTTCAAGCCTTCAATTTACTCCATCCGTCCCTTTTTAAGTGTCCTGCTTCGTAACTCTAATTTATTAAAAAGACATCATTATTATACCTTTCACATCAATTTTTTCCTCCACTTTCCCTACTTACCCATCATCACTACACTTTTACTCACTTACTTTTCAAAATGAAATCTACTTTTAGGGACAAAATGGACAATTCACCAACTTTTACCCACTAACTTTACAAAATGGACATTTATTAAGGAACAACCCAAAATGAAATGCGGGACTATAAATAAGGGACGGAGGGAGTACATTTTTTGCCATTTTAGAAAAGTTTTGGAAACGTTAATAACTTTTACACCGTAATTTCTTATTAGTAGGTTCTTTTTGGTAAAGTCTTGTTTTCCTTTCCCGCTTGCAATTTTGGTATTTTCCCCAATTTTTGGGATTATTTATTTTTCAGGATACACCTTATAAAAGGGGATAACCTGTTAATGTTTTGCCTTGGTTTTTATCGATAATATTTCTCTTGTGCTCAAGAACAACTCGTGGATTCGAGTACCGATCTCGTTTGGATTATTTCGCTAACTAGTTTCTTTGTGAATTCCATTGCGTCACTATTTAGACAATAAGGTGATCTCACTTGAGAGCATTTGTTTCCAAAATCGGTGATATTGAGCTGCTGCGTAGGTGAGAATAATAACAGAATGGATCCTTATATACGTAATATTAATTATTTCCAGGTGACTGGAAACCCTTCTTGTGAATCTTGTGGCCCATTTTTAGGATTGGTCTTCGGCCTACACGCAGTAAAGGCCAGTCCAGAACTACTACTTTAAACAAACAAAGCTCAACACATACGAGAAGTGCTACAATACATACCCCTTATTTGAGTGTGTATCATATACACCCTCTTTGATTACCATTAGATGCTTGAAAAATGATCTGAACCCTTAAAAATGTTACGATAAGTTACTAACAAAAAATCTGTTACCAGTGCTACAGGTAAACCCTGTGAATTAACCAAAATGGAAAGAAAATCTCACCCCTCACTTTCTTCCCAACCAGCGTATATCTTTCTTTTCCTTCGACGAAACTAGCCCAATTTTATTTTTGATAATTAATTTATGTTTAAAATAATAATTTTATTTTTTTAAAACTTTGAAGCTCAAATTATTTCAAGTAGAAATAATTTACTTCATTAAAATAGGTTCTCGATAATTACTAAAGGAAAAAGATACTATCATTATCATAATGTAATAAAAAGTCAAGGCATTTTTTACAGGATTTTTAAAGTGTTTCTTATTTGTAGTCTTTTTTTTTTTTGAAATATTATGATGTTGAATATTTTTTACAATATTTTTAATTGCATAATGAATTTTCACATAAATAGTCCAACTAAAAAGAATAGCGAAGTCGATCATCTGTATTAATAAGTAGGAATGTTGTCGACAAACAGAGTGAAAAGCTCCTTATTGTCCACATTCCACCCACTGTTAAGAGGTTTGTGTTTCCTTATCACAGGGACCCATCCGCCATAATCTCTGTTTGACTCCACTGGGGCATGGACCTTCCCTTTCACTCTCTCCCTCTCAGACTCTCTCTCTCGCCCTCTCTCTCTCTCTCTCTCTCTCTCTCTCTCTCTCTCTCTCTCTCATTCTCTCTCTCTCTCTCTCTCCCTCTCCATTTTTTTTCCTTCAAAAAATTGTGAATTAAAAGTTTTGTCGCCACTAGCTAGCCACCTTATAACAAGTTTGTTGTTTGGTCTCAATAATTTCCAATTCACAAATATTTCGGGACCATTGTTGTCTTTTGTATGATCTTATCTCCTTTTTTTTCTAACCACATTTTTACCCTGAAAGGTTTAAACACATTTATCACTCCACAACATCTATATAAAATGGGAAAAAAAACTATGGGTACACCAAATGTATATTGGATTGTGTGACGACCCACTTGAGGATTACACACAAATAATTGGAGCAATTCAATTTGTTTGATATATTTTTTAAGGGTGATCAGTTAGGTATTAATTATTTAGGACACGCTTGATCAATTAGTTTAATTTTCAGTCCCTCAATTTGCTGTGGCCAAAAATTAAAGGAATTGATTTAAGCTCTTACTGAGCTCATGTCTGCTTGAGTTAATATTTAACAAGGATCTTAAAAATACTATTATTCACAAATTGAAAAGCTGGAGTCATTTGTACGAGATTCCCGAGGTGGGTTTCACTTGTGTGTTTCGCATGACAAATTAAAGACAAACAAAAATTATTTTAGCCCGTCATTTGTTTGGGATCTCGATATTGGTTTCCTCATTTCTGACTCACCAAGAGGTGACGAAGAAAACTTTTGGATTATTTCCGTTTGACAAAAAAAAGAAAAGGAAAAGAAAAAGAAAACTTTTGGTGCAGCGAAACAGCGACCTCATCAATGGGTGTTGAAATCCGTTAGCTTCTGAACATGATGTTTAGGGTACATATTTCATGTCTTATCTATAAATGGGTAATACAGTGGCTATGTATCAACCATTTTCATCAAAATTTGGCCGTCACAACAATTCAACCTTTTAAATTTTGTAATCTGGCTACACTACAACAAAAATTGTGTCATCAACTTCTTTTGAAGAGTACTCAAATATGAATTTATTATCAGTTTTGGTGTTTGGGAGTTAATTTTTTGACTTTTCATTTTTCATTTTTGACTTTTTGGTTTGTTTTACTTTTTGAATTATGGTCAGAATGTATTTTTAATCTAGTAGAGTATTTGAATGATATGTGCAGAACGTATTTTGCAACATGAATAGTGTTTGGAAAATATGTGTAGAATGTATTCTGTAGGTTTTTTGTTAACCAAAATAATAAAAAAAAAAATGAGAAGTCAAAAAACTCCTCCTACCCTCTTTTTCTCACTTCTCTTCTCTAAACTACAATTTGGAGAAATCATTCTGAAAAATGTGTTTTGGTTGGCCCTTGCCGAACACTCAAAATTTGAAAATGCACTAATAAAAATGTAACAAGTTGGGTTCCGAACACCCCCTAAACAAAGTACCAATTTTGAGGTGTTCAAATTTCAAAAAAGTTAGGAAGAAGGTGGTGGTGTGGGTGTTGAGCAATAATGGGCAAACCAAATTTTTTTTTGAAGCAGCAACAAATTTATTGAGAAAATCTTGATAAAGGATACATCAAGAGGGGGGAGGTGAGGGGAATCCAAGTATGGTTGGACGAAATAAAAAACATCCAATGGGACAAAACCAAAAACACCGGAATCGGATGGGTTGTAGTGTACCCGCTGCACTACACGGTGTAGTGCGGTTGATGATCTGGCCGTCCATCTAGGAACGAACGGCTCGGATTTAATCCGAGCTCCTTCAAATCCTAGCTGTCTATTGTTCGGATGAAAATCCAAGCCGTCCATTGCCGAAATAGACAGCCAAATTGACGCGGGTGCACTATAGCACCGCCGGGTGGGCCGGGTGCAAAAACACCGGCGGGCAAGAATCGAAAAACTTGTAACGTGTTGTTTTAAGTTTGGGTAGCGAGGAGAGAAAGGGGCGTGTGAACAAAAAATTTCAGAAGAGAGGGGATGAAATAGAATCTCTCTTTGGCAAAGCCCAAAACCGTTTTCACCCAATACACTATATATCAACAAGTATAAAACAACTGCTTCTTGATTTCATTGATCATAAAAAGCAATTCCGCTTAACTGAAAAATGAGTCAAGGGGAGAATGATTATGAGAAGGCTCTTCAGAGCCTTACATCGACCATCGGAAACAACATCAGTGAAGGTGCCAAGAAAGCCGATTCCGTATTCTCTTCAGCATGCATTTACAGGGTGCCCGGAGAGCTTCGCAAGGTGAAGGAAAGCGCCTACACCCCTCAACTCATCGCTATCGGCCCTCTCCACCAAAATGACAAACACCTCCAAACACCCGTGCAAGACATCAAAAAGAGCTACACGAATTACCTACTCGGTCGACTGAATGCAGGAATGCCGGAGGAATCAGAGGATGAGTATAAGTCCACAGTGTTGCAAGAATGTGTGAAGGAAATGAAGGACTGCGTAGACAAGGCCAGGAAATGCTACGCAGTAGAATTAGATGTGAGCGACGACCAGATGTTGGAAATGATGTTGGTCGATGGTTGCTTCATCCTTGAACTTCTCTACAGATCCTTCCACAAATCCAAAGACATACCCAAAGAAGCAAAGAACATACCCAAAGAAGAAGGACAAGAAGGAAAGCGTAATGAAGCATCTACATCATCAGATCTTTCGACACCCCTTTTACAGGTACAATATTAGACAATAGCAACGAATTAGCCAACATGGACACAACAAGAAGAGTAGTCTTTTTCTTCTTCTTCTTTTTTTTTTTTATTTATTCTTTTGTACTTTTTTTCTACACTTCAAAACCTTCTACACTACTCCCTCCTTTCTAAAGTATTCGTCCAGTCCGCAAGCTAATGACTTAAAAAATACACAATTTTTTTTGGAAGAATTCAACATTGTTCTAGAAATATGAATTCTTTTAATTGATGAAAATAAATTGAATTTTTTCTGAAGTGTTATTTTTTAGTTTTTCTTCTATAGAGGAAAAATATTTTGAAGCAGAGGGAGTACATTATAACAAATTCGATGTAGAAATCGTTCATGCACGCTCTAAAATAACAAACACTGGCATATAAAACTAGGTCACACTCCCCTTGTCATATTACGTTCTCAATGAGTATTTGTGGATGCAATTAATTAGGTGCTCTCTTAGGACTCTTCATTTTTTTTCCCTAATGCTCTAGTTGTACATCTCTAATGGCATAACCAAAATTGAATAATCAAAAATTGTAACATCATCTTTGATTATCCATTTAAAGGATTGTTAAGATTAGAAATCTGAAGGCAAAACTAGAGTCGCGATGTGCATGAAGGCGAAATTCGACATCAAAGTCTACACCGTGGATGATTTTAAGGGTTTTTTAGATGGTATTAGAAAAGTGAGATGTGACTTTGTTTGGTTGGGACTTTAGTTTAGTTTAGTTTTGGTAATGGGTAGAGAGGAAAATATGGTATTGATTGAAGAGAGAGATAATGATTGGAGAAAGATAGAGAGAGATGAGAAAGTAATAATTGAAAAAATAGGTTAATGATTGAAAAATTAAACTAAAACTAAACTAAAATGTGAACCGAACTTGTAACTTAGTCTAGAGGTGTTATCTAACTTTCAGTTGGATACATTTTTATTGCTTTGTGCATCCTAGCTTCTTGAGCTAAGATGTTTTCCCCTCGATGTACCCCTTTCGAGTTATATAAAATGTTTCGTTAGCCAAGAAAAAAAAAAGAGATTAGAAATATGAAATCACAAAATGGTTATTTAGTCTCTATAATTAAAAACTCATTTTTAGTAGAGTAAGATAGAGAGAGTTGAAAATAAACATAAGTGTGTGAATCAATTGATAGTAATGGGAGATGAGAGAAAGAGAGAGAGAAAAGAAAGAGAGTATATGGTCCCCATTAAATTTGGTTATTTAAAGAAAAAATGTTGCTAATTTTATTTTTTTAAAGGTTAAAATTTGGTTAAGTGGTTCCTAAGTTTTGTTATACCATTGCATGTGAGTAGCTTTTCCACGTTGCTGACTTTAAAAATCTTTCAGTTTGGTTGTCGGACCAATTTTTTGCCATCTCTCCTAAAATTAATTGATGTCAGGGGGAGCTTCAATTAAGTCTTTTATGGCATTCGACACCGCACCCACAAATCTATTTTTAGAGCGATGACAAGGAATAACATTGTATAACCAAATCCATGGGGTACTTTGGGCTCAACATTGGTTATGTTATTGGAGATCCTCCTAGAGGAGATGCATCTCCCACGTACACTATTGGCTATTTTACGCATACCCAACAAAAAGAACATTAAAGTACAATTTTTTATTTTACTTAGTCACTTTTTATATATATGCTCGAACATTACTATCTATTTTGCCTAGTAAAATACAAAAAGAGATAAATCAATCCATGTTTGGCGAGATACTTGATGAAGTGACACCGCGCGTGTAATTGGTTAACGAGATTTGCCTAGTTTCATCTGACTAACTAAATCAATCCTGTATGTTTTTTTGGTAGGCAAATGACTCTCCTGTTGGAGGCGAAAATTGTAGTACTTATGTATGCCAGTTAAAATAGCCAAAAGGCCTCATTTACCTAGCCTCTTGGAGATGAACCATTAAAAGTGTAAAAATCTAACATTAATGTTTGTTGGAAATGTCAACATTAAAAATTGAGGAAACGTAAGATGTAAAATTCCTGACCGATATTGAAAAAAAACTGGTGTTCGGGATTTTTTTTTTTTTTTTGGTCTTCAGTGACCTTTTTTTTTTGCTTTTAGTAATAATTTTTTATTTTATACTCATCTCTTCGAGACAGATGATTAGTCCAAAAAATACCGTGCGAATGTAGCAAAAATTTAGAAAAGAGGAATAGAACACACAAAACGAGAAAGATGAAAAAGTTTACAAGGATGAAGCCTTAACATGAAAAAGTGGACTAAAAGTATGGAGACGGATGGAGTACTTGTTTGATACGTGCTTCTCTTATCATGAGATGCCTTATAGTATCTATTCAAACAATTCTGTCGTGTAAATTAGGAAATACAAATTTAAAATGTAATTTTGAGTTTTAGAAACCTAATCGAAAGCATTAATAATTTTGAATGAAACTTATAGTGTTAATTGAGCGAAGTGTCATCTCACATAAACTTTTTGCCTTAGGCCTCGAATGGAATGACCAGAATGCAGAGCCCTCTGCCATTGCAACTTGAGACAGAAGCACTGCTACTTGAGAGTGAAATCAAAATCAGCGGGGAGCAAAAAAATACGGACCCTATTTGGGCTGCCAACACCGTCCAACACGACTTGCTACTCCTCGAGAACCAAATCCCTTTCTTTGTGCTCGAGAAATTGTTCCGACTCACTATCGATCGGCTCCAAAACAATCGTCCCCATAAGTTTTCCCTCCACGACTACCTCTTTCTCTACTTTGGCATCATAGTGAGTCCAGAAGAATATTCCACAAGCAGTGGTGGCGCGACGGCACCAATTAGTCGTGGTTCGCCTGGTGACAGCAGTCACAGCACTGTCCTTCGGATTTCTCTCGACGACCAAATGAAAAGTTCCGAAGAAGACGGATTTCTAACTAGTAATGCGCAAAGGTACTATCATATCCTCCATAAACTACATGAGTATTGCCGTCCACGAACAGAACAAGCAAAGGAGAAGCGACTTATCGAAATCATGCCTTGCGCATCAGAGCTCGACTATGCCGCAGTCAAGTTCGAACCCGTTCCAGGAAGAGATCTATTCAAGGCAGAGTTCAGCGATCCCAAAGGCCTGTTCGGGTGGTATCAGATGGCCCGTTTCAAAATCCCTGTTCTAGAGATATACGAAAACACGGAGCTATTCCTCAGAAATCTCATCGCCTTCGAACAGTGCTCCCCTATGGTTTCGCAGCACTTCACGTCCTACGCGGTCCTCATGGACATGCTTGTGAACTCCGGGAGAGACATCGAGTTGCTCGAAAGGGCCGGGGTCATGCGTAACCATTTGGGTTCTAGAGCGGACGCCACCAACCTATTCAACAACCTGTGCAAGGGAGTTGTTCTAGAGGAATTCTTCTTCGCCGACATGTGCAGCAAAGCCACGGCGCATAGTAAGCGTCATTGGCCGAAGAATTTGGCACACATTCGAAGAACATACTTTTCTTCTCCATGGCGTTTCATAGCTTTCTGTGTGGCCTTCATCGCTTTTGCCATACAGATTGTTTCGTTTGTCGTGAGTTTCCTTTAGTTAACGAGGATAATCATGAATATCAGCAAATGCACTTAATTAACATGGATATTTTAATTTGTGTATTAATTTGTTGACACATTGGCGATAAGCACGTTAATTATATTAAAAGTACGTAATGCCTTGTTTATTTTGTTTCCGGTAGTTTTTGTTTCCAATAGTTTTTGAAATAGACACTATATATAAATATGTTAAAGATCTCGGTCATTTGGTGTAATCTTTCACTTTTAATCTCGCATTCAATACCGTGATCTATCAAGGTGTAACTAAAAGTCCATATCTTTTAACCACGTGATAAAAACCGTGATTAAAACTCATTAAAACCGTGACTAAAAAGTAAAATTTGTGATTAAAAATGACAAAGCCGTGACCTTTAACAACTTTACATCTCAGTTTTATTATAAAACTGTGGTTGTTTAGAGAGAAATAATCTCAATTTTCGAAAAAACCGAGGTTAAAAGTGGCGATTTCCTAAGAAAAAAAGGGAAAAAAATCCCACTTTGTTTCTCTTGTAGGGTTTTGAACCCAAGTCTCCTAAGTTTTGCATAGAAGTTTCAATCAACTGCACCACATGCACTTTTCAATATGTAATTGAAATATTTAATATGTAACATATGCGTTTAACATTAAAATATATTTCGAATGTCATTTTGAACCTTTAAATATTAAAATTAGGAATTTTGATAAACATGAAAGTTGTATTATTTAAAGGTTCAATCAGAATTATCTCAATCAGCACATCAAAGTTGGATTTGTTTCACATTTTATCAGTCACAATGGCATTATATTCGATTAGGTAATGCTATGCCTACGTGGGTTGCACTTCAAATTTAGAACGCTGCTAACGACACAGATAATCGCACACATATTGTACACAGATTTGTTATGGTGTCCACCATGGGTTTCACACAAATGATCTGAGTCGTTCATTAAATGTAAAATATTTTTACAAAAGTCTCCGAAAAAAATCAGCTCAATCCGATAGCTATAGGTGCTCGATCTAATCATCTAATTTTTCATTTAAATTTCTGGATAATGAAAAGTTAGGTGATTAGATCAAGAATCTGTAGGTATTAGATTGAGCTGAATTTTTGTGAATATTCTTGAAAAAATGTTTTACATTTAATGAACGATTTGAATCATTTGTGTGGGACCGTGGTAGATCCCACAATAAAATTTGTGCACAGTCTGTGCAGTATTTCTCTGTGTAGACAGACTTAATACTATAACAGAATGACATTTCGTGAGGAGGCCTTGCGGATGCAAAAAGCGCTTTACTAATTTATTGGCCAATATACAATTTCTTTTTTATTTTTTTTAATGATCATATCGTTACAACGTTCTGGAATTTGAATAAAACCAAAGTAATATAAGAAATTCGCAACTGCCCGTGCATAGCACGGGGTTTGTTCTAGTATGTTGACTGTTGTATTGTGAAATCTAGTTTAGGCCAGGGCCCCTCAAATCAGTGGGCTTTTGGCCTGATCATGTCTTGCAACGCAGGTAAAGATGCAAAGTTTATTAAGAGCATTAATTAAGAGAGCATCTCTGGTAGGTCCTTAAAAGTTTATTTTCAAAGGTACGTATTCTTCATTATATCACTTTATAATTGGAAAAATAAAACTTTGTTTTGCGCTCTAGCAGACTCTTCAACTTTTATTGAAAGCCAGCCAAAATCTGTTGAGCTTTGTGATATCATTGTGAGAAAAAGATTGTAATACATTTTCTATAAGTGAGCAATAATATATGTGTTCATCTGTAGTTGATCTGAGGAGTTTTTAGTATAGATTTAATGAACGGTTCAATTAAAAACTGCTTAAAACAAGAATTTTTGGGTCATTTTTTTTTGCTAATTTCTCACGGGCACCCTTAAAATCATATTTTGCACATATTGAAGGGTTTGGATCATAAAAATGTGATCGAAAACTATGTGATTGAGATTTGAGGTGCTTTTTTAGGTGTTTAAATAGTTGTCCATTGAATCGCTATATATATATGTGTATATATATATATATATCCCCTAAATCTCAATCTCACAGTTCCCGATTAAATTTTTATGATCCGAACCGTTCAATGCGTGCATAATGTGATTTTAAATGTACCCGCGAGAAATTAGCAAAAGAAATGACCGGAAAGGCTTGATTTGAGCAGTTTTTATTTGAACCGTTCAGTAAAAAACTGTTCGAAACTGTTTGGATCAAGCCCTTCCCGGTTATTTTTTTGGCTGATTTCTTGCAGGTACTCTTAAAATCACGTTCTGATCACATTGAGCGGCTCGGATCGTCAAAATTTGATCGGGAACTATGAGGTGTTTTTTTAAGGTGTCCACGGAACCGCCCCGTATATATATATGTATGTGTGTATATATATATATATATATATATATATATATATATATATATATAGTCCCATTCTCCTAAGGACCATCTTAACTTAATAAAATAAGGATCTCCACTTCCCGATCGAATTTCGAAGATCCAAGCCGCTCAATGTGTTCAGAACGTGATTTTAAGGGTACCCGCTAGAAATCTGCAAAAAAAACATCGGAAAGGGCTTTATCTGAGCAGTTTTTGTTTGTATTTTATCTAACAGTTCAAATAAAAACTGTTCAAATCAAGTCCTTCCCTGTCATTTTTTTTTGTCTATTTCTCGCGGGTACCATTAAAATCACATTCTAAACACATTGAGCGGCTCAGATCATCAAAATTTAATCGAAAAATGGGAGAAATGGGAAGGTCCTTATTTTAGTTAAAATAAAGATCTCCTCATTTGAAAATGACTGTATATATATATATATATAGAGAGAGAGAGAGAGAGAGAGAAAGAGAGTTAGGTTACGGTGAGGGATCCCTCATTTTTTTAAAATGAGGGACTTCCATTCCCGATTGAATTTCGATGATCCGAGCCGCTCAAAGTCATCAGAATGTGATTTTAAGGGGCTCCGCGAGAAATCAGCAAAAAAAATGACCGAGAAGGGCTTCATCCGAGCAGTTTTCATTGAACGGTTCAAAAAAAACTGCTCGGATGAAGCCCTTCCCGATTTTTTTTTTTGCTGATTTCTTGCATTACCCTTAAAATCACGTTCTGCACACATTGAACGGTTCAGATTTTCAAAATTTGATCGGGAAATGAAACTCCCTCATTTTTTTAAAATGAGGGATCCCTCACTTAAAAATTTCACTCCTAAGACTACCTTGACTTAATAAAATAAGGATCTCCTTTTCCCGATAGAATTTTAATGATCCGAGCCGCTCAATGTGTTCAAAACGTGATTTTAAGGGTACACGCGAGAAATTAGCAAAAAAAAAGACCAGGAAAGATTTCATCCGAACAGTTTTTGTTTGTTTTTTATCGAACGGTTCAAATAAAAACTGATCAAATCAAGTCCTTCCCGGTCATTTTTTTTTTCCAATTCCTTGCGGGTGCTCTTAAAATCATATTCTGAACACATTGAGCGACTCGGATCATTGAAATCCGAATAGAAATGAGAGAAATGGGGAGGTTCTTATCTTAGTTAAACTAATGACTTTCTTATTTGAAAATGACTGTATATATATATACACACATATATACACACGCACACACGGAAATGACTTCGGTGTTCCCGGTCATTTGGAGGACACCATAATTTTTGGTATAACAAAATCATTATGAGCATAACCAAAACTCATTACAAGCATAACAAAATCATAACAAGGCATAACTTGTTTGTTATGCCTTAATTGGGTTTGGTTATACCTTGGTTGGTTTTTTGGATATTCCTTAGTTATGCCTTATCTGGATTTTGTTATGCTTGTAATGGGTTTTAGTTATACTTATAATGGTCAAGTTATGCCAAAAATTACGATATTCCCAAAATGACCGGGAACACCATAGCATCATCCTACACATACACCTCTCCCACCAACAGTTTATTTTCTTTGCACCCAACACTAGCCAATTTAGCTCTCGATAAAGGACCATTGAAGTCCATTTGCTGTTACTGAGATAATTGTTCTGCTCGGAGATAATTTTTCCAGGTCCTACGCAAGGAAATCAGAAGATACAAAATGGATATGTAGATGATGGATGATGCTATGGTGTTCCCGGTTATTTTGGGGACACCGTAAATTTTGGCATAACAAAACCATTATAAGTATAACCAAAACCTAATATAAGCATAACAAAATCCAAACAAGGCATAACCAAGAAATATCCAAAAAATCAATCAAAGTATAACCAAACCCAACCAAGGCATAACAAACAAGTTATGTCTAAGTTATGCCTTTCTATGGTTCTGTTATGCTTGTAATGGATTTTGGTTATACTCATAATGATTTTGTTATGCCAAAAATTACGGTGTCCCCAATATGACCTGGGACACCGAAGTCATTCCCGTAGAGGATAAGCCACAATGTTGTATATTCTTATCCTTAATCTCTCACATTTATTATATTAGTATATTTATTATTTATGCTATAAGATAATATTGCACATAAGATATGTTTGTATTATTTTCCGATAATTTAACATAAAGGGTGTCTTTTGACATCCAATTTGACTTGACCGCGAGCGCAAGAGATGAAGCCAATACCGTCATCATAAAATCCCGATCGGAGTACAGTTCAAAATCAGCATCGCATAACACCATATGTGCAATTACATTGCATTGAGGCATGGGCGCGTGGGACCTTTACTGTTGCACGGAAAACAAGTGTTGGAAAATGGATTGGATGCCAAGGACCCCACCGGTGTTAATGCCTCTGAAAATATCCGGCCATGCTATTTGCATATATATTTTTACGAGGTTCACCTCGGATCCCACAAATAAAATTCAAACCGCTCATTATTTTTAAAATAATATTTTAAGAGTTTTTATAAAAAATTAACTCGATAGGATATCGGTAAGGACTTTTTCAGAAATTATTGTGCGAAACAGTCTGATTCGCTTTGCGATTTCTGAAAAAACCCTTACCGATATCCTATTGAGTTGATTTTATACAGAAATTCTTAAAACATTATTTTAAAAATAATGAGCGATTCGAATCATATTAGTGAGACTCGAGGTGAGTCCCATAAAAGTGTATGTGTAAGATACGTGTAAAAATGTATGTGTCCTAAGATTTATCGGAAAATATCAGCATAACAATTGAAGGATTTAACTCTCATGCCATGTTTCGGCTCCCATACTGTTCGATCATGTCTGGCATTGATCTCAACCGTTCATTTATTTGTCACAATGCCATGTGCACACCACACTGAATCATTTATTCCCTCAGCAGCCCCTCGCAGCCGACTCAGCTTTGTATTGTAGTATTCCTCACTGTAGTGTGTATGTATATATATATATATACCCACACATACAGTCATTTACAAATAAGGAGGTCCTTATTTTAGTTAAAATAAGGATCTCACCATTTCTCCCATTTTCTGTTCGAATTTCAATAATCCGAGCCGCTCAATGTGTTCAGAACGTGATTTTAAGGGGACTCGCAAGAAATCGGCTAAAAAAATGACCGAGAAGGGCTTGATTTGAGCAGTTTTTATTTGAACCGTTAGATAAAAAACAAATAAAAACTGCTTGGATGAAGCCTTTTCCGGTCATTATTTTTGCTGATTTCTCGCAAGCACTCTTAAAATCACGTTCTGAATACATTGAGCGGCTCGGATCATTGAAATTCAATCAGGAAAGAAAGGTTCTTATTTTATTAAGTTAAGGTGATCCTTAGGAGAAAAGGACCCCATATATATATATATATGGACATCCAGCCATAAGGAAAAAGTTAGTCAGAGGCTGGATAGCAGCCAAAAGAAAGCAGTAGAATAAAAACTATTCTGTCTCTCTTTCTCCGTTCTCTCTCTCTTTCTGTCTTTCCTTTTTCATTTCCCAAGCCAATTTGCGCAACCTTCTCACTCAGCTTTGTATTGTACTCCAGTATTCTTCATTGTAGTATATATATATATGGGCATCCAGCCAAAAGGAAAAAGTTAGTCAGAGGCTGGGTTGCAGGCTTGCAGCCAAAAGAAAGCAGTAAAATAAAAACTATTCTCTCTCTTTTTCTCCGTTCTCTCTCTCTTTCTGTCTTTCCTTTTTCATTTCCCAGCCCAGCCAATTTGCGCAACCTACTCCCCTCTAGAATAATTCCCTTTACCATCATATTTCTCTTTCACGGCTTGGCCCTTGTAATCCGCTTGTGTTCCGCTTGTAATGAATTTGAAGTTTTCAAAATTCCTTGTTTCAATTTCTGTTTATATGTTTCTAGTCTATTAAATAATTTCCGTTAATAAGTAAAGATTGAGGTTTGGTTATAGGAATTCGCAAACTATTCGACTGTTTCTCGCACCAAACGTAAATCTAAGGTTGATATTAGTGCAATTCCTTTAAAGGTTGAGAACGGAACGCCTTTGGCTTATCTCCGTTGTAAATACCATTTTGGCGCGCACTAGTACTGATATTTAATAATCGCGGTAATAATAATTAATTATGCTTTTAGTTATTTATAACCTTTCCTTGACAAGTCCTTTGTCAATGCAGGGGTAGTTATATAGGTACGGCCGCGGGATAATTAACACACCGTGGCTAGACCGGACACGTTCTGCTCCTGTTTCAGAATAATAATGAAAAGGCAATTTTAGGTTAGTAAAGAACTTTCGTTAGACGAATCCGGGCACTACCAGAGCCCATGAGTGGCGGGGAACGGGAGACCAAACCTTGTCTTCTGCTGCGTATGGGTGAATGGCGACCATAAAGGTTCACATATTTCAAAAGTAGTTTTTTCTCTTTGAATTCAAACGTTTTTAAAAACAACAAATGGAGCAGATAAGTACAGGACTGGTTGCGAGTGCTATAAATCCTACGTCTGTACCTCCTTTTTAATTATTTAATGAAAAACCAAACAATTCCTAGGTTAATTTAGTTAATCTTTTCATCAAATGACAAGGGGTGACCACCTAAAAGCCAGTTTAAATAGTAGTAACCCGAGTTTTTGGTTCAGCACACATCACCGTATCTGTAAATTCGACTCCGGCCTTACCAGATATTATGCTACGTCGGTCCCAGCTCTACCCTTGAGACAACCCGTTATTTTAGGTCTAGAAATCCATCAAAGCATGCAGTAAAAATAATAAAGGGTAGCATAGCATTAGTGATCAATACATCCAATTTATGTAGCCAGACAAGCATTCATCTACTCTTCTTCCGTTGCCCAAGCAAATGGTCGACTGATGAAGAACAATAGTACTATGATGTAAAACAAAAGAAAAGAAAAAAAGGAAAGATCATTAAGAACCTCCCCATAAGCATATGGTAATTTGGAAGACATTTTCCTCCAGTTTTGTGAGACTTCATGGGTACTATGGATTGTTGGAAATTTTCAAAATAATTAATGGGTTTTGGTTTGGGTTTTTTGAAAAAGTATTGGAAGAGGTTTTCTTGTGAAAGGTTGCGAGACCTTTTTACATGAACTGTGACTCTATGTGAAGGGATGCGTTTATTTGTGAAAAGTTGCAATTGTTAGGAATGGATGTGAAATATAAGGTTAGGAACAATATAGTTATTCCAACAAGAGGGAAAAAAACCCGTAAGCCTTGCCTGAAGGAAGAGTAGTTTCATGCCAGAGGCTCCATGTTGAGTCGGGTGTCTCACATGGTACTAGAACTAGGTTCATTGGATGCTCCAAGAAAACAATGGATTGCTCCGTATTGCAAAAACAATCAACTTTCTATGTACCCAAATTTGGAAACTTCGCATTTCTTGGATGACATTAGGACAGCTTTTGTTTTTTACACCGGAAGAAGGGATAGAAGAAAACAAGAGCCAACACAGAAGACAAGAATGTTGGACTAGATGGGAATTTCCATGCCCTTCAGTCTCAGGCTCAAGAAGAAATCCCCTTTGCTAGTATTGCACAACACAAGACCTACTTAAACCTCAATAAGCTGTCAAGAACTCTACAGTTACGTGTTATGGACTGCGATTCACGTCATACGAAAACAAACAATTCCAATTTTTATATCATTTGCCGTCGGCACTTCTTGCTCGTATGAGATTACAAACAATTTTCTTAGTTACAGTGGAAGAGGAGAAACAAGAAATGAAACAGAACACAGGTTGTGGGAATTTGGAGAAAATTCCAAAGCCCTCAACTCTGGAGCTTATTGTAGCAAAGAGAAAATGTATCAACTTCTGTCTGAGTGAAAGAATCCTAATCAATTTACAATCTGCTACTTATTTCACAAAAAATAAGCCCCCACTTAGCCAATTCAGCTTGTGTGCTTTGTATGCCTATGAGCTGTATATGTCTTTGCAAATAACGCAGTTACTAGAAATCAATCTTCCTATAATGCTTCCCTCTTCAATTCTCAATCTACTACTCTCCTTGTTCCACAAGTGAACTCCATAGCTCTCCCTACTCAGTTGAGCCAGTTTCGCTTCCACCCATTTGGAATTAGCCCGAGTCACTGGGTTAGCGAAAAGCCCGGCTATCCTAGTCCAATCCACCGGGTAGAATGCCATAGGCGGCAATACTGTGAAGTTACAATCTTGTCCTTTCGGCGTTCTCTTCACCACTCTGGAAACCAAGTACGGTCCGTTGTGCCCCCATCTGTTTCCGTCGAAAGTGGACGTGAATTCCTCCATGAACTTGTGCAGGAGTGTGTGATTCTTGTCGAAAACAAGAACAGCGTTGTTGAGTCTTGTCCAGTTACCGAATGCATCAACGCTTTGTGCTCCGATCGAATTCCTTAACACCGAGAAGTCTTTCAAAACGATGAAATCAGTGTCTAAATAAACCCCGCCGTACTTGTACAAAACCGCGAGCCTGATCAGGTTCGACAAATTCTGCGCCAACGAAACTTCGCCCGGGTCTGTTTTACCCCTCTTGAATTCATCGAACCACGATTCAGCGGGGGTGTCCTTGAACAAATATGACAAGTCTGGCGTCACTGCAGTGACCCTAAACCCAAAACCAAGAAGTGGTTTCAAGATTTCATACCCGAGAGCAGAGTCCATACTTCTTGACAGGATCACCAAGCACCCGTTTGGGTTGGACTTGAATAGGCTTTCCAAAGCAAGAATCTCTCTTCCCGAAAACGCCAGCGCGGGGGAAATCCACGTCATGAAGAACTGAGTCCGGCACCGATCATGGCCGAAAAACTCCCGGATTCTTTCATCGAATTGTCTGCTCAACCTTGTGGACTTGAATATGTTGAAATTAGGCAGCTTTCTCTTTAACCAGTCAATTCTTTCTTGATCGGTTACATTGAATGGAGCCAACAAATCAGTATGATGATCTAAATCTTCACTGCCTTTGGCTTCTTGATCAACCTCTTCTCTCACCGAAACTAGCAGTTCATGGGTCGAAATTTTCCTCAGTTTTTGTGGGTTTTCAAGGGTACTACGGAGCCCCTGGGGACTTCTTGTGGTGTCAAGAACAACTGAGTGGAGAGAGAGATTGGAGATGACGCTATTGGAAAATACGATGAGAAAGAAAACCGCGGCGAAGGAGAAGATGGGTATTTTGGCCAGGCCAAGAATCTGGGAATCAAACATTTTAAGAAACTAGTAAATCTTTTCTTTTGCAGAATTAGAGAAAAGGGATGAGAAAAAGGCATGAGTTTTATGGAGCAGCCATCAAATTCAATGGATTTTAAGCTAAGGATTCCAATCTCACACTAAACCCTGGGGGAATTCCTTGAGAGAGAAATGTCTGGACGTGCTGCTCTAAATGCTTGCCCTTTTTTCTCCTTTGAATCTTTCGCAAACGTGTTTCCGGGGACAGACTTGCAGACTTTTCTTTCCGGGCAAAATTTTGGTCTAACTTGGCTGATTTTGGTGGTTTAAGAGAGAGAATTTTCTTGGTTTTATGCCAGGGTGGGTTCGTTGGTTAATATCGTTAATGTAATTTGTATTAGAAACCTGCTTTCACCTGTTCCGGGGGCAGACAACGATTAGTCAAATAATCCTTGAGAATGCCCTCTGCTCCCCACTTTCAGTTTTCGTTCTACGCTTGTCCTCCCAACCATTGGTTCTGTAAATTTTAATAGTTCGAGATGTTTTACAAAAACGTTTTCACATCCACACTTGCGCTTCTTCTTACGCACTCACAACGCGAATGATTTGACTTGGGTCAAAACTTTCTTGCCATCTTTCTGGAGCCATTTTGATAATCGGAATTGTTTCACTTTTAAAGCTGGTCAGTAAAATTAGCTCTATAAAAAAATTGTGTTTAATTGAATAATCATCTTTTAGGAGAAATTTTTCAGTGTCAGGTGGGCACCACGTGTCCCGAGCCCGGCACCAATCTCGGCCGTCCAATGAAATTTTGGACGGTCCAGATCTGTTCGGCTGCTGAGGGGTATTTTAGTCATTTCACACTTTAAAATAGCCGAACAGATCTGGGCAGTCCAAAATTTCATTGGACGGCTGAGATGGTGCCAGGGACGGGACACGTGGTACCCACTCGGCACCGAAAAATTTCTCATCTTTTAGAGCTCATGGACATCATCTTTTCTATTAAAAAAATCGTGTTTGCACAGGACTACAGGACACTTGTGCTGAGAGGAAAAATTACGATCCTATATGCATGTCTTTTTCTAAGATAAAAGTTTTCTAAAATCACATCGATCCTTATCCACTATCATGATTTTTGTAAAAGGTTGATGTCTCGACAAGATTCACAAAGTCAACGATACTGATCACGAAGTAAACCGGTAGGATCCTCATATATGACCGTAAAAGCTCTCTTTTTTGACACACGAACGCTGAGCAAGGCACAGTTGCATTTGTAAGCATTGGTTGGTTAAGTGCAAGCATGCTAAGACTTGTAGCTTCTAACTTTAGATAACGATTGCCGTGAATCGTGACTTCTAACTTGTAGAGCTATTGCTTGTGACCCAAAAGGTTAATGATCACAAGGTGGTTCGTAGTTTGCCACACGGTTGTGAACTTATAATTTTCAAGTCATATAGGAAATGGAACGTAAATCGTAAACTTTATTACACCGGGATAATAAAGTGGTACAAGAAAATTAAAATTCAAACTACTTGAAAAAATAAGTTCGAATGGGATTGAATACAATGTATTTGATAGTCTAATTTGTTGAAAGTAGAAAAGTGTTTGGAAGTGTTGTGCTTAATTGGTGTTGGATCCGTTTATCCTCTTTGATTCGATCTACTATATATAGGCAAGGCAGTGAGATGGTTCAGGCCTGAATCCGAATTCTTGCTTGCACCACGGGCTAACAAGTGTCCCACCACTCCAACATGCAACATCATGGGTGGTTTTCACTAGTTGAAAAATCATGGGGTGATGTGGCAACTAACTCCCCACTTTCTCCTTTTTTGTGAGCTTGACATGTGTCCAATTAACCTAGTCAATTAGCCTTTGAATTGGAAGGAAATAACTGTCTCCAGCAAATAACCAATTCCCCTGAAATCCTAATTAAGACAACACATATCAAAAATTAATGGACATTGTCTTATCTTCTTTGCATTGAACTAAAATGTCATGCATTCCTCGTACACTTGAAGCCTTGAATTACTACGAGTTTTTCTGTACTTCAAAAAAAAGAAGTTGTATATGAATAGTTGCTATCTCTTCAGGGCTTACAGCGGCTTTTATAATTAGACATTCATCAGAGGTAGATTACACGTACGTTTTATTTCATCGGCCAACATTTTGGTAGATTTGGTTTGTCAGATCAGATTCAGTCTTGATTTGTCCCTTCAAGACTACGTTTCGTTTTTTCTGTTCTTGCTCGATTTTTTCTTCGTGCGACGCACATCAAGCACAGTGGGATCCAACTCCTTTTATACGGAGTAGTTGATTAACGAGCATTAGTCAGGTCAAAGCCATCAAGTAAAAAAGGGGCCAAACCTTGAAAAAAATCTTTGAGGCGTGAGCTATGAAGCTTCCATCAAAGAAAGTAAACATTTTGTAGGGTCCCACGTTCCTTGAAATTAAAGGAGGAAAAAAGGCTTACATTTTTTTTTCTCGGTAAAAGGAAATTTTTATTAATCTCAAAAGGGTACATCGAGGAGGAAGCAAAACATTAATGCAAGGAAAATATCTTTGCATGGCTTTTAACTTTTTTTTATATCTGATCAAAGTGTCGAATCAGTTCGCATACATCTCAATTGGAATGGTTTTAAAAAAATTATGGAGTATATTCTTTTGAGCATCTAGAAAAAATTAGTGACCGAAATAATAACGAGATTAGAATAAAGTTATAGGTGATGGGGAAATGTGGGTCAGAGAAATAATTGATGGAGCATAGGCATATTATGTCAGACAGCATGGCCTCAGTTGTCTGAAAGTGAGATTGTCATTTTCCCTCTTTGATAATTCACCTTGAAAATTACATGTCCAAAGCATAGGTGGGGTTGATTTGTATGGTTAATTGCCCTCGAAATCATTGAACTATGGAATTGGTTTTTACACTATCGATTTTGTCTATGGCAATTAATAAAAAACAATGTTACAGACATAGAAGTTCATGCACAAATTCGGAGATAGATTTTTTCGAACCTTCCCTAAGTCTCACTCGATAAATATGGAGTCCGCGTGCATCGAATAATTCCTGACAAAGATATATGAATGGAAATCTGTGTCCGTAGCATGCTTGTTTATCAAAACTAGCAGATCATATGGGATTAGACAAGAAACATAAAAAGTTACTTTCACATAATTTTCAGAACACAATTTGTCAATTACACAGAGGGGTAATATTATCCCAAACACTATAGCAAAAGGTGCGCTAGCTTTATCATTTTCAAACATCGGGACTTTGTCGTGGAGTAGTGTAGACGCTATATATCTACTTTAAAATACAAAATAATATTTTCCCATAATGACTGCATATATGGTTTCCCCTCCTTTTTATGGGGGATTTGGAAATTTTGGTTTTATAATGAATTTTATAATTGGAGAGAGATTTTGAGACTAGAGGACCCCCTCAGTGTCCATGTGCAGCTAGCTTTTATAGTTTCGATATTTATCCATTTTGAAGATATTTGACTAGCCAGCCTACTTAACTTTTTGTGTCCTTCTGTTAGGTCAGGATTCGTTCTTTAAATTACTTATTGGCATCCATAAAAAAAAAAAATCGAAAAAGTAAAAAACAAAAGAATCCAAATGAGATGGACAATTAATTATAGGGTATATATCATGCATATAGGTCAAAAAAAATCAACCTGCCCCCTCCCCCCTCCTCTCATTTGCCAATCTCTTTTCATCGCTTTTCTCAAGAAAGAGACGTCACGATTTGTACTTGTATATTTACAGTTTTTGCCCTATCGAGTTGTTGCGGATGCGATCCCATATACAAAATCGCACGAAAAATAAACCAAGCAAGAACACAAATACGCGACAGAGATTTTTACATAGTTGTCTATGTGGTGAAGTATATGCATAGCTCACACGTGATTAGATTATGCATGGAATGAAAAAAGAGAACGAATAACATGATTGTTGCGCGCAACATAAGTTTTCATCTAAAATGGACATCACTACCTTACCGTAATACTTCTTTCTAGTTCGACTTCGACATAATCAAGGGAGTGATAAATCAACTCAAGACAGGACTTCACAAAACCCAACAATATACATCATACTTGAATTCACAACGGTTTTAGCCTCGACTTCAGGCAAGCTTTTAGGCAGCTAGAGCTTCGATTGGCCTGATTGTACGTGGTATTAGAAACTAACACTTTTATGTTTAATGATGATGTAGGCTGTAGCCTCTAGCCTCTAGCCTGAACAGTGGTAGTGTGGTACTTGTTCTGAGTGTTCTGTTCCTCATTTCAAAGTTCTTGGACAGTATTAGTCTGTAGTTCCCAACTGATCGAAAAGAACCCCAGCAACCAAATTTTTTGTTCTTTTTTATTCAGTAAGTTGAAACCACCAGAACTTAAAAAGTAGGCAACAGGAAAAAATATGCTAATTTGTAGACGTGAGAATCGTCATTCTCTGTTATATATACATTGCAAGATATTTATCCACTTCAGTTCATTTAACGACAACAGTACAATTACTATGGAGACAGAAGCTATAAAAAACCATGTAGCCTATGGTGTTGTTCTCTCATTCCTCTTCTTAGATCTTTGATATGAATCTCTGATTGCGTACATTTTGTTCACGACGATGTTCATTGGCATTCGTGCCCTTGGTAGTGAAGCAGAACACGAAAGTCCAATTTCCAGCACTGAAACCATGCTATCCATTACAGTTTTACTTGTAGAAACAGTGTTCTGTAAATCATGATCACTGATGATAGCTCTGTCTTCATTTCTCACTTCTTCATTCTCAACATAAACCTTGTTTCCTTCTTCTTCCCAGAGCACTGATCGGTCTACTATTTCCATCACGCCTTCAGGCAAAGCCGTTGCAACAAAGCTGTGAATGCTTAACCCGTCTTTGAATTTATCATCGGTTGGTCTCTTTCCTGTAAACATCTCCAGTAAGAGAATCCCATAACTGTAAACATCTCCTAGTGTGGTCACTCGACCCCCCATACCACTTTCTGAAATTTTGAAGAAGCAAAATAACTTGTCATGAAAGTACAATAACTACACAGCAATTATGCAGTTGGGTTATCAGTAACTAATCCTAACCAAATGGAACAAACAAAATACCTGGAGCAATGTAACCAATAGAACCCTTTAGCACCACAGATAAGTCTTGGTTCGTGGAAAGATGATTTGATGCTTCTATAAGAAAACTTGCTAATCCAAAGTCACCAACATGGGCTGTCATATCATCATCCAAAAGGACGTTGCTTGGCTTTAGGTCACAGTGCACAATCGGTATCTCACAATGATGATGGAGATATTCCAATGCATAAGCAATGTCTATGGCGATGTTCAGTCTCTGAACGAAGTTCAAACTCTTAGTTTGGTTTTGCTCACCGTGTCCTGGATGCAACCATTGCTCTAGGCTTCCATTTGACATGAACTTGAGTACTAGAGCTTTGAATTCATTGCCTTGTAGATCAACGCTTGAACAGATGCTTACAATCTTAAGGAGATTTCGATGCCGTATACTCTCCAAAGCATTGCATTCATCCATAAAACTCTTGGAAGCGCCTTTTTTTTGAAGGTTCAGTACTTTGACAGCTACAATTGCACCATCACTGCCAAGAATTCCTTTGTATACAGAGCCAAAACTACCTGAACCAATCAAATTGTCTCCAGAAAATCCGTTAGTTGACTTAAAAAGCTCTGAGTAAGAAATTCCCCATTGCAAAACGCTTGTCGAGTTTGCATTTGAAGCCGTCTTGGTTGATTTTTTAATGCCATAACAAGCAGCTAAAGAGCACAATAACATGGTCAAAATGATTGCAGCTGTAACTGGGATAACTACTTTGGGGCGAAGAAATTTTCTTGATGATTTTGTGTTTCCTCGAGAACATGAAGGCAAATGCAAGTCCGAAACACCTCCACACAGCTTATTATTCCCAAGGATTGAAAATGCACTGACATTACTAAAAATCCCTTCAAGTGGCACTTGGCCATCAAAATTATTGAATGATAGATCGAGTTTCCGAAGAAGCAAAAGCTTCCCGAGAAATTCCGGAATTTGTCCGGACAAGTTATTGCGCGAAAAATCTACCTCTTGTAAACCTCTTAAAGCTTGCAAAGATTCAGGAATTTTTCCTTGTAGGAAATTACCCTCCAAAAGCAGGCGCTCCAAACTAAGACAGCTGCTAATACTACTAGGAATTTCACCAGACAGTTTGTTCCCTGAAACATCAAGCTCCATGAGATTTATCAAGTTACCCACTTCAAATGGCAATGAACCAGTCAAAGAATTATTAGACAAGACCAGAGATATCGAAAGCGAAGAGAGACCAATGACTTCTTTCGGTATGGTGCCACTGAGGTTGTTACTACTAAGGTTCATTACCTGCAGTTTACTGCAACTTCCAAGGCTTGGAGGAATACTTCCTTCCAGCCTATTCTCCTCCATAAAGAGCCTCGTTAACGATGTCAAGTTACCGAGAGAGGATGGAATCAGCCCCGAAAGTCTGTTGACATTCAAATATAATCCGGCTAGTTGTCGAAGCGTTCCAACCCCATTTGGAATACTACCATTCAAGTAGTTCCCTTCCAACCCCAAAAGGGTCAAATTCACGAGGTTTCCTACCCCATTAGGAATGCTCCCATATAACATATTAGAACCCAGAGTAAGTCTTTGGAGAGTGGTTGAAAGGTTGGCAATGGAATTGGGCAATTTCCCACCAAACTGATTTCTTCCCAGTCCCAAAACCTCTAAACTTGTCCAATTAGCCATATATTCCAGAAAACTTAGGCCACCAATTTTACCACTTCCAAGTTTATTATCATCAAAGTTGAAATGATTCATACCTTGCAAGATTCCTAAACTTCTTGACAATGTCCCAGTAAGACTATTTTGAGCAAAATCAACCAAGGTAAGGCCGGAAGCATTTGATAAGGAAACCGGTATTGGTCCTGTGAAATTATTTAAGCCCCCAGCAAATATTTCAAGATTAGGAAGGGTAAGTCCTACATCTGATGGGAGTTTCCCTTGTAACTTGTTCTGAACAACATTAAAGAAGTACAAGGAGGAAATATTGTAGATTGACAAAGGAACCATACCCGAAATCCCATTTTGGGAAACTTGGAAAAAGCCTAAACCGGATAGAAGACCAATTTGTTCCGGTAGGGTTCCTTGTAGGCTATTTTGCATGAGCGAAAGAATGTAGAGAGACGAAAGGTTTCCGATGGAAGCTGGGATTACTCCAGATAGATTGTTGCTCTCAGCTACTAGATAAACCAACTTCGAAAGTGAGCCGAATTGCTCTGGAATTTGCCCAACAAGCTCATTTTTCGTGGCACGAAAAATCGTGAGCTCTCTACATTGACTGATATTACTTGGGATTTTCCCAGAGAAAGAATTGTAAGACAAATTGAGGTGTTGCAGCTGGAGTAAGCGGCCAATTTCTTGAGGAATTTCGCCTTTGAAATTGTTGTGTTTCAGATTGAATCCAGTGAGGAAAGTGAGATTTCCTATAGAAGGTGGAATGGAGCCAGACAGATTCTGTGATTCCAAGTTAAAAATCATTACTCTTCCATTGGTGGGATTGCATTCAATACCTACCCAATTGCAGAACTGAAGGGAATCATTCCAAGAGGACATGATTTGAAATGGGTCTTGAGTTATGTGTTTCTTGAAATCAAGTAAAGCAATTCTATCAGTCTCATTGCCAGAAGTACTGCTGGAAGCTATTTCAGATTCCAGGCCTGATATCAAAAGCACAAGAAGAATTCGGTGAAAGAGATAAGAAGGCTCCATTGTGTTTGTTTATAATGAAGTCCTGATGTCAGGACTAAATGCAATATGTATAAACAAACTTGTAGACTAGGGAATCACATTTTGTCAATGTGTAAGAGATATTTGATAAGTCTGGGCCCAGATAACTTATATGGGTTTGTTAAGTCTTTCCATAGATACATCACAAATTATCAAGCCAGGGATCCCTTATGGTTCTACCGTGAGGACCTTCCATTTTCCGAGCAAATTTCGATGATTCGAGCCGCTTAAAATGTGCACAACGTGATTTTATAAGTACTTGTAGAATATTGGCAAAAGAAATGACCCGGTTGGGCTTGATTTAAGCAATTTTTTATTGAACTGTTTAATGAAAACTGCTCCGATCAAGCCCTTTCCGGTCATTTTGGTAGCCAATTTCTAGCGCGTACTCTTGAAATCACATTCTGATCATTTTGAGCGAGTCGGATCATCGAAATTTTATAGAAAAAGTGAGGTCTGCATCGTAAAACCGTGCGAGATCCTCACTGAATAAGGACCGATAGAAACGTATTTCTTAAGCAATGAAAGAGATTTGTGGCAGTTTTGAGTATTTAAAGAGGGTAGTTTGATTTTCTGAAACACCTCCACGAGCATGCGGGTTCCAATTTGAAATTAAACAAGCTCAACTTGATGGAAAGAGTTCAAGATTGAAAGGGACATGGATGTTGACAGTTGGTAAAGAGAAATGAAAACTGGTTTGACAAATGAGGTTTTGAGATGAAAAGGTTACCAATAAACGCAAACTGTTTTGGAAAATGAGTTTTTAAAATGAAAAAAGTTAGGGCAAAATCCACGTTATCGTCATGTGCGAATATTCCATCATAGTTCAAAATTGACCACACATTTTTTTCTATGATTTTGAAAATGTGCAGATAAAACCCCTGACGTTATACTTTTCATCCATATTAAGAGGAGAAGTTGTGGAACGAAGTAAGCCATGTTTTGATCTTAAGGAGGAAATGGGTAGAGAGAGAGAGAAGGGAAATGAGTCGAGCTCTGAGTTGGGTTGTGTTTTGTAGTTTTTGTTGGTGGTGTGGAATGGAGGCGTAGTAGCAGGCAATTTATACAGGGTTGGAATTGGTATGGATGGGCGTTATGTTTGAAGCCGCTGAGAAATGAGACCAGAAACTTTACTATCCCTTGGCTGTAAAATGGTAAGGGAGGGAGGGGGAGAGAGGGAGAGAGAGAGAGAGAGAGGTGGTGTGGCCTGTGGCACACTCTCTTACGCATCTTCTTTAATGTTGGAAGGAAAGCTATCCAACGGGTTCATCTTACTTTTTTGACTGCTCAACAAATTTCTCCAACCAAACTTCCAGGTGCCGAACCATACCCGTAATTATATACTTTTTCGTTCCACTTTTTTTTAAAATGTTTTTTTTCCTTTTGTTATCAGCAAAAAAAAATGGACAAAGCCAAATTTTGAAGCAAAATTGGATGCATGATTCGTAAACACCCTTTCCGATATCGGATTGAGGTGATTTTTTACGAGAACCCTAAACGAAGTATTTTGAACAAAATGAACAGCTTCGATCATCTTTGCGAGACCCGAGACGGGCACAAAAGTGGTCTGTGCACGGCTGCTGTACAACATTTGCTATACCTGTAGCAACATTCATTTTCCATATAAGATTAAGAGGAGCCTTAATTTTATCCTTGGCCGTTAGATATAATAGTCTCCACATGTTGCATTGACGATAGGATTGGAGGATCATCCAATTTTGGGTGGAATGAAGAGGAGCCGAACTCGCAGAGGCAGAGGATGGGCAATTGCTATGGGTGCCAACATAGTGGGGATCTCTTTCTTGCTTTGATATCATTTTCTTCCCTTCTCCTTCTATCTCTTGTACATGTTCTGCGATTAATAAAATGTCTTTCTTTTCCACAATCGGTAAACTATAAGATCAAGACTGGCTAGTCATGCATTTTACAAGATTCAGCTCCCCATTTGGTTTTTCTGATTCGTGCAGGAGTCAGAGAAATCCTATCTGTGACTATGTCCAGTTCCTTCAGAGGATGGATCTACAAGAATTCACACACCGCAAAATTCATGTAACGCAATGTCAACAAACCGGACTTGAAAAGTGCTGTATGAATAGCTAATTGTTTGCCAGAACACTAACGCTAAAGAGAAAATGATACTATCATCGCTGGGCTACAAAGACAGACATATCAAGGAAAAAGACACCACCAGAATGGGCCTTTAGGTTCGGTGAACTTGACCTTGAACAGATCGTTTCCAGTACCGGGTACAAACTTGACTCCCAAATAAGCAAGCTCTGATGCAGAAGGCATGATTTCACCGAGTTCTTTCCTTTCTCTTTTACCACGAGGACAGTAATTGTCATGTAGCATATGGAGGATGTGAGAGTATTTACCATTATTGCTCGGAAATCCACTTTCGGGTTTGGAAAGTTCGTTCAGTTCGATGTCCAAAACCCAAAGGATGCAATCACGAGGCGAACAACAATTTTCTGTGCTGCGATTGATGTTGGCGGAATTTCTTCTTTCTGGACTCATCAAGTTGGCAAAGTAGTGAGACACGTACTGGGTGAGCGACGAGTTCTTGTGGATCCGAGCCACAGTGAGTTCAAACAAATGCTCAAGCACAAGGAAAGGAATCTGGTTCTCGAAGAGTAGCAAGTCGTGTTGCACGGTGTTGGCAGTAGAATCTCTACCAAAAATCGGATCTGCTGTTGTTTGTTCCTGCTTTTAATTTGAAATGCAAAATTACTGATTTAATCATTATATCTTAGACTACAACAACAGAAAAAACGTATCGCGAGGAAATCTAGAAATAAAATTTTTTTCCTGCAAATGAACGGCACATATTCGATTGGATTGCTAAAATACAATTTTATTGGCTTTTATAAAAACAACTAGAGAGAAAAATACTTTTCAGTCGCTAATTAATGTATCGTTTAATTTCAGTGACAAAACACAAATTTTTGTCGCTTGTAACTATTTTCCACGGAAATTGTACTCATTAGATAATTTTTCAAAATATTAGAATTCGTATAAAGTTAGTACTTGAACACAAAAATTTAAAAATAGTTTATCTGAAAAAAAAATTGTATAACGGCAACGTAAACCAGAAAAGGACCAAAGAATTGAAAGAAATAATTGCTTTTTTTTTTATATATAACACCATTGTGATCAATCGAAAAAAGGACTGGAAAAATGAATCACGAGTTTCTGTGTTGTACCATATGCAATTTTACAATTTATTTTAGATAGATTTTTTTTTATCTTTATTAAATTTTAGAATTCTTGATCAAATAATCTACTAATAAAGTAGTTTTCTTTTGAAATTAGGTGTAGGTGATTGTCAATGAACAGCTGCTTCAGCTAGTTAAGTTAAATTTTAAGTTCGGATGCAGTTTTTTTTTATCTGCAGTTCGGATGCAATTTATTAAGTATTTTATTACAAGTTGTGCTACCTGCACCGACGACAGTGATACCGATGGGGTACCGACGGACACGCGGAACACACTCCGGGTGTCGCACGGATGATTCGAGCCATTCAATAATTTAGAAAAAAAAAACGAGTCGGGATGTGAAAAATCAGCCCTTGTAGATGCTCGATCCAATCTGTCAATTTTTTAATTCAGATTATAAGATCCTAAAAAATCATCATACTTTTTCGATCGTAATTTTGTAGATCCTTAAATCTTCCACTTTTTATTTGTAATCTGAATGAAAGAGATTCATAAAGGGGGTCATAAAAGAGCTGATGTAGATGCTCTAAGCTTCCTTACCTCCGAGTGCATGGTAATTCTCATGAATTTGTAGAGAATTTCAAGGATGAAGCAACCATCGACCAACATCATTTCCGCATCGAGTAGATCACCGTCGTGAATGTCTTCACGGGTGTCGCCTTTCTTTGTTCGATCCGATCTGCGTAACATTTATTTGCATCGTCTTTACATGTCTTCATTCGTTCTATACATTATCGTAACACCTCCGCAAACTCCTTCCCCTCAACTGATTCCACCCGACGAAGTAGGGTGTTTGCGTAGCTCATCTTGACTTGTTGCATGGGTGCTCTCAGGAGGCGTTTTCAGCGATACAGGCCTATAGAGATGAGGCGCAGGGCGTAGGCACTTCTCTTCAGGTCACGAAGCTCTTTGGGCACCTTGTAAATGCAAGCTGAAGAGAAGGATTCTGTTTTTTGGGCAGCTTCACCGAGTTTCTCACTGAGTACCTAAAGTTTTTCCTGATCATGAATTCCCAGTACTTCACTCATTTCAGTTGGGTGGAATTGCTTTTGGTCAATTAAAGAGGACAAGGATTCGATTATCTGGGAAGCTTCAACGAGTTTCTTACTGAGTTCCTGGAGGTTTACAGTATCATTTCCCCCTTGACTCATTTCAGAAGGCTCGTGATTCTCCCCTTGACTCATTTCAGTTAGGTGGATAATGCTTTTGGTCAATGAAATCAAGAAGCATGAGTTGTGCTATACTTGGTGGTAGTGTCTTGGGTTTAAGCTTAAGATAGAAACCCTCCTGGCATCCCTATATATAGAGAGAGGGCTCACACTCTGCTTCAACAGGGGTTCGCCTCCAGTCCGGTGCCTTTCCTACAGAGCCAATGAATGTGATGACCTCAAACAAGCGATGTCATGGAAAGGAGGTATATATGATGAGTTCACTGAGGAAATTGCGACTGAATCTATGTTCTTATGGATTTCTAGGCAGTTCATTCTCCTTAGATTGGCTTAATTGCAAGAACACCCCATAAACTATCAATTTTTGGCAACTTCACCCCCCTTAAGTTTAAATTCGAGCAACTTCACCCCCCTAACTACCAAATCCGAGCAACTACACCCCCTCCCCTATTTTCCGTTAAAAAAATGGATGGAGACCAACAAAATTACGTAGGTACCCTTTTTTAAAAAATATTACGTTGACAGGCGGTCGTCCACGTGGTCGACCAAGCGGTCGTCCGGGTGGTCGTCCGGTGCCCTCTGGTTGACACACTTCTCTGGTCTGTCAGCCGGTTCGTCAACCTGTATCTCAAAAATTCATCTAAATAAATCCGTTAAAACATGTATTGAGCTCAATAAGTCTTTGTTAATATTAATCATTAAATCTAAGAGACTTTATACTATTTTTCATGGTCGAGAAAATATTTAGTCCGCGAAAGGACTTTTCGATAACTGGCTTTCGTGATGGTGTAGTTCAAAATTTTTACTCAAATATGGAGGTCAATAGGGAAACAAGGCACATTACCTCTACTATTGGTTCAAAAACAATAGCTGTGAATCCTGTTACAATAGCCACTTATCTAGACGAGTACCAACGCCCACCCGCCGAAGTTGTCACATTTCCAAGTCCGGCATGGTCTCACCCTCCCGATGAAATTAGGGATTGTTGGAAAAATATGCATGATAATTTGTTGGAAAATTATATGCATTACTATTTATTATTTTGATGATTATATTGATGAAGTTTTTATTATTTGGCAAAAGAAAATCTTTTATCGCAAAGTCCTTTTTCGGACTAATTTTTCCTTGCCTTGACGTAATGCATAAAGTCTTTTGAATTCAATGATTAATATTTACAAAGACTTAGTGAGTTCAATACATGTTTTAATTTATTGAGGTGAAGTTTTGACAGGTCGGCTGTCTAAACAGAGAGCAGTGTCAACCAGAGCCAACCGACTAAGAGGCCGGACGACCAGCCGGTCGACCACTTTGTCAACCGAACATTTTTGTAAGGGCATTTTTGTACATTGATTTACTTTTCCATCCAATTTTGAAAATTTCCATCCAAATTCATAACAGAATTGGACGGAAAATGGGGGAGGGGGTGAAGTTGCTCGAAATTGGTAGTTAGGGGGGTGAAGTTGCTCGAATTTAAACTTAAGGGGGTGAAGTTGCTAAAAAGTGATAGTTTAGGGGGTGTTCTTGCAATTAAGCCCCTTAGATTCGTCAACTAAAATATCATTTAGTGAAAACAACTTGACTGTTGTTATTAGCATGTAGTTCATTTAATTTAGCGGAAACACACCCTAAATTTTGTATTTGCTCATTCGGAATGAATGTTGATGTTAGTGTTCTCTTGGGGAAAATTTGCAAAATACCCCACAAACTTTGATCTCGATGTCTTACAGTTTTAAAATTTTCGTTTTTGCACTCTTGTAAATCAACCCCAGGTAGAATAGTAATGGTCACCTTCAACTTTTGATGCCTCCCCCTTCGATGTGTATGTTGTGGAGTGATTCTCGTGGTTAGATCCCTTTTGTGGTTAGAAAAAAAACAGACAAACAATGTCGTTCGAGCTAGTTCCTAAATGATAAGCCAGTGAATGTGATGACATCTGTGAGCAACAGTAATTGCCGCCCAGAGCGGTTAGTATTTGAGAATGTGACTAGGAACCACTACACAACACTGTCAAACAAGCAACAACCAGTGGTGCAATGCAATGCACGGATTGCACGGGAATTTGTAACTAAAAGCAATTTTTCGGGGTTTATGATCTGGGCGATGAGTACTTCGGGGGATATGCTATCCACCCTCCATATCTTCCTCACAATCAACTGGTGAAGAGTTTAATCGTCATCATTGATCGCACATCTGACATCCATCCACGATAGCAGCAGCTAACCAGTTGAAGACTTCATATAACTGTCCAAGTCCCCCTTTTCCCCTTCTGTATGTATTGCGTGTTTGCTCCAATCCGGTCAACGAATTTAACTGCCTTTCCTGCCACCGAAGGAACCTGTGCCTTTGCCACTGGTGCTACTGAAGCATTCTTTCCCAGCGCAAAGAAAAGTAAGATGAGTTTATACTCTCTATCAATACATGCTTCAAATAGAATGCATCTTTTGCAAGTGCAACCTCTGGTTTGGGAGGGGTCATTTGAGAGTATTTTCATTCAGGTAATGTAAATTAACACAACTAGACGGACAAACGAACATTAAAAAAGCAAACACCAGCCGGGGAAGAAAACTAACACACTGATATCATCTCCTATTCCTATTCCTCTTCTTAAATCTAAGAAATGAGTCTCTGATGGCATGCATTTTGTTTGCGACAATGTTCATTGGAATCCGTTCACTAGGTAGTGGATCAGAACATGAAAGTCCAATTCTCAGCACTGAAACCAAGCAGTCCAATACCATTCCAGTACTTCTAGTATTACTTCTCTGGGGATCTCCATCATTGATTATAGCTCTTTCTTCCATTCTCCCGTCTTGGTTATCATGATCAACCTCCTCCTCCTCCTCTTCCAAGAGCAGTGATCGGTCTACTATTTCCCCAACACATTCAAGCAAACCCATTGAAACAAAGTCGCAAATATTGAGTCCATCTTTGAAGATGTCATCAGTTGGCCTCTTTCCGGTAAACATCTCCAACAAGAGAATCCCGTAGCTGTAAACATCTCCTAGTGTGGACACTTGGGACCCCATACCATTTTCTGAAAGGAAGAAAATAAGAAAATAATTACAAGGGTAGTACAACCAGAATTATGCAATGGGTTATCAGTAAATATTAGTCAATGGCAGCAAGAATGAATAAACAAGATACCTGGAGCAATGTATCCAATAGAACCCTTTAGCCCCACAGATAAGTTTTGCTCATTTGAAAGATCATTCGCTGCTTGAATAAGAAATCTTGCCAATCCAAAGTCGCTGACATGGGCTGTCATATCATAATCCAATAAGACATTGCTGGGCTTTAGGTCACAGTGAACGATTGGTATCTCGCAATGATGATGGAGATATTCCAACGCAGAAGCAACGTCAATAGCTATGTTCAATCTTTGGATAAATTTTAGACTCTTATTAGCTTCATTTTCCTCATCAGGTCCCGGATGGAGCCATTGTTCTAGGCTTCCGTTGCACATGAACTCGAGTACTAGAGCTTTGAAGTCATTACCTTGTTGATCAACACTCGAACACGTGGTTATGATCTTAAGGAGATTCCGATGTCGTATATTCCTCAAAGCATTGCATTCATCCATGAAACTCTTGGAAGCACCTTGCTTTTCAAGATTTAGTACTTTGACTGATACAACTGCACCATCACTGCCAAGAATTCCTTTGTACACAGAACCAAAACTACCTGTACCAATCAAATTTCCCTCAGAAAACCCATTGGTTGACATAGCAAGTTCCGTGTAAGAAACTCCACGCTGCCAATCCTGTGTGGAGAATGCAGCTAAAGATTTCTTGTTTGATTTTCTAATCACATAACAAGCAGCCAAAGAGCACAGGAGTATGCCCAAAATAACACAAGTAGTTATAGATATAACTACATTGGGGGCAAGAAATTTTCTTGATGATTTCTTGTCAACTTGAGGACATAAAGGCAAATGCAAGTCTGAAATGCCTCCACATAGCTTATTATTCCCCACTATATAAATTGCGCTGAAATTTCCAAAAATCCCTTCAATTGGAACTTGGCCCTCGAAATTGTTGAAAGAAAGATCGAGTTTCTTGAGCAACAAAAGCTTCCCAAGAAACTCTGGGATATGTCCGGACAAATTATTGCTTGAAAAATCTAACTCTCCTAAACCTCTTAAAGCTTTCAGTGATTCGGGAATTGTTCCTTGTAGGAAATTACCACCCAAATTCAAGCGTTCCAAACTTATACAGCGGCTGAGACTGCTAGGAATTGCACCCGACAAATTGTTATCGGAAAGATCAAGCTCCATGACGTTAAACAAGTTACCCACTTCAAATGGCAAAGAACCAGTGAAAGAATTATTAGACAAGACCAGAGATATCGAAAGCGAAGAGAGACCAATGATTTCTTTCGGTATGGTGCCACTGAGGTTGTTACTGCTAAGGTTCATTACCAGCAGTTTACTGCAACTTCCAAGGCTTGGAGGAATACTTCTTTCTAGCCTATTCTCCTCCATAAAGAGCCTCGTTAACGATGTCAAGTTACCGAGGGAGGATGGGATCTGCCCCGAAAATCTGTTGACATTCAAATATAATCCGGATAGCTGTCGAAGTGTTCCAACCCCGTCGGGTATACTACCATTCAAGTAGTTCCCTTCAAAGCCCAGAAGGCTCAAATTCACAAGGTTTCCTATCGCATTGGGAATGTTTCCATATAACATATTAGAACCCAAAGTAAGAGTTTGGAGGCTAGTTGAAAGGTTGGCTATGGAGTTTGGCAATTCTCCACCAAACTGATTTCTTGCCAATCTCAACACTTCCAAATTAGTACAATTACTCAAGTAATCAATAAAATTTAGGCCTCCCATTTTCCCATTTCCAAGTTGATTATCATCAAAGTTGAAATGATTCAAACCTTGCAAGATTCCTAAACTTCTTGGCAGTGTCCCAGTAAGACTATTTTGAGCAAAATCAACCAACATAAGCCCGGTAGCATTTGATAAGGAAACCGGTATTGGTCCTGTGAAATTGTTTAAGCCCCCAGCAAATATTTCAAGATTAGGAAGGGTATGGCCTACATTTGGTGGGAGTTTCCCTTGTAAATTGTTTTGAACAACATTAAAGTAGTACAAAGAGGAAATATTGTAGATTGACAAAGGAACCATACCCGAAATCCCGTTTTGGGAGACTTGAAAGAAGCCTAAACTGGATAGAAGACCAATTTGTTCCGGTAGGGTTCCTTGTAGGCTATTTTGCATGAGCGAAAGAACATAGAGAGACGAAAGGTTTCCAATGGAAGCTGGGATTATTCCAGATAGATTGTTGCTCTCAACTCCAAGGAAAACCAACTTGGAAAGTGAGCTGAGTTGCTCTGGAATTTGCCCAACAAGCTGATTTTTCGGTGCCCGAAAAATCATAAGATCTCTACATTGGCTGATATTACTTGGGATTTTCCCAGAAAATGAATTGTAAGACAAATCAAGATGTTGCAGCCTGATTAAGCGGCCGATTTCATGAGGAATTTTGCCTTGGAAATTGTTGTCTGTCAGATTGATTCCTGTGAGGAATGTGAGGTTTCCTATAGAAGGTGGAATGGAGCCAAACAGATTCTGTGATTCCAAGTTCAAAACCATAACTCTTCCATTGGTGGGATTGCATTTAACACCTACCCAATTGCAGAAAGGCAGGGAATCATTCCAAGAGGGCATGATTTGGAATGGGTCTTGAGTTATGTGATTCTTGAAATCGAGTAAAGCAATTCTATCAGTCTCATTGCCAGAAGTACCGGAAGCTATTGCAGATTCCAGGCCTGATATCAAAAGCACAAGAAGAATTTGGGGAAAGAGATTAGAAGGCCCCATTGTGTTTGTTTCTAATGAAGTCCTGATGTCAGGACTAAATGCAATATGTATTTGTCAAGTCTTTGCCCAGATAATTTATTATGGGGTTGTTCGGTCTTTCCTATAGAGTATTTCTTAAGCAATGAAAGTGATTGGTTGCAGTTTTGAGTGTTTAAAGAAGGCAGTTTGATTTTCTGAAACACCTCTACAAGCACGTGGGATCCAATTTGAAAACAAGCTCAATTTGATGGAAAGAGTTCAAAATGTGAAAGGGACATGGATGTTGTTACTCTCTGGCTGCTAAAATGTTTTGAAGGAAAGAGAGGATCAGCATTTGTTTGTACAAAAATAGTAAGTCTACAACCACACCAAACAGATACCCATTAACACACTCACACATAGCTCATTTGGATGTGATTGTAGCATTCTTGGGTACAAAAATGCATAAAACTTTTTTGAAAATAAGTTTTTGAGATGAAAAAGTTGTACAGAGTTTCATTCTATTTTTCTCCTTTAGTCAACTATTTAAAAAAAAAAAGTTTCGAACTTTTTTACTTTTTCGGTACATCTAAGTCTACGCACACTTTGTTCAAAGACTGAACATCGCCAAAGATGTTGCTTGTGCACTAGAATATCTCCATCGTCATCGTGAGATACCGATTGTGCCACTGCGACTTTGATGATACGACAGTCCATGTCAGTGACTTTGGATTAGCATGTTTTCTTATGGAAGCGTCGAACCATCTTTCCCAGAGCGAAAACTTATCTCTGGAGCTAAAGGTTCCTATTAGGTACATTGCTCCTGGTATGTTGTCTGTTCAATTTGGTTTCAAATAGTTTCTAATTCTAACAAGTAACAGTGTATTTTCTTTACTGTACTTTTTTCCTTTTCTTTCTTCAATTTGGAAAATGGAAAGGGAGGCCAAGTGACCACACTAGAAGATGGTTACAGTTCTCCTATCATCTTATTGGAGATGTTTACTGAAAAAGACCAACTGAAGATATATTCAAAGATAGGCTAAGCGTTCTCGATTTGCAACAAACCAAATAGATTTTCATTAGGCCCTTACCAAGAATACACTCAAACTAAAAAAAAAAAAACGTATGCAAAGGCTGCCTGATAAGCTTTCCTAATTTTGTATCCTCAGTCTCGACTCAACTGCTTTAGGTTTGTGCAATGAACAATGACGAAGGATGGCCTCAGTATTCGTATGAGAGAGATGAAGGAGTAGTTGGTATATTAGAGCATGAAACAACCAACAACACAAAACTATGAAATTCAACAATATATTCCAAGTGGCAATGTTGTTGGGTTTTAGCCCAGCCCCGGCCGGCAGCTCATCCCCTGTGATTCGGCCATATCCTCTCAAGAAGCAGAACTGGTTTTCTTTTCCCCCTTCTACTAGTTCATTTACATCTTAACCTTCTGCAAGATATCTCTAACAAACTGCAAGTTTTCCCTGCTCATATTGAAAGAATGAAATACGAAAAAACGCAGTTTGCATGAATATCTCATCCAATTACCATCTAGATCGAAACTTTTCAAATAAGGAAGTAAAACCTCAACTGATCGATTAAGCCGGCACCGTTACAGGTGTTCGCAGGACAACTTTTTAGTTACTGATATAGAATCGAATCATGAGTAAAGTGAAATATAGGCCATCAAAAAATACAGGCCATCAAACGATTAAACTATGACTGATGGCCGGCAAACAAAAACCACAGCCAAAGCTTCCAAATTCCAATGTTATGCTTCGGTTCTACAGGTAAAGTATTAGCGCGCAAGATGCTATGTATACAAATGGTATAATTGACATTGCAAGATGGCATTGCCACGTCGAGTGACCTTGCCATCAGGTGGTTCCTATGTTACAAAAAAAAAACTGTAAGATTCTAAAATCTTCAAAACCAGAATTCATTATACATGTTACCTAATAAATTATAAACATCTGTTTCGTTTACAAGTATTCGTCCTGATAATTTGTTTTTAAATGATTCATGGTTCGTGAGGCGTGAGTATACAGACATCACACATCAATCGTTTAGCTTTTCGGCTTCAAATTAGTTGTAGTCGCAGATTAATAGGTGTAAAAATAACACCAACACCAACAGATAAAAATTAATTCAAGTGACCATGAAATTCGATATAAACATAATCCTTGTGAAACTAATAATGGACCAAAAAGTCTATATACAGAATTTTAAAGCGCAACTCCGGACACAACTGCGTCCGAAATCATTCGATGCGTCTGAAGAACCTATGTTTGTGTCCAGATTTGTGGTGGGCGCGCACTGGCCGGCAGGATTCTATCATGTGCTATAACTAGTGCATATCAGCGATTCAGCGGACTGTTTTTGAGTTGGCGTGAAAATAATGGAAGATTAGAAAGGACCTGTGACAATGGCAGTTCATTCCGTTTGAGCGTGATGAAAATCCAGAACGTCCTTACCTGCTGAACAACCATTCCCTCTATCTCTCTCTCTCTCACTTCGGAGTGAATTTTGTTCCTTAATGGTATATTGGGTTTGATCCAGTGAAGCCAAATCTATTTTCATTAAAATAAAAATAAATTCAACCTGATCATCTGCGATTACGTATCAATCAGCAATCGATTACTCTGGTCTTCCACATGGATTATCGACTTGACAAGCTCTACCATTTGAACAATTCCGATCAAGAAAAAAAATGGGGAATGAGTTCGCAATTGACCGATTACACGCCTCAGTCCGGAGCTTCAGCAGTTTCCACGTCGTTCATTAAACTTCGCGCGTACAAGATGCGATGTCCCAATCAAACCAGGCGGTCCTCTTGACTATCCTCCGGTTCTCAAAATGCGAGGTTGCTTCAGACCGAACTCGCGTACGATCAGCCACCGTTGCTTCGGTCAAGCTCGGGATTTGCTAACACAGTCGAACTCGGGATTTGCTAACACAGTCGAACTCGGGATTTGCTAACACAACCGTCCTCGCCCCCAGTTCCCCCAAGATTTACATAATCTCTCAATCTGTATACACATTATATTTCACTAAATTATTCGTTCACAAACAGAAACGGCGTGAATACTTGTTTATACTTACTATGTTTGTGAGGGATACCTATTTCGTACTGGCCAGTACAAAATCTGGGGTACCAAAAAACGCGGCTTTGTTTGGTTGAGAGTTTAGTTTAGTTTAGTTTAGTTTAGTTTTGGTAGTGGGTGGAGAGAGAAATAGGGTAATGATTGGAAATAGGGGTAATGATTGGAAAAAGACAGAGAGAGATGAGAAAGTAATAATTGGAGAAATATGGTAATGATTGGAAAACAAAACAAAAACAAAACAAAATTTACAAACGAACATAGCCGCAAATATCCTAGTGAATTACAATTTGAAATTCACATTTTGATAAATGGTACACCTTTTTTTGGAACCGCAAAAATGGTACATCTCTGTTCCAAAGTGATGAATTTAGCGAACCAAAACAAAAGCTGAAGAAATAATAAAAAAACTTTTCAATATACTTCTTGAAATGTGTTTTGTACGTGTTATTGGACAAAAAATACTACCCTATTTTATTTTGTTTGGTGTTGACCTTCGCAAACAAGTACTACATTTTTATTATTGTTATTTATCGAAGCATGCTCCTATGTTCCCGTTTCCTCAAACTGATACTTCTCGAAGAACATGTAAACCAAGAACTGAATCCTTCCTCAGAAAAATTATCTCTCTCTATGCCCATTAGTCATTCCACTCTTTCTAGTTAATTTTTTTTGTTTCTATACTCCTTTCTCAGAAAAAGGGGAGAGATTCAGAGTTTCTAAAAGCCTTCACGGGGACTGAAACATTTTGAAAGCCTAACTAGTTCGGATATACCATCCGGGCAGATGAGTAATCCCCTCCTCATGCAGTGGAAAACACCGGATGTTTAATCCAGGCAGATGACTAATTCGAGGGATATGCTATCCACCCTCCATATATCTTTCTTGCAAACAGTCTGTGAAGAGTTTAATCGTCGTCATTGATCACACATCCGAAGCATTCTTTCCCAGTGCCTGTATCTATGCATGATAATTAGTTTGTGCCAATGATTCAGGGCCACCCATGCCATCATTGGAACTACGAAAATTGACTTCATAAGAATGCCAAATACAGTACACAAAGAAAAGTAAGATGCATTTACTCTCTACTAGAAGGAAAGTTCGAACAGTAGCACAAATAAATGAATTTCACCTGTTTTTCCTCTATTTGTCAATAAACTTTATACTGTTTTGTGTGTAGTTGAACAGACCGGGCTAAGCAATCTTGACAAGCAAGTAGGAAAGTCTTTTAAGGCATCAACACAATACATTGTGTATTCATGAGAATTTACATCTCCTAATCAAAGCCAAGTAGGCACCAACCTAATGTGAATGGGAAGTACACAATTCTGAAAGCATCTACTGCAAAATCTATGACAAAAATAATACGAATTGGCTATAGGGCCAATATGCTTTTAGAATTACTAAAAGCCAATAAACATGATTAGGAAAAAGTTTCAGCTTCTCAGCAATGCTTTGGTAAATGGTTAAATAACGTAACCTACAGAACTTGTTCAGCACTTTGAAGAAAACAATTTGTTTGCATTTCCAGATCCTTCTTTCATACAGGAATGAATTACTCTAACCAAGAGGGAGTTCCTCTTAAGTAACAGACGACACTCCCTTATCACCAAAAACCAGGTACATAATATTAGAAGTACTGAATGTTTCAATGAAAAACAATGGAACCACCACCCAAAAATGCTTAGGAATTAGATCAAACAGTTGGTATACATGACTTCCCACCAATGGAACATCCCTTAGCGTTTGTTATCCTGCCAATAATAAATCAAAGAAGGATCAAGGCTAAACGCCAAAACCCATAACCTACAGCAAAAACAAATTTCCAGATTACATACTTAATTTTGCCTTATCTTTTGGAGTTATTAGAGCATCTCCACTCCTTACTCAAATCTTGACTAAAACTCATATTTGAGTAGAAATTATCCAAAATCCTCCTCTACTCCTCACCCAAACTTATACCAAATTTGAGTTTTACTCAAATTTAGACTCAAATTTGGATAAAACTCAAGCGCTCACTCAAATTTTTGAAGGGAAATTTTACACCTTTAAATTTACAATATTGTCATTAATGAAATTTTTATTCAAATTTGTGCATATTTGTGCTTGGGTTTGAGTTTACCCATTGGAACACAAAATACCAAATCAAGTTTTTACCCAAATTTTTACTCAAATTTGGATAAAAATCTGAGTAAGGAGTGGAGATGCACAGATCAATTCAGATGCATTTGTATACGTATTTAGATAGATGTGGGGTCGGGACAATGGATTAAGTTGGACTTACTGAGCAATTCATTCTGGCGGCCGAAACTCTGGCAGTATAGGGAGGTACGGTAGACGGTGGGAGTTTGAATTGGCAGGATCTTTGGCAGGGATTGGTGGTTGGTTGGAGGTGGAGATGTGGATGGGATTGGGACGCGCTGGGTTTCCATTTAGAACAGTGGGCAGTTATGATATGATGGTATAGTTGGCAGAATCTGAAATGGAATCGGTGCGTCTGTTTTGGGAAGAGAAGAAGTAGGAAGGGTGCGTCTGTTTGGGGAGGAAGAAGTAGGAAGGGTAGTTTGGGAAATGGAAAAGTCGAAAACATGAGAGTCTTTTATAAGAAAAAAGCATAGATATTAATACATGCTTCAAACGTGCAACATTTACAAGGGCAACCCTCTGGTTTGGATTTTCATACAGGTAAGGTATTTAAACATAACTAGTACGGACAAATAAGCGCAAAAAAAGCAAACACTGGGGAAGAAAACCAACATACGGATATCATTTCCTATTCCTCTTCTGAAATCTAACAAACGAGTCTCGGATGGCATGCATTTTGTTCGCGACAATGTTCATTGGAATCCGTTCACTAGGTAGTGAATCAGAACACGAAAGTCCAAGTCTCAGCACGGAAACCATGCAGTCCAAAACCATTCCACTTCCAGCATTACAACTCTGAAGATCTCCATCAATGATTATAGCTCTTTCTTCCATTCTCCCGTCTTTGTTATCATGATCACCCTCCTCCTCCTCCTCCTCTTCCAAGAGCAATGATCGGTCTACTATTTCCCTTGCACGTTCAAGCAAACCCATTGAAACAAAGTCGCAAATACTGAGTCCATCTTTGAAGATGTCATCAGTTGGTCTCTTTGCGGTAAACATCTCCAGCAAGAGAATCCCGTAGCTATAAACATCTCCTGGTGTGGACACTTGGGCCCCCATACAATTTTCTGAAAGGAAGAAAATAGAAAAATGATTACAAGGGTAGTACAACCAGAATTATACAATGGGATATCAGTAAATAGCAGTCAATGGCATCAAGATTGAATAAACAAGATACCTGGAGCAATGTATCCAAGAGAACCCTTTAGCCCTACAGATAAGTTTTGCTCATTTGAAAGATCATTCGCTCCTTGAATAAGAAACCTTGCCAATCCAAAGTCGCTGACATGGGCCGTCATATCATAATCCAATAGCACATTGCTGGGCTTTAGGTCACAGTGCACGATTGGTACCTCGCAATTATGATGGAGATATTCCAATGCAGAAGCAACGTCTACGGCTATATTCAGTCTTTGAATAATTTTTAAACTCTTGTTAGCTTGATTTTGCTCATCAGGTCCCGGATGGAGCCACTGTTCTAGGCTTCCGTTGCACATGAACTCGAGTACCAGAGCTTTGAAGTCATTACCTTGTTGATCAACACTCGAACATGTGGTTGTGATCTTAAGGATATTACGATGTCGTATATTCTTCAAAACATTGCATTCATCCATGAAACTCTTGGATGCACCTTGCTTTTCAAGATTTAGTACTTTGACAGCTACAACTGATCCATCACCACCAAGAATTCCTTTGTATACAGAACCAAAACTACCTGAACCGATCAAATTTTCCTCAGAAAACCCATTGGTTGACGTAGCAAGATCCGTGTAAGAAATTCCCTGCTGCCATTCCTGTGTGGAGAATGCGGCTAAAGATTTCTTGGTTGATTTTCTAATCACATAACAAGCAGCCAAAGAGCACAGGAGTATGCCCAAAATAACACAAGTAGTTACAGGTATAACTACATCGGGGGCAAGAAATTTTCTTGATGATTTCTTGTCAACTTCAGAACATAAAGGCAAATGCAAGTCTGAAATGCCTCCACATAGCTTATTATTCCCGACTATAGAAATTGCGCTGAAATTTCCAAAAATCCCTTCAATTGGTACTTGGCCCTCCAAATTGTTGAAAGAAAGATCGAGTTTCTTGAGCAACAAAAGCTTCCCAAGAAACTCTGGGATATGTCCAGACAAATTATTGCTTGAAAAATCTAACTCTCCTAAACCTCTTAAAGCTTTTAGTGATTCCGGAATTGTTCCTTGTAGGAAATTACAACCCAAATTCAGGCGCTCCAAACTTATACAACGGCTGAGACTGCTAGGGATTTCACCCGACAATTTGTTATCAGAAAGATCAAGCTCCATGACGTTAAACAAGTTACCCACTTCAAATGGCAAAGAACCAGTGAGAGAATTATTAGACAAGACCAGAGATATCGAAAGCGAAGAGAGACCAATGACTTCTTTCGCACTACAACACGGAATGCCTATTGCGAGGAAATATGGCGAGGAAAAGAGATTTCGTCGCTAAAAGTACACAATCTGCGAGGAAATTCAAATTCGTCGCTAAAAAGTTACATTTAGCGAGGAAATTAAATTTCCTCGCCAAAAGGGTTACATTTAGCGAGGAAATTATTATTTCCTCGCAAAAGGGTTATATTTAGCGAGGAAATTATTATTTCCTCGCTAAATATAACCCTTTTGCGAGGAAATAATAATTTCCTCGCTAAATGTAACCCTTTTGGCAAAAAATATTTTGTCACCTTTTTTTGGACTCATTAAATTTTTTATATGTAAGTCATTATTAATTATGTTCATGTATATTTAATATCACGTGGTAAGGGATAATCAACTACATAGTTCAATATCATAAGCAAATTTATTAAAATAAAAAAGTGATAAATGGAAAAAAAATAGTTTCATTGCCAATCGCATTAAATTGATGAAATCAAAAATATGTTTCACACGAATTATATGAATTCACTTTTTCCCAACTAAAATTAATTATTAACAATGTCAGTATGTTCAAATTGTACTAAAATTTATTGTTTGAATACAAAAAATTTTAAGGACATGCTAAAAAAAAGTTCATCCCATAGTTATTGTCAACCAATCCGTGCAAATGATCAGTTGATCAAGAAAAGAAATCCTAATAATGTTAGCCATTTCAGTGGTTATATTTTATCATTTGCAATAGCTTTCGTAAAGCTGATCACTTGTAATCGTATTTGTATATAAATACCCAAGGAATGGAACACTCTAGGTAACAGAGTGCATTCATCAATTCTATCGTATTGTTCCTTTGACTGTTATAAATCCAAAAAAAGGACTGGACATAGGGATTATAAGTTTGTGGATGAATGATGTGCTTTTCAGAAAAAGAATGCAGGGGATATATGGATTGCTTTTCGTAGAGATAACTAATTATTAATTCATACAAAAAAAATTAATGAAAAGCTAAACAAAAAATAAAGTACTTAATAATTGCGAAATGTATTTTCAAAATATCACTAATCTATTTTCAAAATATGTAAGGTTAACCCCATTTAAAAAAACATTAACAAATTATTACTATTGTATATAATATTGTAGTTGAGTTAAAATTGTTATGGGCGCATATACACAGTAAGAACATATTGACCCAGCAAAAAAAATATCGTATTTGCAGAAATTTAAAGTGCTCAAACTAATTTAGACACTACAAAAGGTTACTAAACTTAGAGAGAATTAAAACGAAGTATAAAATAAACAAATTTAGAAAGGTATAAAGATTTATTAAAGATATATAACAAAACATTAAATTATAAAAAAAATTCAATAAAAGCGAATAATGTTAATGATTTAAGAAACAAGTTTAAAGAAACACTACGAAGGGACTAAAATTAGAGAGAAAGATTTAAAGAAACAAATTTAGAGAGGTGAAAGAATGAACAAAAGGTTTATATATAAAAAAGGCAAAGGTTTGAACTGAAAAGGAAGTTGGTGTGATAGATGGAGTGAATGCCTCCATACAGGAGGCCACGGTTCGAGTTCGCGCGGAAGCAAAAGAGCTGGAGAACTCTCCATTTTTTAGTTTCAAGAGTTTTAGCGAGGAAAAATTTCCTCGCTGAAACTATATAATTGGCGAGGAAAAAATTAGTCTAGCGAGGAAAAAATTCCTCGCTAATTGGGTCAGAATTTGCGAGGAAATTTTTTTCCTCGCAAATTCTTTTTGCGACAAGCTTTTTGCGAGGAAAACGGGCGAGGAAAAATTTCCTCGCAAATACATTTTGCGAGGAAATCAGCCTTTTAGCGAGGAAATTAAATTCTCGCTACAAGCTTTTCGTGTTGTAGTGTCGGTATGGTGCCACTGAGGTTGTTACTACTAAGGTTCATTACCTGCAGTTTACTGCAACTTCCAAGGTTTGGAGGAATACTTCCTTCTAGCCTATTCTCCTCCATAAAGAGCCTTGTTAACGACGTCAAGTTGCCAAGAAATATAATCCGGCAAGCTGTCGAAGCGTTCCAACCCCATCTGGAATACTACCATTCAAGTAGTTCCCTTCCAACCCCAAAAGGGTCAAATTCACGAGGTTTCCTACCCCATTAGGAATGCTCCCATATAACATATTAGAACCCAGAGTAAGTCGTTGGAGAGTGGTTGAAAGGTTGGCAATGGAATTGGGCAATTTCCCACCAAACTGATTTCTTCCCAGTCCCAAAACCTCTAAACTTGTCCAATTAGCCACATATTCCAGAAAATTTAGGCCACCAATTTTACCACTTCCAAGTTTATTATCATCAAAGTTGAAATGATTCATACTTTGCAAGATTCCTAAACTTCTTGGCAATGTCCCAGTAAGACTATTTTGAGCAAAATCAACCAACGTAAGGCCAGAAGCATTTGATAAGGAAACCGGTATTGGTCCCGTGAAATTGTTTAAGCCCCCAGCAAATATTTCAAGATTAGGAAGGGTAAGTCCTACATCTGATGGGAGATTCCCTTGTAACTTGTTCTGAACAACATTAAAGAAGTACAAGGAGGAAATATTGTAGATTGACAAAGGAACCGTACCCGAAATCCCATTTTGGGAAACTTGAAAAAATCCTAAAGCGGGTAGAAGTCCAATTTGTTCCGGTATGGTTCCTTGTAGGCTATTTTGCAGGAGAGAAAGAATGTAGAGAGACGAAAGGTTTCCGATGGAAGCTGGGATTACTCCAGATAGATTGTTGCTTTCAGCTACTAGATAAACCAACTTGGAAAGTGAGCCGAGTTGCTCTGGAATTTGCCCAACAAGCTCATTTTTCGTCGCACGAAAAATTGTGAGCTCTCTACATTGACTGATATTACTTGGGATTTTCCCAGAGAAAGAATTGTAAGACAAATTGAGATGTTGCAGCCGGATCAAGCGGCCGATTTCTTGAGGAATTTCGCTTTGGAAATTGTTGTGTTTCAGATTAATTCCAGTCAGGAATGTGAGGTTTCCTACAGAAGGTGGAATGGAGCCAAACAGATTTTGTGATTCCAAGTTCAAAATTGTGACTCTTCCATTGGTGGGATTGCATTCAACACCTACCCAATTGCAGAAATGAAGGGAATCATTCCAAGAGGGCATGATTTGAAATGGGTCTTGAGTTATGAGTTTCTTGAAATCAAGTAAAGCAATTCTATCAGTCTCATTGCCAGAAGTACTACTGGAAGCTATTGCAGATTCCAGGCCTGATATCCAAAGCACAAGAAGAATTCGGGAAAAGAGATGAGAAGGTTCCATTGTGTTTGTTTCGAATGAAGTTTGTGATATCAGGACTAAATCCAATACGTATAAACAAATTTGTGAACTGAGGAAAAATAATGTGGTGTCTCTTTCTTGGCTCAGAGGTTGGTGGTGCAGTTGAGTTTCAATGCGTACCTTGATTTTTCTGAAAGTCCTAACGTTAGATTGTGAAACCTCAGCAACCACTTTCACGGTTACATCCATTGAAGGAGGCTGGGTGGTCACCATTTTCCTTTTAAAAGTACCCATTCAGACTAGCTATTACAATTTGAAGTTTCATGTAATTTCAAAATGTGCCAGAAAAAAGAAAAAAGAAAAAAAAAGGCCACCTTGATCTTGGGAGGCAGAGGAGCTAGCAGAGACGAGGGTTATGATCCAATGAATAGTGTCCTCTTTCCTGGATTTCTGGTCATAATGCAGTTCTTTTGGTCAAAGTCATTTTATAATGACCGGCAGGAACTCCACTATAGCATGTTTGTTTAGTTGCTATTGGGTAATATATATGGTTATATGTTTAGATCTGTTAGGGTTTTATTTTTTGTACTTTTGTTTAACTATTGTTGGGTAACATATATGGTTATATGTTCAGATCTGTTAGACCATTGCGCGGACCAATTTATATAAGATTGTTTATGGTTATATATGGTTATAGTTGTATATTTATGCATATATATGTTCAAGTTTGAACATGTTTTATTATTCTTTTATAGGGTTATATGTCCATGTTTGATCATGCTTAATTAGGGTTATATGTCCCAACTTCAACATAGTTTATTATTTTGATATATGTGGTTTACTTTCATTTATATAACCATATATAACTATAGAATGACGGGAGTCGTTTGAAGTGGAGTTAAGTGTTTTATTAATGAGATCTTATTTCAGTTATAGTAGTTCAATTGCACTGAAACTATTTTTTTGCTGGCTTCGGAATATTTTTTATACTTTTTTTTAGCTGTTATTAAGTAACATATAAGGTTATATGTTCAGGTTTGTTGGCCGTTGCGCAGACCAATTTATATAAGGTTGTCTACTATTATACTCCCTCCATTCCAAATTGAAGGTCCGGTTCGGTCTTTAATGCAAAATTTAAATTGTTAATATCTTTCAATCTATAATGATTTTTATATGCAATATGGATCTTATATGATAGATCTCAATTAGTTCTATTATACAAAGTTTTTAAAATCTTTAAAGACATTGTAGATTGAAAGATATTAACAATTTAAATTTCGCCTTAGAGACCGAATTGGACCATCAATATGGAACGGAGGGAGTATATGATTATGGTAACATATATGGTTATATGTGTGATAAGTGCCAAAATATATATATTTTGGCCCTCCAATCTATATTTATTTGTCTTCTATTTTTGTTAACTGATTGTTATTATTTGTTGTTATGTTTATAGGTTGCTTGAGTTTGATTTTCAAGGATTTGGGTAAAGACGGAAGTCAACAAAAGTTTTGGGTCAAAGTGCGAAGTGCTTTGAAATTTTGGGTGATTGATTTAATATTAGACAAAGCCCAAGAACCACTATGTGATTATTGCTTTCAATTCCTATAAAAGCAACCCTTTACCCTATTGAAAGCGGCAGCTTCTGAAAAAGAAAAAAAACGGACGCACGACTTTATTTTCCACGACCGAGAGCTATAGAGAACAATGCGCTGTGATATCTTCTTGGATTCCCACGCACTGTAAAAACGAAGAACAGAGGCTGTTGCCGTGGAATAGAGGAACGGGGTTGCCGAGATCTCTTTTTGTTCCGAAAGTTTTTCTTCTGAATTTTATCCCTTTCTAGTTATTCGAAGCTTTGTTCAATTATTCAAACATTCGGTAACTCGTTTCAATTTCTATTTTTAATTAAAGTTATTTGTTGTTATTCGCTTAGTTGATATTTCTTGTTTATTCTTTTTCTTTATACTAAAAGCATGTTTCAAATTAAGGTTTTCTTATCTCATGCATGATGATTAGTGAATAGTCATATAGGTAGGGTTACAGGGTGATTAGCACACGTGACTAGTTTAGGTACTGCTCTTAATTTCAAATAATAAAGGAACGATTTTAGATTGAAAAATACTTCCCGTGGACGAACCCGGGTATTGTCGGAGTCCATGTAAACGGGAGAATGGGGGTCCAAAACCCATTTTTCGCTGTGCATGGGTAAACAGCTACTATGAGATTTCGTATCTTGCGGGGTATCTTTTTCAAACTAAAGTTGAACATTTTTTAGAACACTTAATGGAGCAGGTTAATCCGGATTGATTACAAGTACTATGGACCCTACGACCGTACCTTCTTTTTAATTATTTAAAAAACCAAACAATTTTTTAATTTTAGTTAATCTTAGCATCAAATTACAAGGGTGGCTACCTAAGAGCCCGTTTAATTTATAACAACCTAAGTTTTTAGTCAGCACACATCACCGTCTCTGTGGATTCGACTCCGGTCTTATCGGATACTGTGCTATGTCGGTTTCAGCCCTACGCTTGAGGCAACCCTTAATTTTAGGACTAGAAAATCGGTCAAGCAATGTGGTTATGGTTGTATGTTTATGCATATATAGGTTTACACTGTTTAAGTTTAAACATGCTTTATTATTCTTTTATAAAGTTATATGTCCAAGTTTGATTATGCTTTATTATTGTACGTAAAGTTATATGTCCAAGCTTCAACATGCTTTATTATTTTGATAGATATGGTTTTCTTTCATCTATACAACCATATATAACCATAGTTGATAATTTTATAATAATACTTGAATGTTAGTGTTTGGGTTATACATGATTTTTGAATCTATGTTTATAACCATGTTTTTTGTACTATTTTTTAGCTGCTGTTGAGTAACATATAAGGTTATATATTCAGGTCCTTTAGGAAGTTATATGTCCGAGCTTCAACATGCTTTATTATTTTGATAGATGTGGTTTTCTTTCATTTATACAACGATATATAACCATAGTTGATGATTATATAATAATATTAGAATGTTAGTGTTTAGGTTATACATAATTTTTGAATCTATGTTTATAACCATGTTTTTTGTACTATTTTTAGCTGTTGTTGAGTAACATATAAGGTTATATGTTCAGGTCTTTTAGGCCGTTGCGAAGACCAATTCATATAAAGTTGTTTGTGGTTATATATGGTTATGGTTACGGTTACGACCGCCAGAACTTTGCTGCTGCTCTCTCTCTCTCTCTCTCTCTCTCTCTGTGTATATATATATATATATATATATATATATATATACAGAAATATTCAAGTAAGGACCTTAAAATAAGGACCTTATATGTAGACCTCCAATTTCTCGCCTTTCCCAATCTGATATCGATGATCTGAGTCGCTCAATGTGATCACAACGTAATTTAAGGGTACCCGCGAGAAATCGGCAAAAAAAATGACCGGGAAGGGCTTGATTTGAGCAGTTTTTATTTGAAACGTTAGATAAAAAACAAACAAAAACTGCTCGGATGAAGCCCTTTCCTATTTTTTTTTGTGCTGATTTCTAGAGGAGACCCTTAAATTACGTTCTGAATACATTGAGTGGCTCAGATCATCGAAATTCGATCGGAAAAGGGAGGTTCGCATTTTATTAAGATAAAATAGTCCTTATAAGAAGGGGACTCATACTCTATATATATATACACACACAAAAATTTTCAAGTCCACTCCTCTTATGGTTCACACCGTCTGGACCTCTCATTTTCCGATCGATTTGCGATGATCCGAGCCACTCAATGTGTTCAGAACGTGATTTTAAGGGTACACGCGAGAAATCAGCAAAAAAATTATCGGGAAGGGCTTGATCCAAGCAGTTTTTTACTGAACCGTTCAATAAAAAACTGTTCAGATCAAGTCCTTTCCGATCATTTTTTTGTTGATTTCTCGCGAGTACCCTTAAAATCACGTTCTGATCACATTGAGCGGCTCAAATCATCGAAATTCGATCGAACAATGGGAAGTCCGGACGGTAAGGTGTCCGGACCTGAAAAGGACTATATATATATATATATATATATATATATATATATATCTTCCACCGCCCACCACCGCTCACTCCTACCACTAGCAGCTCCCATATAATGTTACATGTGTTATTTTTTTTGGAAATTTTACAGCACAGAAACTCACATATAACGTTATATGTTTATTTTATTGAACTGGTCCGCGCAGCGGTTTCACTAACTTGTTTTTTAACAGAATCCAATTCTTCACAGATAACCATATAATGATATATGTTTGCATATGTTTAACTCTGTGTATATGTGTAGGAATGACAAAACCAAAATAGAAAGGTAAAGAGTTGGTACTTGTAGAACGAGCATATAATATCTGGTCAATAGTAAGGATTGACCCTTCACCAAACTAAGATGGTATCCTTGGGATAATTTTTTTATTGGACGCTGTACCAAATAAGAATCGAGTACAATGAGCAAATTTTGTTATATGTTCAATATATATTTTGATAGATGTAATTATATTCCCGTATCGATGTTTGTTAGCTTTGGAATTAATTTAACATCAACAAATATGGTTATCTGCCAAATTCTGTTATCTGAATGTGTTAAACAAAAAATAGACAGATATGGTTTTCAAATTCTGGTTTTTTTGTTGTGCCAATAACATCAATAGATTATGAATTCAGTGAAATTTTGTTATTTATATGAAATTTGGATTCTTTGCTCTACCACTAATATCAATAGATAATGAATATAACAATATATAATGGACCTTAGACCAATTTTTTAAAAAAAAACATATAAGTAGTATGTGAACAAAAATACATATAATGTTAATTTGGAATGTAGAGAGAGAGAGAGCTGTAAAGATTCTAAAAAATGAAAAAAAAAAACCGGCAAGGGCATTTTGTCTTGTATTAATATTTTCTTTTTGCTTGACAAGGGCCCAGTTTGACTAACACAAAAAATGAAGAAGAATAACAATATTTTTTTTGGGGAAAATAACGGGCCCAGGACGTACGGTTTTGATAATTAATACCTTTTAAGGACATGCTAAGAACATTTGTTAATGAACAAAATGCATGTCCTTGACGAGTATTAATTATAAAAATACGTCATTGGCCGTCATTTTCCCCTTTTTTTTCTTAGCCAAACAAGGCCCTTGTACCTAATGGGTTACAAACTTGAGAGGTGGCCTTAATGGGTTATAAAAATGCTATAGTTGACCTCTCACCAATTTTTTAAATTATCTACTCTCAGTCTCAAATTAGGGATTTTTCTTTTGGAATAGTGCTATTTATTGATACAAAAACAAAAAACAGCATTTTATGAATAATTTTTTTATTTTTTCACTTATTTAAAAATTAATTAAAATTATTAATTAGTAAAAAATAATTACACACAAAATTATTCTATTTTGATCAACAATTTCACAGATTTTTAAAAGATCGCTTTCATATCTTTTCCTTCACAAAAATCCCAAGAGAACTGGTATGTCTATGTTGTCATGGTGTGTCTGGTAACAATACAATACTTATCCATCTATGATCTCTATAAATCAAAGTCTTCGAACTAGCTTTTCACACCAAGCTTGTATTTGCAGATTAATTTACCGGAGTTTAGTTAAAATAAAAACAAAATCATGTATAATTAAACTGACTCTAAAAACATTGGTAGTACCTACAAAATTTCTATGTTTTTTTTCTTAAGAAAAAGAGGAAATTCATAAGTTTGGGCCTTGACCTAGGACTGAACCCTTTTGATTTCTCTGTTTCCTTAACAATGAGAATCCTACAATTCCTATCACAGTAGGGTTCCCCATTTGGAAATCTTAAGCTTCACACTTGTGGATCTTTTATAGGTCCAAGTATTCTATGGAGGAGCTGGATTTTCTACGATCTATAGGGTTCGGTTCAAGTAGTTTTCTAACCCTTTCTAAGCTCACATTGATAATTGAGATTGTTCATTAATTAAAATTCATTTTTACATTAAAATTTATGTTGATCGGATATTATTTTTATATGATTTCAGAATACAATAATCTTCACATAAATGGGATAGATGGCTTTCAATGCAGCGTTCCAATTCTTTTGTTTTCAAGATACTATCTTTTGAAATTATATTTAATGATATCAAATCAATGTAATTTTTTTAAATCTTTTCGGTAATTAACATAATGTTTTTACGTGGTTGATACTCTTGAAAAGGAGTTGAATTCTGTTCGGTCCAATCAAATGGACTCCACAATCCATTTCAAGCAAATCGTTCACTTTTCAAAGATCGTTCAAATTAACAACCACAAGCAAAAATCACGATGATAAGATATCATTCAATATGCTTTTAGAACACAAATTACCTTAAAATAAAATAATTCTATGGTTGTGAGGTGGTCGAAACTCTTGGCCCTACGAGAGAAGTCCTCTTACTTGCCCCATCATTTTTAGCTGGCGACAACTCGGATCTGGTTTTTCAAATTTGGGATTTTCAATCTTCATATCCGATCGGCCTCAGCGACGAATCTTTGGATTCTCCAGCAATAGCTGTGGTGGCACCTAACACCAGCGACTGCATTGGGATGAAGGGGCGGTGAACTTCAACGACGGACATAATTTCTCGTACTTCCTCCAGCCACATCCACGAGCGGATCGGTGGCCATCAACACTAATGCTGCTAAATTTTGGCGGTTTTTTGTTTTTCTTGTTGCTGCTTGTTTTTGTTGTTGATCGGACCGTTTGGATCCTTTCTAGTTTGTACTGTTTGGTTATGAATACTCCAATCAAATCTCGACACGAGAGAATCTAATTCCCAACTTTCCTAAAATATTGATGCCTTCGTCCCCTTTTGGCTTCTCCAATTTTCTTTGCCCATTCCAACATAAGGAAATTTCCACGCAATTGCTTACGTAATTGCTTCTAGTGGTTCTCATCAATCACGTCAGACCACTTTAGCCTCCTGCGAGGGACGAACAGACAACTGGAGGAAACTTCGCGTACACAGCCAGACGACAAAGGGAATTAGTACGAGTCGAAAAACCCATGTCGTCTTACGCCGCCGCGACTCCGCCATTCGACGACGACGGTGGCAGCAGCAGCAGCTACGCCGACTCGCGCCGGTTCGACTCGTTCTCCAACTTCGCCGACGGTGAGTCCGCTGCGGATGATGACGGGTTCTCGCCGGAAAGGAACGGTGACGGTGGGTTTGCGGGGTCGAACGGGCCGATTCTGCCGCCGCCGGCGGAGATGGAGTCGGAGGAGGGGTTTGCACTCAAGGAGTGGCGCAGGTACCTTGTTCTCTGACTGCCTCTGTTCATAAATACGTACAGCAGCTGTCGCACAATTTGTATTTATCGAGGCTCGAATCTACAGTAATTTATTTTTATTTTTACCTTAGTAACAAAAATAATTTTAGTATTTCGTACTAGTTCCAATAGATTGTCTGATCCGCAAAATGATAACTTGATGCATATAAGTTGAAAAAGGTTGAAATTTTTTGCCGCCAGTTAGTAGATGTCGATGAATTCTTCTAATTTATTGAGAAAAGTTTGAATTTTTCTGACAAGAATTGACAATTCTTTTAAGTTCTCGTTGCGACGGAGAGAGCATGTATTCTTGCTAGGTTAGGAAGAGACAAGATTGTATATTTACGAGTCGTTCTGATTTTATTTTATCACATAGTAGCAGATGCATAATTTGTATTTAGGGGCTCCACTAGATTTATTTACATATTGACTGCAAAGATTATACTGTATCATAAGTATATATGTCGTACTCATTTCATTTTATGCCCAAAAAATGGTTGTAAATAAAAATTTTAGGTGTCTTTTTGAAAGCGATTCTATATAATTTTTTCTACATTAAGCTGTAACATTAGTATAACTAGTAGGGATATTTGGATGTGTGCAGGGCCGGGCACTCCCGCACACCCCTTGTGTACACACCTAGCAGTTGATTTACTTGGTGATTGCGGATTAAACGAGTTTGATTTCATTGGTTTCTTGGTTTTCTTGCTGCTGAATTCATAGTCTACACTGGAGATTTTGGCAAATTCGGGTTGAATTTTGAGGACTGATGAACATAATACCCTACTACAAATCAATTTGCGCTTTGAAATGTTAATGTCTTGTAGTTTCATGAGATTTTATTAAACAAACCCCCATGGGAACTAGAAAACAGGGGCAAGCCCAATAGTACATCAAACAGGGAAAAAAACAAAGATTACACATACCCAAGCATTACAAAGCTAGAAGAAAGAGAACTACTAACAAACATCAAACAACAACAAAACCAAGCCATCAAGGCCACAATACAACAGCACAGCCCAAAGTTAGGCATTAAAGACCATCAAAAACCTTGAAGGGGATATTCCAAGCCAGACACAAATACTGGTTGGTGTCTGTTTTCTTAATATGCTTCCAAGAACTCACGCATCATCGCAAATCAGTCAACACTCAGCATCCACGCCCTCAGATTTGTGTTGAAAAATCTTAGAGTTTCTCTGTTTCCAGATATAGTAGATAGTAGTTGCCAAAGATAACTTGTATAGAAGCTAAGGAAGATCATCCCCTTTCAAAGTATTCCTTATCTAATCAGACTAATCCAATTCCTGAGCCAGAACACCAGGAGTTCTTGAAACATTGTTCTTAGCCGTCACCTGCCTCCACAATCGAGTAGAGTAAGGATAGGTAAAAAAAGGTGTTCATGGCTCTCAGGGACATTATGACACTGAACACACCGATTGGTACCAATTAAACCCCAATTTTGAATTCTGTCCATGGTAAATCGTCTCCCCCACACGGCCATCCATTGGATGATACCCCATTTTGGAACATGATGCTTGAACCAAATAATCTTGCACCATGGAACTGTAGACCAACGGTGTCTCAAGGCCTGTCAAGTAGACTGGATGGAAAACATACCAGTTGCTGTCAAAGACCAGGAAACATAATCCTCTTGAGTTGAGGAGGGCAACTCAATTATATGTTTGTATAACTGCACCTCTTTCTCTTGGATTTTGTTCTCCAAATTCTTGTGATTGTGAAGTGTAAACACAATAATCACTTCACAGTACAGAGCGCTTTCCTCTGAACTCAGTTATCTGTTGTGTGGTGTCCGCTAAAACTAGCACAATTTTTTAACCAATTATGCACAGATAATACATGCAAGTAGGATAGGTAAACGAACCAAGCTACTCGTGTTTGACTTGGTAACAGCTTGTTCGAGATCGGTTTGTTACCTTTAATAAATAAAGCTTTAAATCTGTAAAGCTCATTAAGCTTTCAAACCTGCTACTCGGCTGTTTAGCTTATGTAGTGTGGAAAATGCAAAGCTACTCAAGATTGACTCAGGTTCGGCTCGATTGACTTTCATTTGAGACTGTCTCCTCTAAAAAGCAAGCCAAGCTTGGACATATTTTTGAGACTCATTATGGTTTCAAAACAAACTTGAATGCTCGGCTCGCTTATTAGTCCCACTCCTACGTTTAAATATTAATGTTGTACTTGTCTCGAAGTATCAATATGAGATACTCTACACATATATGAACTCAGAGTTGATTGTGGGTGTTTTCTCGGATTGTGAGTGAACGTGCAGACTGAATGCAATTCGATTGGAGGAGAAGGAGAAGAGGGAGAAAGAACTGTTACGAGAAATAATCGAGCAAGCTAAAGAGTACAAAACTGAGTTCTACACGAGGCAGAAGCTTGCATGTGAGAACAACAAAGTTGCCAACAGGGAAAAGGAGAAGGTAATATAAAAAGGGGGAAGTAGAGAATTATCAGATTGCCGTACACATTTTTATGCGGTTTTTGTTCTCTTGCTTGTAGTTGAGATTGTGGTAGTAGAATTTAGTGTTATGTGTTTGGTACTAAGGCATCGATGTCTTGGATTCGCCTACGTGGAGGGATCCTTATTAACTTGTCCTTTTTTATTTTTTATGATGTTGCAACCTTAGTATTTCGACAATAATGACTTGACTAGAATTCAAGCTTCATGAATGTCTATTGAGCAGGTTGTTATGGAATTGAGTCTTTTTTCGACAATTTATGAGCAGTTTCATCCTCTAAAATCGAGCATCTTAGTACAAATTTGGGAATATGGAAGTTCTGTGGCTCCAATTTTAAGGTGGATTCCCTGCTGCCAATATAAATCTCATCTAAGAAATGCCAAATATTGTATATGCTAGCTAGTCGGGTCAAATGGAATAGATTGTGTTCTTTAATCTTGTAGCATATGAGGAAACACTAGTTTACAAAGAGAATTTTAAAAGCAGTTTTTATGTCACCAAGCGAATAGGCGACGTAGAGAAATTGCTCCATTGATTAGACATCCATGGTGATTTGTTTCACTTTGGATCTTGGGAATGTATGTCTTGTGGTGAAATCCTGTAGAATTGGGCATTTGTTTCAGCTAGCTAGAGTACAATTTGATGGCATATTGTTAGTACGTAAACGTACCTGTGTTTTTTTTTAATATAGCTGGCCTTCTACATCAGAGGTTGAATGCCATAAAACCTGAGCCACAAAGACTTCATCAAATAATGAAAATCTAATTGGTGACTGAATTTGCGATGAGAACTGCGATGTCATTCTGCACTATGCCTGGGATATTTTTTGGTTATACAAAGGATATGCAGATTGGCTACTCTACATACCTGTCAGAGGATTGCCCTCAGCACCACGCAACCATCTGATATCTCACTGTGTGCTCTAAGCGCCAAAGTGTAGGTTTTGCTCCACCAAGCAGCTAACCACTTGCTGGTACTATGTAGGCATTTACAGCACGTGAGGTTTAGATTGTTGGAGCATTTTTTACGGACTTTATTGAGCAGTTGACCTCTAGCCTCTTACACCACCATTAGTGTCTTCGTCGCTATCTATTGCATATGCACACAGAGAATGTTTGAATTCTGAAATAAATTTAGTTTCTCAACAACTTTGAAATCTCAAATAGGCAGACATAATCAAATCTTGAAATGTAAGCCCATGCCACATCTTTGTTTTCCTGACTTGGATCCATATTGCAGCTGTTTTTGGAAAAACAAGAGACGTTCCACGGAGAAGCTAACAAGAGTTACTGGAAAGCAATTGCAGAGCTCATCCCCAACGAAGTACCTACAATAGAGAAGAGAGGAAAAAAGGAGAAAGCAAAGCAGCCTTCCATTGCTGTGATCCAGGGCCCCAAACCAGGCAAGCCAACCGATCTTTCAAGGATGCGCCATATACTCGTGAAGCTCAAGCATAATCCACCACCCCACATGAATCCGCCACCACCACCACCACCACCTTCATCAGAAACCGAAAAAGATGGCAAAGCGGGGCCGTCACCTCCGGTTGCAGCCAACAATTCTCAGCAGACCGCTGTTGTAGCTCCCAAGGGTTTAGTTGTTGCTTGAGAAAGGGAGAGTGGTTGCATGCTGTATATGATTCTCTTTGTGAAAAGCTATTAACCTAAAGTATGTTGTTGAGTTTGTACTATAGATGTCTTAAAAATGTAAGTGGCTTGTTAGTTTGAGAGAGAGAGGACATTTTTCTTTTGTGCAAAAGCTTGAGTCAACTCTATTGTACTGTAAATTGTTTGCTATGCTTCATTACCTCTGTCCTCGCAATATTTCTGTTACGTTGTTACTGGATCATCCTTTAGTTTGAATGTAATTATTTGCAGAATAGGTCAATTGAGGATCCAAATGTTCTCCTTTTTGTTCATTACTTTGTCATAACTGTGTTGCCTGACAACGACCTTGGTGGTAGTGCAGATGGAGCTTTGCTCAAGCTTTAATTGGGCTTCCTGCAGGTGGACGATGGGATTGGGCCTCCAGGATTAATTGAGATGCGAACCTTAACCTATTTTTTCATCGACTCTTAAAAGCCTGCTCATATTCATTCGTTCGACTCCTATTTTGTTGTTTTGGCAAGTTTTGACTCCATTTCTGATGGTTGGGATTGCTTTTCATCACGGAAATCAGCAAACAATATCTTTGTTATACTTGGTAGTGTTTTGGATGGAAATGGAAGTAGATTATCTGGGTTTGAGCTAGTAATGACAGCCGGCTGCTGGTAAGTATAGGTCTCCAGGACCATGGTATCAAATTCAATCACATGCTTGAATTGGACCCAATATTAGAAACTGGAAGGGTCTGATCAAGCATGTCAATGATTGTTTGGGAGTTTGAATTTGCAATTTTTATTGAGCTAACAAACATACATAACTTAACCTTGACAGGTTTCGAACTCACATGCAAATGCGGATAAGATGTTGAAGCAAAGCCAAATGGAACTATTGTGCTTGAACAGGTTGAGCAAATCTGCACAACAAAAAAGTTACAAGCACAACTTTAAAATACAAAACTGTTTCCAAAACTGTTGGATGCAAGTGGAACCGTCCGGACACAAATTTGCATCTCTTTCATTATAGATTATAGCCATCCACTGATAAGAAACATTCCCTTAGAGATACTCTTCCAATTCTACTTGAAAAACATGGCAAAATGTTGATGATTATCAGAAGGGAAATAAGAGATTAGAATTACATAACACCCATATTATTACCACTTCTTCCAAAATAATACAACACGTACATAAAAATAAATAATACAACACACATTTGATCACACACACAAACAATAGGGGAGGAATGGAAACTCCCAAAGGCGATCCCACAGCTAGCTCTCTCTCTCTCTCTCTCTCTCTCTCTCTCTCTCTCTCTCTCTCTCAATATACATCACAAAAACACACTAGTTATAGATGCACGTACAATACTACTTCCTACTACACCATCAATATATGTATATGCACACCCAATTGATTTATTAACCCCATCAGATTTCTTCGTTTCTTAACAGCTACATTAACCTTTTTTAATGGAATCGTGGACGAATCCAACCAAGGATATGATAAAAGCAATGAAGCCAACAACGAAAGCTATGAACCTCCACGGAGAATCAAAATATGTGCGTCTCACGTCCGCCATATTCTTCGGCCAAAAACGCTTGCTATAATCAGTGGCTTTGCTGCACGTGTCAAGGAAGTATTCTCCAAAAATGATTTCCTTGCATAGGTTGTTGAATAGATCGGTGGCATCCCCGGTGGCACCCAAGTGGTTCCTCAGGACTCCGGCCTTTTCGAGCACTTGGATATCTTTATCAGTGTTCACGAGCAAGTCCATTATGAACGCATAGGATGAAACGTGCAGCGAAACGCCTGGGCAGCACTGTTCAAGGGCAATGAGGTTCCTGAGGTATGACTCCGTGCTATCATATATTGTGAGTGGTGGGATTTCGAAACGAGCCCTACGAAACCACCAAAATAGGCCTTTAGGTTCACTGAAGTTGAAGTTGAACAGATCGTTTCCTGCATCGGGAACAAACTTGACTCCTGCATAGACCAGTTCAGAAGCCGAAGGCATTTCTCTATAACTAAAATTTTTCTGTTTTGTTTGACCGTGAGGAAGGCAACCTTCATGTAGGTTATGGAGGATATGATAGTACTTGGCAGTACGGCGATCACCATTACCACTTTGAACTTCTTCTTTTTCTGCTGCTGTTGAACAACGAAAAACCCTAAGGACACAGTCTCTGGGCGAACAGTACCAAGATTTGGCGCTACTACCACTACTGTTGTCGGAATGTGGTAGTGTACTTATCCGATCCTTATAGCACCAGCACACATAATCGGAGAGCGACCAATTTTTGTTGTGACGATTTGGGATTTGATTCACAATGAGACGAAACAATTTCTCAAGTACAAAGAAAGGAATCTGGTTCTCGAGGAGTACCAAGTCTTTTTGCACTTTGAGGTGGGTCAAACTGTTATGAAAAATAGGATCTCTTGCTGGTACCTGCTTTTTGAAATGCAAAATCATTAATTAAATTTGCATAGCATGGTTTATCTGACAAATTATTTGGATTAATTTGATACTTACAACTTCAACAAAAGTAAAGAAGCCTAGCTAACACGACGAAATCTAGGGACAAAATTATTTTTCCTTGCAAATGGTACACGTTTGGCGAAGGGTTTTTTTTTTTTTTTTTGGGGGGGGGGGGGGGGGGGGGTGGGGCGGGGGAAGGGGGGTTTATTATAAAAACTAGCAAGGAAAGTACATTTCACCGCAAAAATATTGTATCCTTTCAATGATGAAACGTAAATTTTGTGCATTATATTTTTTTGTTCCACGCAAATTGTACTTATTAGGTGAGGAAAAAACTTGATCACTAACGAGGAAAAAAACTTTTCCCATGTTTTTGAAATTAGAGCAAATGATTAACGACGAAATTAATTCCCCACCAACTTTACTCTGTGGGTGAGAAAAAACACATTTGATCGCATTTTCTAGTAATTGGCGAGAAATAATATTCGTTGCATAGGTAAATTACAGTTAATTGTACTTCACGAGGAAGTATAAAGGGAATAATCCCTTCTAAAAGCTAGAATTAAAAATATTATTTTCTTATGTGGTTCTTTTTTTTTTTTTTTTTTTCAATCGATAATGGTATTTTGATTAATGCAAAGATGGAGCATTAAAAGTAGCTTCCCTATGAATCCAGTTTGGAAAATTCCGTTGTCAAGTTAACGGGGAGTCTAAAGATACGACATATTTGATTATAGCATTAGTCACCTTATTACCATTACGAGGAACAAGTTAAAAAGAATAAGACAAAAAAACGACAAATAAATGATAAAACGGTTGTCGCCTACACACTACGAAAATTGTCGTGTTTAAAAAAATCAAACTTGCTCAAAAGCCACACTACGAAAGTTTTGAAAAGGTAAAGAGAACCATAATTAACACTAATGAAGAAAAAGATCTTATAGTGGTGAAAAGATGTGCAAAAGATTTACAAATTTATATACTTCAATATTTTTGCCCTTGAAATACATGTTGGTATTTTTGTTGAAGGCATAAATAATAAAGTTGTTCTCTCTCTAACAGCTTTAACTTTTAGATGAGTTGGTAGTTAATAATATCAGAGCAGACCATAGATCATCATGTGTTCAAACCTTACCGTCTACCTAATGTTAAAATATTTATACGTGTTTAGCCCGCTTATATATGGAGGAGAGCCTAGCTACACATAGGAGGTCGTGTTGAACATATAAATAATAAAGTTGCCTCTTTTTCTAATAGTTTAAGCTTTTAGATGAGTTGGTAATTAACAATCTAATAGTATTGAGGTGATGCTTTAATTTGTGTCTTAAACAAGACGTCACAAGTTCAATCTTGAGCCCCAGCAAAGCAGCCGTCACATAACTTTTTCCATTTGAAGATGCTTTTAGGGACGAAAATCATGTCGTCGTCCAAATATTTCTCTATCTGTATGTGGGTAACCTTATTTTACGACGACAGTGATAGAATTGGCCACAAAATTACAAACGAGGTTTCCTATGCGAGCACCTTTAAGCATCCTCACCATCCAGTAGAGCAAGAAGAACATAAAAAATTCTTGAATATTTTATGTTGACTATCGTCAAATAGTCATGTACTTTCTTTGTAACTTCAATTTATTAAGAAGACATCATCATTGCATCTTTCACATCAAACTTTACCTCCAATTTTCCAACTTATTCTCTATAAAGACATCATAATTACACTTTTACTCATTAACTTTTTAAAATAAAATCTACTTTTATGGATAAAATGAAAAATATACCAATTTTTACCCACTAAATTTTTAAAATGGATATTTATTAAGAGACAATCTAAAATAAAATACTGGATTCTAAAAAAGAGATGGATGAAATAATACATGTATATATAGAAAACAAATAAAGAAGAATCTTGTTAGCACCTAAGAGCATCTGCGTTGGACTCTTTAATGGGAAATGTGTGCTATTATGTGATAGAAGTCTATATATTCCATCCGTCCATTTTTAAGTATCCTAGTTCGTAATTTCAACTTATTAAAAAGACATCATTATTATATCTTTCACATTAACTTTTGCTTCTACTTTCTCTCCTTACTCTTTATAAAAACATCATCATTACATTTTTACTTACTAACTTTTCAAAATGAAATATACTTTTAGGGGTAAAATGAAAAATTTACCAACTTTTATTCACTAAGTTTACAAAATGGACATTTATTAAGAGACAACCTAAAATGAAATATTGAACTTTAAAAAGAGACAGAGGAAGTATCAAGTTATCAACTCAATTGCATGTGTGTTTTTTTTCAAAAGCAAAAGTAACATTTTATTTAAAACAAATTGATAAAGGGTACATCAAGTCGGGGGTTGGGGAGGAGAATCCAACCAAAGGTCGTTCAATGGAAAAGAAAATGGGTTTTTAGAGGGCAGTCCTTAAGAAAATGGATTTTTAGAGGCCGGTCCTTTTTTAGCTTTGATTTTATCCCAATCCTGAATATAATATTTTTACCCAATCTTTTTAAAATAGTCCTGACTCATATTTATTCGGACAAAAATACCCTTGAATATGAGAATTGTGTTTATGAGAACTGGCTATGAGAACTGTGTCTATATGAACTAGAAAATATATAGTTTACATAGTCTCACCGCACACTCAAATAAATAGTTCCCATGGACAATATTACACAATTCTCATAGAAAATACATAATTTACGTACACAGTTTACATAAAAAAAAATAACCCAATTCTCTCTTGCCAATAATACAACCCAAACGGACCCTAACATTTTCCCGCTAATTTATGATTGAGAGGCAATAAATATGGGGTACTAATTGAACTTACAGGTGCAGCGATATGGGATGAAGCTTCAATCACAAGTGTAGAGATATACACACAGTTCTCATATCCAAGCTTTCGTACGTGATGAAGCTTTTTTTTTCCACCATTCTCAAAATTCAGAGGTTAACTTTTTTGCGTGAATTGAAAATTGGCCCTCTCTTCTTGTTGATTCCATATGTGCCGAGTTTTCCGATCAACAAGCTTTTTCCACTTTCGCGCAAAAAATTGCAAGAACACCAGATTTCAGTTGATGTAAGCTACGTTCGCGGTGACGGAATTACCTTACAGTTGCCGAATGGCCATAATATATACTGGGAAACATCAAATCACAATCCTTCTTGACAAACAACTCTCCTTAGCAACTGAATCCGCCATTGGCCTCAATTCTCAAGTCGCCGCCACTCATGCGGTCGTCGTCTCATTTAGAGGAGTAGCTCTGTCGAGTGGAAGCCGTCGCCGGTGCTAGCCGTGGCCACCATCGTTGACGATTCTCAAGTTGCCGCCGCTCGTGCAGTCACTGGTGTCGCCCTCGGTGAAGGAGAGGAGCTGGCGCTGCTTGATTTAGTGGGCCTCGGCGTCGGTAAGTCTTCCATTTTTTTAACGAGGACGGTGCTGGTAGAGAGAGAGAGAGGAGGTTAGGTGGGGAGAGAGAAGGAGGAGGAAGAAGAGAGAGAGAGAGAGAGAGAGAGAGAGAGAGAGAGTTCTTCCTCTTCATATCAGATTTGATTGAGATCGATATCTGGATTGGGGTGGGGCAAAAAAGGTAAACAAAACCGAGCCAACGATGATTCTGTAAAAATATTTGAAGTCGGGATGAAATCGAACCTAAAAATTAGGACTGGCCTCTAATTTTCTAAGGGCAAATTACAGTTACTCCCCTCTAACTATGCCTCGGAAACACTTACCCCCTCTAACTTTTTTTTGTGGCACTTAACCCCCTCAAACTAACGAAAATTCACACGGCCATAACTTCAAACGGTCATAACTTCTTCATCGGAAATCGAAAATATGCAAATTATATATCGATTTTGAGGTCTTGAAGTCAGCTTTCTAATGACACCAAAATCACATCATAATTCAAAGAACACAGAAAGTTATGATCAAAAGAGTAAGGGTTGGTAGACAGAAAGACCGTTTTGATCATAACTTTTTATGTGCTTTGAATCGTGATGTGATTTTGGTGTCATTAGAAAGCTGACTTCAAGACCTCGAAATCGATATATAATTTGCATATTTTCGATTTCCGATGAAGAAGTTATGACCGTTTGAAGTTATGGCCGTGTGAATTTTCGATAGTTTGAGGGGGTTAAGTGCCACACAAAAAAGTTAGAGGGGGGTAAGTGTTTCCGAGGCATAGTTAGAGGGGGGTAACTGTAATTTGCCCATTTTCTAAAAAGAAAAAGTGCCACATGGATCAAGCCCAAAAACACCTAAAAATAACAGAACTTCTTGACCGGTCCCGTCTAGGTGAAGAATAGCCTACTAGGTCCTATTCAAAGAGCCTATAATCCAGTAAGTCCTCTTTATTATTTTGTTGACAAAATTACCCCTCGTAAAAAAAGCGATTCAAGAGAAACGATCCAGCCACTACTACCACGCTGCCACCACCACCACTACATGCCACCACCACCACCACCACCACCATGCCACCCACACCGCCACGTCGCCACCACCGCTACCGCCACCACCACTACCACATCGCCACCACCCCCACCCCCACCACACTGCCACCACCACATCGCCACCGTGCCACCAACACCACCGCAACCATGCCGCCACCACCACGCCTTCTCCGCTGCCGCCGCCACCACCACCACAATCGCCGCCACCACCACAATAACCACCATCACGCCGCCACCACCATCGCCACTACAATGACCACCACCACGTCGCCACTACCACCACTCCACCACCACCACAACACTGCTGCCACCACTACCATAATGCTGCCACCATAACCACCATCACCACTACGCCGCCACCACAAATATCACCACCACAACGCCGCCACCACCACCACCACCACCATCACGCCACCACCCTAACCGCCGCCACCACCACAATGACCATCACCACCACCACCATACCGCCACCACGCCACCCTCACCGCCCCCACCACCACGCTGCTACCACCACGGCCACCATGCCGCCGCCACTACAATTAACAATGTTTTTTTCTAAATTAACAGTTGACCCATATAACCTCCTACACCACCACCACCATCATAATTAACAGTGTTAATTTTTGTCTAAATTAACAATAGACCTATACATTCTCCTATACCACCATCACAACGCCACCATCGCCACCACCACTCTACCATCACCACCATGCCGCCACTACCATTGCCACCACAATCACCACTATCACGTCGTCGCCGCCGCCACCACCACCACCACAATTAACAGTGTTAATTTCTACCTAAATTATTTACATTAACAGTGTTAATTAACAGTTGGCCCATATAACCTCTTATACTACCACTACCGCACTACCGTCACAATTAACAGTATTAAATTCTGTCTAAATTTATAATTAACAGTATTAAATTCTATCCAAATATAAGAATTCTTCATATACAGGGATGTGTACCGTAGATTTTTTTATATATTATCCTTTCCTTAATTGATAATTGGCATGGCTAAGAAATGAAGACAATAAAAATTAACATTGTTAATTGTGGTGTAAATTTAAATAAAAATTAACACTGTTAATTATAAATTTAGACATAATTTAACACTGTTAATCGTGACGGTGGTGGTGGAGTGATGATAGACACGTAAATGTTCACATTAGCGCTCCCTAATTTATCCTTACTAAGTCTATTTATATCATTACTTAGAGCTTAATGCTTCACTTTTGTGTTATAGATATTTGGAGGCTTAATATGTTAAAACCGTAAATTAAATTTACGTTGGCAGAGCTAAAAGAATTGATTATGAATTGGGCCTCATTAGTTTTGCTCCTATTGCGCGCATAGTTTTTGAAGTGAAAGTGGTAGCAACATAACACAGAAGTGATGCATGTTTGGCGGGCCCAAAAGAGGAGTAATATTTTTGATATTTTGACCAAGTCTTGGACCCTGGAAAAGAATGGGGCCTAAGCCAATTTCTGGGGGGAAAATGACAGTCCAGACCGTGTTTTGATAATTAATACATTTTAAGGACATGCTAAGAACATTTGTTAATGAATAAAATGTTCTTGACGGGTATTAATTATCAAAACACATTCTTGACCGACATTTTCCCATTTTCGGCAGGTGGGAGCAAGGCTAGAATCCATATGACTTGGCTGTGGGCCAGGTCAATGAATTGTTTTTGAGAGTTAAATCTTCTTTCAGGGATTTTAGGCTGCAAAGGAGTAATTGGTAGCACTATAAAAAGAAAGGAAAAAATTCAAAATACCCCCCAAACTTTACACCCAAATTCAATTAAACTCTCAATCTTTTAAAAATTTCAATTTTACTCCCAACGTTATATTCCGTTAATCAAAGTACCCCCTTCTGTCCGAATTACTAACGGATTCTGTTAAAGACTCCGTTAAATAATGTTCCGATGGAATTTCGATGATCCGAGCCGTTTAATGTGTTTAAAACGTGATTTCATGGATACTCATGAGAAATCAATTTAAAAAAATGACCCAAAAAGGCTTCATCTGATCAGTTTTCTATTGAAAAGTTTAATAAAAAACTTTTCAGGTGAAGCCCTTTCTGATCATTTTTTTTTGTTGATTTTAGCGGTTACCCTTAAAATCACATTCTAATCACATTGAGCGGTTCGAATTATCGAAATTCGATTGGAAAAGGGGAGGTGCAGACCAAAGCAAAATTCGAACGTTCGGCCTTGAACAAAATTTAGATTGATCTGCACCTCCCCTTTCCCAATCGAATTTCAATGATCCGAGCCGCTCAATATGATTTAAAAGTGATTTTAAGGGTACCCGTGAGAAATTAACAAAAAAAAATGATCGGGAAGGGCTTCATCTGAACAGTTTTTTTATTGAATTATTCAATACAAAATTGTTCAGATCGATGAAATCCTTTTCGGTCATTTTTTTTATTGATTTCACATGAGTACCCTTAAAATTACGTTTTGAACACATTGAGCGGCTAGGATCATCGAAATTCAATTGAAACACTATTTAACAGAGCCTTTAACGGAATCCGTTAGTAATTCAGACGGAAAGGAGCATTTTGATTAACGGAATATAACGTTGAGAGTAAAATTGAAATTTTTAAAAGGTTGAGAGTCTAATTGAATTTGGGTGTAAAGGTTGGGGTATATTTTAAATTTTTCCCTAAAAAGAAAAGAGATTATTCGGGGGCGACGATTGCATTCCCACGGACGAAGAAAGGACAGGGGCTGCCAAGATCTCTTTCTGTTCCGATAGTTTTTCTTTCACGTTTTATTCCTTTCAAGTTATTTGAAGCTTTATTCAATTACTCGCATTCTGATAACTCGTATTAATTTTCGTCTTTCAATAAAGTTGTTCATTAGTTATTGTTTAACTTAGATTTTTTGTTTATTTTTTTATCTCACGTAAGAAGCATGTTTCAAATTAGGGTTTCTTTTATTTTTTGCTTAATAATGAGTGAGTAGCCGTATAGGTAGGGTCGCGGGATGATTAGCACACTGTGATCAGTTTGGACATTGCTCCTATTTTCAAATAATAAAAGAAAAGCAATTTTAGGTTAATAAAGAACATTCGTTAGACGAATACGGGCATTGTTGGAGCCCATGTGAACGGGAGTCCAAAACCCATTTTTCGCTGCGCATAGGTAAACGGCGATCATAAGGATTCGCATCTTTCGGGGTATGTTTTTCTCACTAAAATCGAAGATTTTAAGAACACTAAATGGAGCAGATGAGTTCGAACCGGTTGCGAATGCTATGAACCCTACGATCGTACCTCCTTTTTAATTATTTGAAAAGAATAGTTATTTCCTAGATTTTAGTTAATCTTTCATCAATCGACAAGGGGTGGGCCGGGTGGCTACCTAAGAGCCTGTTTAAATTAGTAAAACTCAAATTTTTAGTCAGCACACATCACTGTCTCTATGGATTCGACTCCGGACTTATCGGATATTGTGCTACGTCAGTTTCCGCCCTACAATTGGGGCAACCTGTTATTTTAGGACTAGGAAATCGTCAAGCAAGTGGGGGTGTAGGAGGTTATATGTGACAACTGTTAATTAACACTATTAATTATGGTGTGAATTTATATGAAAATTAACACTCTTAATTTATATAGAAATTAATTAATATTAGTAATTGTGGTGGTTGTGGTGGCGGCATTATGGTGGTGGTGGTGGCGACGTGGCGGCGACAGTGTCGGTGATGGCGTGGTGGAGAGAGCAGTAAGGGTGGTGTGGTGGTGGTGGCGGCAGTTGTGGTGGTGGTGGCACGGTGGTGGTGTTGGTGGCGGCGGCGGTGGTGTGGTGATAATTTTTTTGGTGGCGGTGTAGTGGTGATGGTGGTGGCGGCATTATGGTGGTGGTGGTGGTGGTGGCGGCATTGTGGTGGTGGTGGTGGCGTGATGGTGGTGGTGGCAGCTTTGGTGGTGGCCGTGGTGGTGGGGGCGGTGAGGGTGGTGCGCGTGGTGGTAGTATGGTGGTGGTGGTCATTGCAGTGGTGGTGGGAGGCGGGTTGCATTCATTTGAAATCCTAAATGATAGGCTGTGTTCATTTATTACTATTTAAAAGGGAAAATTTCAAAAAAACACCTGACCTTTCAACTCAATGTCACATAAACACCTGAGTTTTAAAAATGTAAATCCCGCACCTGACCTTTGGACTCCGTCATCAAATAACCCCCTCCACCCATTTTCCGTCCAATACTTAACGAAGACACGTCCCACTTTGTTGTGCACGACCCATATTGTTACCGCTAACAATTAACCCATTAGAATTTCAATCTGTTTCAATAGGTGGGAAGATTTTATTTTTTTGATCATTTAATTCTAAAGGGTCATAATTAAATTTTGACTGTAGGACTCTCGTTGGTTAGTCCTAAGAGATGTTTGATTCTACGATTTTCTTAGGATTAATCAACGAGAGCCCTATAGTCAAAATTTAATTATGACTATTTAGGATAAAATGATCAAAAAACTATAATCTTTCTATCGGTTCAAACGAATTAAAATTTGGAACAATTAATTTTTTAACCATTTTTTTTAATATATAATCTACAGGTTGAAAAATTAATTGTTCCGAATTTCAATCCATTTGACTGGATGAGGAGATTTTATTTTTCTGATCATTTAATTCTAAAGGGTCATAATTAAATTTTGACTGTAGGACTCTCGTTGGTTAGTCATAAGAGATATTTGATTCTACGATTTTCTGAGGATTAATCAACGAGAGCCCTATAGTCAAAATTTAATTATGAGCATTTAGGATAAAATGATCAAAAAACTATAATCTTTCTATCGGTTCAAACGAATTGAAATTTGGAACACTTAATTTTTTAACCATTTTTTTAATATATAAACTACAGGTTGAAAAATTAAGTGTTCCAAATTTCAATCTGTTTAAATGGGTGAGAAGATTTTATTTTTTTTATAATTTAATTCTAAAGGGTCATAATTAAATTTTGACTTTAAGACTCTCGTTGGTTAGTTCTAAAAGATATTTGAGCCCCGTCACTTTCCCTCCAAAACATGTAATGAGAGAGGCAAAAGGTTCTGTGCCAGTGCCATGTACGCCTCTCCGTTAAGTATTGGACGGAAAATGGGTGGAGGGGGTTATTTGATGACGGAGTCCAAAGGTCAGGTGGGAGATTTACATTTTTTAAAGCTCAGGTGTTTATGTGTCATTGAGTTGAAAGGTCAGGTGTTTTTTTGAAAATTTTCCTATTTAAAATGGGATAAAGAAATAAAATTACACCCACAGGACTTAGTGAGCATTGCACTTTTATCCTATAGAACTTGGTGGGCTATGAAATTCAATATTAGGACCAGCCTAGAATTAACTCAAACCCAAATAGGTCAAGTCCAGCCTAAGAACCAAAACAAAACCCTAAACAATGTTACACCTAAACACCGCTACCACCACCACAAGCAGCAAACCGGCACCCCCAAAGACACCTGACATGACTGTGCACACCACCACATGACAACGAAAACCAGCGACCCACACTGCCGTAAATCCCACGAGATGCCGGACCTCAAAAGAAGCCGCCCAGAAATCACCAATTTGAAACAGCAGAGAGAACGGCATCTGAGCTTCCATACGTCGCCACGAGCCAACGAAACGACACCACCCATCCAAACCAATAGAGCCAGATCCCCACCAACCACTCGATCTGCTCACCAAGAAGCATAGCCACACCGAATGCCTGCCACGAGGACTTCAACTTGCCGTTAGGCTCTAACCGATTACACCCAAAGGCAATAATCAGCGGGAGACCTGGCGGCCACACCTTCAATTGCCGCTGCTGCACCTAGCCATTAGGACAAGCAGGAAACACCGAAACACCCAAGAGAGTAACCAGTGGGCAAAACAGCGACAGAGAGGAAACACAACCGTGGCGATGAAGATGACAAGAAGAAAACGAAGATGAGAAAGCTAACACCAGTAAGGAAATGGGGGAGAGAGAGAGAGAGTGAGAGAGAGAGGAGATGGGAGAGTCGAAATGCCTGGGAGGGAGGAGGATGGAGGAGGCACCTCCCTTCCCAGACAGGAAACCATAAACGATGGAGAAGAAAGGAGGTGAAAAGTTTATTTTTTTCTAGAGAGAGAAAGAGAGAGACGAATAATATATATCTTATTAGTGGATAACCCAATTGTGAATGTTAATTAAGAGATTGTTTATTTTTTTCCCTCAGCAAAGAAAAAATTCCTTAAATAATCATAAAGGATTACAAATAATAAAAGAATGCGGGCACGATGGCATCGCATACAAGTTAATGATCTAAATGATGTTGCCACAAATAGCATGGACAAATCATATACATATATAAGCCGGCCACCACACACCGAAAGGGAATGTTAATATTATTGAACTTCACATATAAAGCATGCATGCACTAGTATGAAGAATATTTTAATTTGGGATGTGGTGTGTGTGTGTGTGTGGGGGGGGGGGGGGGGGGGGGGGGGGGGGGTGTTGTGTGGTTGTGGTCAGGTTATAAAAGAGTTGATGCTTTAAGCTTCCTTACCTCTAAGGTGGCATTTCGGTAGAGAAATTCGAGGATGAAGCAACCATCGATCAACATCATTTCCTCATCCAGTATAACTTCTTCTGCGTAGCATTTCTTTGCATCGTCTATTGATGTCTTCATTCCCGCTAAACATTCTTTTAGAACCATGAACATTTTCTGCATTGCTGATTCATGGTCCTCCATTCCTGCAGTTAGTCGAGAGAACAGGTAAGCCGTGTAGCTCATTTTGAGGTGTTGCAAGGGTGTTTGGAGGTGTTTGTCTTCTCGGTGAAGAGGGCCAATAGCGATGAGGCGAGGGGTGTAGGCTCTTTTATTCAGCTTCCGAAGATCTTTGGGCACTCTGTAAATGCAATCTGAGGAGAAGAAGGATTCAGCTTTCTGGACACCTTCGATGAATTTTCGAGCGATGGTTGATGTAAGGTGCTGAAGAACGTCCTCAGAGTCATTCTCCCCTTGGCTCATTTCAGCTGGGTGGATTTCGCTTTCCATTTGATCAATGAAATAAAGAAGCAGTTGTGTTATACTTGGTGGGTGAGGTTTGGGTGATAATGGTTTTGGATTTTCTATTTGAGTTTGAGCTAAGCACAGACCCCGGCCATCTATATATAGAAGGCTCACAGTTTAATATAGAAAATCGTAGTACTTCCTTCATCCCTTTTTAAGTGTCCTGTTTCGTAACTACAACTTATTAAAAAGACATCATCATTATACCTTTCACATCAATTTTTTCTTCTACTTTCCCTATTTACCCTCTATGGAGACATCAATAGAGGGCCATCAATTTTTTCTTCTATTTTTTCTTCTACTTTCTTTATTAAAATTTTTGATTAAGCACTTACTGCTATCCAATTGAGCTAATTTTATATAATTTCCTAACAAATTATTTTATACAAAATACTAAAGATTTTAATCATCAAATTAGGATCCGTAACATGGCTCACCGAATGTAAGTGAAGTTACCCTTATGCATCCAATTAGGCGAGTGTGAACAAAATGCCTCTCATGAAATATTGCTATTATTCCCTTCGTCCATTTTTAAGCAATACTCCTTAAGAAAATATTATTATTATACTTTTCATATCAATTTTTAGTTTTGCTTTCACTTTTCATCATTATCCTCTACTTTCACCTATTAACTCTTTAGCCATTAATTTTTCAAAAGGACAAAATAGTAATTGTATACATTTTTATCCATTAATTTTTCAAAATAGACAATTATCAAGGGACATCCCAAAATATACTACTTGACTATTATTTGGGGACTGAGGGAGTAATTATTTTTAATTTGCACTTCTGAACTTTTACTAAGAACATTTATGTGAGTAGGATATTTTTTCTCATTTATCGATAGATTGAAGTATTTTAAGGGGCAAACTCACGGTTGTATTGGGCATAGCTCGCGTGCATTGTGTCTCTCTCTCTTCCCCCACTGAATAATAATTACTCCTACACATAGATTGTAAGTTCTGCGCACCAATTAATTCTGTTAAAAAAAAACTTATATTATTCAATTTTAATTATAAAATCAATGGTAACATTTTGCTTCACCAAAAAGTAAATGCAAACCCAACATTAAAAAGAAAATAAAAAAGGTAAATACAAAAAGAATAGAATATTATAAATTTTGTGTTTCAAGATTGGTGCGAGGTAACAAATTTGTGGATAGAGAAGGTGGATTTGAAAGTTGAATTATACTAGTTTGGTGTTTGTTACCTTTGTTGGAGATGCTCTAACCATCACATTCATTGCCTAATCAAGGCCAAAGCCTTCAGATATCCATTAAAGTTCAAGTAGTTTTCCGTAAAATGTTCTACTTCGTAACAAAAAGAGTCCTAGAAAATAAAATTCAAAATATCTTGGAAAGCCCCTGTTCTTTGGTAAATATAGGGAAAACATGGGCATAAAAAATTAAGAGTAGAAATCAACGAACAACTTTGGAACCACCAGATCAAGAGTTCGAGTCTTGATAAGAAATTATGAAGTTTTTTTTTTTTGATCGGCTAAGAAATTATGAAGTTGATTGTAAAGTGAGCAAATATTTTCTCTCACAAGTCACAAATTTTTTTTTTTTTGGTAAAAGACGATTCATTAAAACAAATTAAGCGTTTACAAGTCTAGGGTATGCAACCCCTCTCAAATCCGCATACAATAATGTAACAATACAACTTGGAATAAAAGGGTAGATATGAAAATCTCCCACCGACACTGGGGCATCATTTGCCAACGCATCCGCACAGCGATTTGCTTCCCGATAGATATGGTTGATGGCGACCACATCAAGCTCTAGCATCAGAGACCTGCAATCAAGCAATATGTTACGAAGCGGATGATTCACAGCATTAGCATCGTTGAGCAGTTGAATGACACCCCTAGCGTCCACTTCCACTTCCAGATTATGTAAATTGCTTTCTTTAGCTAAAGTTAATCCATCCCTTAAAGCCCAGATTTCGGCCATAAGGCTGGAACTGGCACACATGTTTCTGTGAAATCCGCCAACCCATTGGCCATGGTGGTCCCGAATAATCCCACCCGTGGAGGCAGCCCCTGAAGTTGAGTTAAAAGCTCCATCCGTATTAAGTTTATAGCGGTTAGGACATGGTGGAACCCAACCAACAAAGATGTCTTTTTTTAGGGGCGAATTCTTGTGGCGAACCATAAATGATGGAAACATAGACTGCTCGTCGTATTTGGATTGATTGCTAACGATTTCTAAAGAGAAACAAACCGCTCGTGAAGTTTGGAATAATTTCCGATTGTTAATTAATCGTAAAGAGGGTGAAGAACATTTCTTCATCGATTCCTAATTTGGAGAGGAAGGAAAAATATGCCCTCTTCAAAACTTTTTTTTCTTTTGCAATTTTTTTCTTGCTTTTCTTACCCTAAAGGTGTAGGTGAACTCTCATAATTCATGCATCTTTCTATTCAAATCCTTTTCTCTTGTTTCAAGTTTTGTGAAATTCACATCTAAACCACTCATCAAGTTTGGAATGATTTCTAAAAATAGACCGCTCATCAAGTTTAGAATGTATTCGTAAAGTGAGAAAAGAAGAGAGCGAAAAAAACATTCACTATTAGATTCCTAATCTGGAAAGAGAAAGGATAATTTTGTCTAGATGTCTATTTCTGTAGCACCATTCACCAGCAAATGGTTCAACCAACAATTAAAACCGAACAGTAAATGATAGATTGATAGGTAAGGAAAGGAAGAAAAAGATGCATATATATATATATATATGTGTGTGTGTGTAAATCCTGACCTTAAAAATTCTAGTCACGTGGTCTGAATAAGAACTCAACACTTCAATTTAATTCTAATAGTAAGTTAGACTATGCGAAGCGAATCGTGGTATGGATAATTATGTAAATTCCAATTTAATTTTGTAATTACTAGGGGATAATTGATGTGAACATCTGTTACATGGTACAAGTTATCTGATGTCAAAATTTTTCCTTAAAAGTTGGACATCACCACGATAGTCCTTATATTTTTATTAGTCTATGTTGAATTTATGAGAATTTTCGCATACTGGAATTTGGACGCGATCAGACATAGGGACACCGACAAGGGTGAAAAAGTAACTTGGGCCGAACAAAGGGGTCGCCTCCCCAACAACAAGACAATTAGATACACAATGCCGTGATTCAAACGGAATGACACGTGGGTGGTTATTCAGCATAAGCTTCTTGTATGTGATAGTTATGATATATTCTAGGGAACTAAAGACAAAAAAAAAAGGGGGAAAACACAAAGAGAGAAGAAGCGGCAGCACGTCTCCTGTTCCTCCAACCTACCACGCCGACTGCCGACTGTTGTTCCGTTCATATTTCATCGGAATCTCTCTCCTCTTTCTCACGGTAAATTTCATTTTCTCAGTCCCTAGTTTACATAGGAGTAGGAAAAAAAATTGTATCTGTAGTGTAACCCATAACCATTTGTGTCTCAAAATTAGAATTATTATTTCCGGAATAGGGACTTGTCGCTGGGGTTCGGACTAGCAATGAATTATACCCCAAATGAGAGTCTTAGAAACTTGAATTGAACTTCCCGGCTGCTTACTGGAGTAGCACCTGCGAACTCCCGAACCAAACCGAGTGATCTGATTGTTCAATTTGGGTCTTGAAACATCTATACTATTAGCCTCTGAGTTATAGAAAAAGATGTAGTGTAGCCAATTGGAATTCTATGATCGTCCAACTCTTCAAATTGTGTCTGTTCAGTCCCCTAACCTTCATAAACCCCTTTTGCCGATATGATGATTTTGGATTAACCCTCAATTGAGGTCCTAAAAGGTCATATTCCGACCTCACAAGCTGGTACTGTTACGGGTCCTACAAGGGTGTACTAGTTTAGACAAATTACTGAGCAATATTATGGGTTAGTGATAATCAGTGCATTCTACTTGGGTATCAGTTCAATGGAGTAAGTACAAGTTCAATGAAGTATCTCGCATACGTGATGAATTAAACACTTCTTAAAGGTGAGTTGCGCATACCTTAATTACATGTATTTTCTGAAATTTTGGAATGAGATGCCATTGCTTGATTTTGTTGGAAAATATGGAATTTGAACTTCCTACTTGGTTTAATTGATGTTAATGCATGCGATGACTAGTTTATAAATCTTTTGAGTTTTAGTTAAATTAGACCATGGCAATATGTTTTGAAAACTTGAATTTTACTGGTTATTAGTACATGCTCATGATAATATGATTCATTCGAACAATATCCCTAGTGCTAGGGGACGGGTAAAGATACTTGTGGCGTGATATAATAAGGTAGGACATGTAGCCAGGTATCATCGGGTAATAATAACTTACCACTCTTCAATGGGGTCACTCTCCAACCGACTGGCAAAAGTATCGTTGAATGATATTATCGCTCAAAAGTGCAAAAGTTGAAAGGAAAATGAATTGAAAAGGGTCCATCTCTTGGACCAAAGAAGTGAGCTTACGGACTAAAATGCATGTACTGGAGAATTTGATGAGAATATTTGAATGTTGCTTTGCTCTTGAACTGTTTAACTAAGTGAGGTATTTCCATGGTCAAACTTGTAACTTTAGTATACGTTTCTCACTCGAGTTTCGGCTTATGAAAACCTTTTTCAATCTTTCCAAGTTAAAGTAGATACCAAGTTGTGGGACAATTGAAGTGTTAGAATAACCATGGAGAATCAAGTGGTGTCTAATTGTTTGTATTTATTATACTTGTACACTTAGAAACTCTGAGATTATATTATTTATTCTACGCTTCTGCATACTTTGCTTATATGGTTTATAATGACAATGATGTGAGAAATTCCTAAACTAGAATATGAACAGGCCTTCGACAACTTAACACCAGCTTGGCCGGTCACGATTTTCAAGGTAGGTTTTGGGTCGTGCACCAGCTTGGCTGGTCACGATTTTCAAGGTAGGTTTTGGATCGTGATCAGTGTGTGTGTGAGAAACCACATATTCTGGCTGAAATAGTTGCAGAAAGTAAAAAAGCAAAGCCCCAAATGACTTTTCATCTAGCCCATTCCCTCACTCTTACTTGACATACTAGAGACCATATGCAACTGTAAGGCTGACAAAAGGATTATAGCAAGAAGAACCTCCAAACGAACAAGGCTGTTTCGTTGGGGAAAGCGTATATTAAAGCAAAAGACGACAAAAATTAACGTCACAATTAATTTGGTAGTTTCGAAAATCATCTAACTCAAGATCATACTATATATACGCCGTCACCAAGGTAACATCTGTGACGCAAAGTGAGAGGTCACCCACAAGGTGAACTTCAACCAATCCTTGAGAGGTGCGTATGTGAGAGATGTACCCCAGGCTCCGTCAATAACTTCTCGTTTAGTGTTACTTCTTCGGAAAGGATCTCCACCACTTTTGCTTCATTCCTGAAGAGTACCATCTACATGCACTAGTCATTAAGAGAGAAGGGCAAAGACTATAGAGTGAGACGAGAGAAAAGAGGGGAACCCCAACGGGTTGGGTTTCCCCCACGGTTTGCATGTTTGTGAGTTGTCTTTCTCTAAATTTATATATGAAGAGTGTTAATTTGAATTTGTATGAAGTTTCTTCCCCATCCACTTTTTTGGTGGGTTGTTTGTTGTACATTTAGGTGAAAATAGCCGGTAGAAATGAGGCGAGGGGTGTAGGCACTATCTTTAGCTTTCAAAGTTTTTCGGCCAGTTCCTCATAAGTGCTAGCAAAAGAGAAGGAGATTGCATTTTCTAGGTACCTTAATTGACCGATAGCTTCATCGATGGTCGCTGTGAGGCTCTGAAAAGCTAGCTATAGCCTGCCCATATTCATTTTTTGTTGGGTAGAACTGCTTTCCATCACTCAAATCAACAAATAATATATATTTGTTATACTGTACGTAGATCACCACTGGCACCATGGTATTGAATTCACATGCTTGAATTGGACCCAATTGAAACTGGAAAGGGTCTGACTAAGCATGTCAAATTGTCATTATTAATGACTGTCAGGAAGTTTTGAATTTGCAATTTTTTATTTTTTGCGCTAACAAACCTTGAAAGGTTTCGAACTCACGGAATTGCTCCGAAATCTTTTCATGGACTCAGATACGATGTTGAAGCAAAGCCAAATAGAGCAGTTGCGCTTGAACAAATTGAGCAAATTTGCACAATCGGTAAACTATGAGACTAGCTAAAAACAAAATGTTGCTTCCTGGTGGGAATAACAGAATAGAATTTCCAAACAACACCAATATTACTTTCAAAATAATACAACACACATCTAATCACACACTCAATCTCTCAACTCATCATCTCAAAGGGAATTCTACAACTCTCTCTCTTGCACGCACGTACAATGACCAAAACACAATACTTATCTATAGATGCAACTGCCGTCCTATTTTGCAAATGAAAAGGAAGAAAAGTAAAAATGAAAAAGGGATAAAGCTCACGACTTAAGCTATGAGCCCAACGAGATATTGATTAATACCACCCGAGAATTTAATGAGGAATGCAGGGCTGAATAAAGTGGATATACTCGCCACTCTAAGGAATCCACCTAACATAAAAGAGTAAACAACAAGATAAACTTCCTACTAACCAATTCAGGTTATTTTAATTCAAAACACATTCCAAAACTACTCATTTCATTCACCACATAGGTTTTAAAATATAACTTGGAACATCCCTCCTAGCATAGGAAAATGAACGACTTAGTTTTCTAGGATTAGAACTTAATGAAAAATAAAGATAATTAACATTCTAAAAATTAGAAAAACTCTTGAAAATTAAAAAAGTCACTTAAAAACTTAAAAACAACATAGAAGCATATTCCTAGAGGAATTAAGGACATCATGAGAAATACAAAAGACTGACTCAATACTTGTTACGAGAAAACAAATTACTCCTAATATTATTGCCACGAAACTCCGTCGTCACGTTACTACTTCCAACTACAACATCAATATGCACACCCAGTTGAGTTGATTGATCAATGTTCCCTCACAGCTGCATCCGCCTTTTTCTTTTTTGAGGAAACTGCGGACGAATTCAACGAAAAATATGACAAAGGCGATGAAGCTGACAATGAAAGCTATGAACATCCACGGAGACGCAAAATACTGGTGTTTCACGTGTGGCATTATATGCTTCGGCCAGAAACGCTTGCTATACTCTGTGGCTTCGATGCATGCGTCGGCAAAGTAGTACTCTCCTCCAAAAATTTCCTTGCATAGGTTGTTGAACAGACGGGTGGCGTCCTCGTCGGCACCCAAGTAGTTACACATGACTCCCTCCTTCTCGAGCACCTGGACGTCTTTATCAGTGTTCACCAACATGTCCATGACGCACGCGTAGGATGTAACTTTCTGCGAAACACCGGGGCAGCTCTGTTCAAAGGCAATGAGATTCCTAAGGAACAACTCAGTGTGGTCAAATATTGCGAGTGGTAGGAAGTTGAAACGAGCCCTTTGACATAACCACAATAGGCGTATAGGTTCGCTGAACTTGTACTTGAACAGACTGTGCCCTGCATCGGGAACAAACTTGACTCCTGCAAAGTAAAGTTTTGATGCCGAAGGCATGCAGTATTACTTCACTAGGTGGTTTCTGTTTTATTTGATCACGAGGAAGGTAACGATCGTGTAGGTTATGCAGGATATGATAGTACTGATCAGCGCTTAGAACTTGTTTTTTTGCTGTTGTAGAGTTTTCCAGTTCGTTGTGGAAAACCCGTAGGCAGCTGTCACTGGGGGAACACCAAGTTTTGGTGGAAGTTCCTATTGGACTCATCTTGTTGCCATAGCACCACCACACATTATTGGTGAGGGAGCTGTTCTTGTCGAGGATCCGACCCACAGTGAGCGGAATAATTTCTCAAGCACAAAAAAAGAAATCTAGTTCTCCAGGAGTACCAAGTTGTTTTTTATGGTGTAGACAGTCAAACTGTTACCAAAAATAGGATTGGTCTCTTGTCCCTCCTTTTTGAAATGCAAAATCATTAATTAAACTCGTACATCCTTGTTTGTCTAAATTATTTGGCACACATTTTTGTTGCAATGTATAATTTTTCAATTTCATTGGTGTTTTGAATGGTATTTTTTATTTTATTAACTTTTATGAGTTTGAGTTTGTGCCTGCAAAGGTTATGAATTGGAAAAGTGTTTGTTTTTTTTATCGCTGATTCAAGTTAAGCAAGCTTAGATTATTATTTTTTCAAAAGTTTCGTTGGGCAAATGTTGATATATATTACAAAACTAGTCCAGTGTTGATTATTCAAGTCGTACCTTCAGACACGAGCATGCATTACGAGTCATATATAGAAAACAAATCATGAGGAATCTTAGCATAGCACCTAGGAGCATCAGCATTGGACATTATGAAAATGTGTGATTATATGATAAGAAGTCATAATTTCAACTCATTGTGTCTGTCAAGGCTTTGCTATAATTATTATTTTTTGCTAGGCAAAGAGCAAAGAAAGAATTTCATTAAATAACGACAAAGGATTACAAATAATAAAAAGAAATCCGGGCACCATGGCATCACAAACAAGTCAATGATCCGACCGATGTTGCCACGAAAACAATGGATAATTCATATACCATCCACACCCCCAAAAGGAATGTTATTTAATCTTCATATTTCTGCTAGGTTATTTCTGGATCATCCTATAGTTTGAATGTTTGTTTGCAGAATAGGTCAATTGAGGATCCAATTGTTCTCCATTTTGTTCAATACGTACTCTGTCATTAGTGTGTTGCATGGCAATGACCTTGTTGGTAGTCCAAATGGAGCTTTGCTCCTGCTTTAATTGGACTCCCCGCACGTGAACGATGGGATGGAGTCTCTAGAATTCATCGAGATGTTGATTCAGGCTAAAATCTGCAAAGGTTAGGATAGTCTCAGGAAGCCACTCGACCGGGGGCAACATAAGTCACTCAACGTTGCTAATCGCGGAAGATACTCACGCGACCAAGTCACACACTTGATTATCGGAGGAATCACTCACTCTCAAGCACGAAATACTTGTACAATATTTTCATAAAGTCAAAACTCTCCATTTTCATCCATCCATTAGAACACATATAAATAGGCATTACAAAAGATTACTCTTCAAGACTTCAAATAAATGCTCTGACATTTTCCATCATAGACCTTCCAATACCTAGACCACAACTTATTAGATACTTTAAAACACATATTAAATACTTAGACCAAAAAACTAAAAGACATTGACTAGAAACCAAAAGACACTTTAAACAAATTAAGATAATCCTTCGACTTCCAGATTAGAATTATTATGCTCCTGCATCGGATGTGAGTAAGTTTGCCCGGTCACCTAAGTCATCAAAAAATATTCATTCTCTGTGCACTTTCGCCAATTTTTTCAACTCTGAAAAGCCTGCTCATATTCATTTGCTCGACTCATATTTTTGTTTTGGCGAGTTTCGACTCCATTTCTGTTGGGTGGAATTGCCTTTCATCACACAGAAATCAACAAACAATATCTTTGTTATATTTGGCAGTGTTTGGGATGGAGATGGTAGAGGATTATCTGGGTTTGAGCGAGTAATGATAGCCGGCGGCTGCTGGTAACTATGTATCAAATTCACATGCTTGAATTGGACACAATAGAAACTGGAAAGGGTCTGACGTTCAAGCATGTCAATGACTGTTTGGAAGTTTGAACTTCACCTTAAAAGGTTTCGAACTCACATGCAAACTCATATACGATGTTGAAACAAAGCCAAATGGAGCGATTGCGCTTGAATAGGTTGAACAAATCTGCACAACAAGAAGTTTACAAGCACGACTTTAAATTACAGACCCAGACACAATTGTATTTGAAACCGTTGGGAACTGTCTGGACACAAATTTGCATCTCTTTCATTATAGCCATCCACCAATCAGAAACAAATTCCCTGAGAGATGCTCTCAATATTCTACTTGAAAACCATGACAAAATGTTGCTCATGATCATCCTGAGGGAAATAAGAGATTAGAATTTTCACAAAACTCTCATATTATTATCACTTCCAAAAGAAAACAACACACAGTTATCAAATAAAATAAAAAGTAGTAACACAACACATATGATCACACACTCATGACTCTCAACCTCCCATACATAAAGTCATTAACAAGGGGGGAGGAATGGAAACCCACAAAGGGGACACCACAGCGCGTGCAACTTGATCCCTATACGCGCTGTTGTATCCCAAAAAGAATACACTAAATTACAGCTCTCTCTCTCTCTCTCACTCTCAATACACAATATCACACAAACACACTAGTTATAGATGCACAATACTACTTCCAACTACACCATCAATAACACCCAAATTTTGACCCGCTTGATTAATCAAACCCATCAGATCTCTTCGTTTCTTAACAGCAACATTAGCCTTTTTTAATGAAATCGCGGACGAATCCAACCAAGGATATGACAAAAGCAATGAAGCCAACACTGAAAGCTATGAAGGTCCACGGAGAAGCAAGATACGTGCGTCTCAGGTGTGCCCTATTCTTCGGCCATAAACGCTTGCTATACGTGGTGGCTTCCATGCACGTCTCAAGGAAGTAATCTCCAAAAACGATTTCTTTGCACAGGTTGTTGAATAGATCGGTGGCGTCCTGGGTGGCACCCAAGTGGTTCCTCAGGACTCCGGCCTTTTCAAGCAGTTGGATATCTTTATCGGTGTTCACGAGCATGTCCATGACGCCTGCATAGGATGAAACGTGCCGCAAAATGCCAGGGCAGCACTGTTCAAGGGCAATGAGGTTCCTGAGGTATGACTCTGTTCCGTCGGATATTGCGAGTGGTGGGATTTTGAAACGAGCCCTATGACACCACCAAAATAGGCCTTTACGTTCACTGAACTTGAACTTGAACAAATCGTTTCCTGGATCGGGAACAAACTTGACTCCTGCATAGACGAGTTCTGATGCCGAAGGCATTTCTCTATAATTAAAATTTTTCTGTTCTGTTAGATCACGAGGAAGGCAACCATCATGTAGGTTATGGAGGATATGATAGTAATTAGCATTACGGTCTTCTCCCTCTTCTTCTTCTTCATTTCCTTCTTCTTTTGTTGTATAGTTTACCCATTTGTCGCCAAAAATCCATAGGACACAGTCATGGGGCGAACACCTTGTTTTGGCGCCACTACTACTACTGTTGTCTGAATTTGGGAATGGACTCATCCGGTGCCTATAGCACCACCCCACATAATCGGAGAGTGACCAGTTATTATCTGGACGATTCGGGATCCGATCCACAATGAGATAGAACAATTTCTCAAGCACAAAGAAAGGAATCTGGTTCTCAAGGAGTACCAAGTCTGTATGCACTTTGCAGAAGGCCAAATTGTTACAAAAAATAGGATCTCTTTTTGGTCCCTGCGTTTTGAAATGCAAAATCATTAATTAAATTTGTATAGCCTGATTTATCTGACAAATTATTTGGATTAATTTGATACTTACAACTTCAACAAAAAAGCCTAGCTAACGTGACGAAATCAAGGGATAAAACTATTTTTCCTTGCAAATGGTACACGTTTGGCAAAGAATTATTTATTTATTATTATCATTATTATTTTTTTTTTTGGGGGGGTGGGTGGGGTTAATTAAAAAACTAGCAAGGAAAGTACATTTCACCGCAAATATATTGTATCCTTTCAATGATGAAACATAAATTTTGTGGATTATATTTTTTTGTTCCACGCAAATTGTACTCATTAGGTGAGAAAAAAATTTGACTAACGAGGAAAAAAACTTTTCCCACGTTTTTGAAATTAAAGCAAATGATTAACGCGGATAATTAATTCCTCACCAACTTTACGCTGCAGGTGAGAAAACACACATTTGATCGCCTTTCTAGATATTGGCGAGAAATAATATTCGTTTGCACGGGTAGATTACACTTAATTGTACCTCACGACGAAGTATAAAGGGATTCATCCCTTTTAAAAACTAGAATTCAAAAATATTAGTATTTTCATATGTGGTTCAATAACAACGGTTGTCACCTACATGCACCATATATATAAAGAACAGATTTAGCCAGCAAAAAATGTCGTCTTTACAAAAATTAAACTTGCTCAAAAGAGCCTATACACTGCAAAAGTATTGACATGCCACCACACCCCCGAAAGGGATTTTTAATTGAGCTACTTACAGAGGATGCTAAAAGTAGCGATTGAGGGAGGGGGAAAAAAACAAGAGTAAGTTTCATCAACTAATATAAGAGCTGATGCTTTTAGCTTCCTTAATTACCGTTCGGGTTCGGGTGCGATACATGTAGAGAAATTCAAGGATGAAACAACCATCGACCAACATCATTTCTTCATCCAGTGTAACTTCTTCTGCATAGCATTTCTTTGCATCGTCTATCAATATCTTCAATTCCGCTAAACATTCCTGTAGAATCATGAGCTTTTTCTTCTTTGCTAATTCCTCTACCATTTCTGCGGTTAATTCCAGCTGGTCCTCCATTCTTGGGGTCAGTCGAGAGAACAGGTAATTCGTGTAGCTCAGTTTGACGTGTTGCAAGGGTGTTTGGAGGTGTTTGTCTTCTCGGTGAAGAGGGCCAATAGCGATGAGGCGAGGGGTGTAGGCTCTTTCGTTCAGGTTCCGAAGATCTTCGGGCACCCTGTAAATGCAAGCTGAGGAGAAGAAAGATTCAGCTTTCTTGGTACCTTCAACAATTTTTCCAGCGACGGTTGATGTAAGGTGCTGAAGATCCTTCTCATAGTCATTCTCCCCTTGACTCATTTCACCTGAAGAGAAGAAGGATTTAGAAAATAGCTGCTGAAGATCCTTCTCATAGTCGTTCTCCTCTTGACTCATTTCAGCTGAAGAGAAGAAGGATTCAGTTTTCTCGACACCTTCGCCGATTTTTCCAGTGATGGTTGATGTAAGGTGCTGAAGATCCTTCTCATAGTCGTTCTCCCCTTGACTCATTTCAGTTGGGTGGGCTTCCATTTGATCAATGAAATCAAGAAGGAATTGTGTTATACTTGGTGGGTAAGGTTTGGGTGATAATGGTTTTGGATTTTGTATTTGGGTTTGAGCTAAGCACAGACCCGGGCCATCTATATATAGAAGGCTCACAGTTTAATATAGAAAATAAATATCATTTAAGAAATTACTAATTTCCTAGTAATTAGTAATTTCATTTATCCCGTACAAAATTATATTGACGGGTAGAATGATTATATTGACTGGTAGCTGGTCTGACCATCAAGACTTGGCCAACTGGTTTGCATTAATTTCCTAGTAATTTCATTTATCCCGTACAACATTATTTATAGTAGTAATAAGTTTGTTCTTTTACTCATAAAAAAAAAAGTTTATTCTTCTGTTAATTTTCTCACACATCACATAACTACTGCAAAGTAGCCAGTTACTAAGGTACATCCTACACGCACTTCAATCAAAAAAAATTCAGAATTAGGTAAAAAAACTCCTACTTATTAGGACAGTTAACATAAATTATCAAACAAACGAATTGCTTGAATTTAGAATATGTGTACTTTTTTAGTATTAAATACTCCTTTTGTCCTAAAACGATTGTCTAGTCTACCAAACGAGAGCGGGAAACAATGCATTTTGGTTCAAAAAATATTAATTTTTTTCCAACAAGATACTAGATATCAACGAGTTCTTTTAATTATATAAAAAGTTTGAATATTTCAAATAGAAACACAACGTTTTTAAATTTTAGTGTAACAGACCAGATATTCTACTCCCAAGAATTAAAATTTTTGATTAAGCACTTAATGTTATCCAATTGAGCTAATTTTTTATAATTTCCTAACAAATCATTTTATACGAAATACTAAAAGATTTTAATCATCAAATCAGGACCCATAACATGGCTCACCAAATGTAAGTGACACTACAAGAAAAAGTATGTTTAGTGACAAAAAAGTGGCGACAAAATTTAATTTCGTCACTGTTTTGACAACTTCCATGACGAAATTATTTCATCACCAATTATAACTATTTAGCGACGAAAAATATATTTTTGTCACCAAAAGCACCTATTTGGCGACGAAATAAAATTTTCGTCACCAAATGAGTAAAAAAGGGGACGAAATTATTTTTTGTCGTCAAAGATAACTATTTAGTGACAAAAAAAATATTTTGTCGCCAAATGAACCAATTTGGCGACGAAAAATATATTTTGTCTTCTTATTACGTTTTCAGTGACAAAAAATTTATCCTTTGGTGACGAAATTTATGAATTATGCTTTGTCCCCAAATATATTTTGGGCATAACTCTTTGTTCAGAACTCTGATTGAGATAAATTAAATTGGGTTTGAACAACAACATAAAGAGCTACGACTTTAATGTTTATCAAAATTGCTAATTTCAATGTTTAATAATTCAAAATGCCATTCAAAATATATTTTAATGTTAAATGTATGTGTTATATATTAGATATTTCAAACATATGCTGAAAATTTTGTGTAGTGTAGTTGGTTAAAGCTTGCGTGCAAAACCTAGGAGACTCGGGTTCGAAACCCAGCAGGAGCAAAGAAAGTGAGATTTTTTTCGCATACAAGAATGTCTTTTGCGATGAAATATTTTGTCACCAATGGGTCACCTTTGATGAGCCAAAGGGAATAATTTGTGATGAAATTTTTTGTCGTCAAAAAAGCACAATAGGTGACGAAGAAAATTTCGTCACCAAGTCATTTTTCCGTGACGAAATTTTTCGTCTCCAAAAGGCACTATAGGTGACAAAAAATAGATTTCGTCGCTAGGTAGGAATCCTCGACAACCTTTAGTCGACAAATTTTTTTTCGTCACCTATATTATTTGTTACAAAAAACATACAATTTGTGACGATTTTCATTCGTCATCCAATGCAATTTTTCTTGTAGTGTGAAGTTACCCTTATACATCCAATTAGGTGAGTGTGAGCAAATGGCTCTCATGAAATATTGCTATTATTCCCTTTGTCCATTTTTAAGTGATACTCCCTTAAGGAAACATCATTATTATACATTTCACATCAATTTTTACTTTCACTTTTCATCATTATCCTTTACTTTTACCTATTAACTCTTTAGCCATTAATTTTTCGAATGGACAAAATAATAATTGTATACATTTTTTTCGTATTAATTTTTTAAAATTGACACTTGATAAGCGCGTAAATGTTCACATACACGCTCTCTAATTTATCCTTGCAATGTCTATTTTATATTATGACTTGGAATTTAATGCTTGATTTTTGTATTGTTGGTATTTGGAGGCTTAATACCTAAAGTCAATTAAATTCATTGAATTGGATATTACAATACTCTTGGCCTTAATAAAGATGTGCACGTGGGTTCCCACGGCAAAAATATTGCTGGCCTTGTTCCATAGTGGGCCAGGCTTATAATTCCAAGAGTAGAAAAATAGGGCTTGAGGGACTTGGCTACAGCACACCATATAAAAAGGAGAAGCTGCGCACAGTGGCAAGGGGATCTGGACGCGGACGAAACAGAGAAGTTCTGGAAATTATTTTGCAGCTTCGGACTGACGTTCTCTCATTCAGGGTTTATTTTCCCTTCAAGTTTTTAAAGCTTTCTTCAATTACTTGCACTCCGGTAATTAGTTTTAATTTCTGTTTTTAATTAAAGTTGTCCGTTTGTTTTTGTTTGGTTTGGATCTCTTATTTATTTTCTGTATCGTGTAATAGAAGCATGTTTAAATCTAGGTTTCCTTTGTTTATTTTTAATAATGAGTGAGTAGTTTTTCTGAGGTTTGGTCGCTGGGTAAAGGCGCGTCGCGACCCAATTAGGATTTGTCTCGCAACTTTTTTGAGCTTTAATTTAATTTAATAAATTTAGTTGGTGAAAACTACGTCCGTTGGACGATCCGAGGCATTGTTAGGACTCATGTGAATGGGAACGGGGGACCAAAACCTGTTCGCCGTTGTGTACGGGACCGACAACCTTAGGATTCGCATCTTTCCGAGTTTCCAATTCTCCCTAAATTTAGCCATTTTTAGAATCTTGAAAAGCGAGCAAATTCTGATTGGGTAGCGAGCGTCGAATTCCCTACGACCATGCCTCTCCTTTTTATCATTTGAGCAAGTTATCTGTTAGTGTTAGTTAATTATCTTAATCAAAAAGACAAGGGGTGGCTACCTAAGAGCCCATTTAATCAGTAACAACCCGAGTTTTTAGTTAACACACATCACTGTCTCTGTGGATTCGATTCTGGACTTACCGGATATTATGCTACGTCGGTCTCCGCCCTACGCTTGGGGCAACCCATTAATTTAGGACTAGGAAATCGTCAAGCAACACTTATTAAGGAGCATCTCAAAATAAACTACTTAACTATTATTTAGGAATGGAGAGAGTAATTTTTTTTTTAATTTGTACTTCTGAACTTTTACTAAGAACATTTATGTGAGTAGGATATTTTTTCTCATTTATCGATAGATTGAAGTATTTTGAGGGGCAAACTCAAGGTTGTATTGGGCATAAGCTTGCGTGCATTGTGTGTCTCTCTCTCCTCCCCCACTGAATAATAATTACTCCTACTCATTAGATTGTAAGTTCTGCGCACCAAGTAATTCTGTTTAAAAAAAAAAAACTTATATTATTCACTTTCAATTATAAAGCTCTATTGGGTGGAGGAATTGAAGGCCTTCTTGGACGGTATTCGAAAGTTGAAACTCTAATCGTGCTCTTGAGGAGTTTTGGTTTTTCCTCCAACTCTCGGATGGAGGTTCTCTGTTGTTATTGTTCTTTTCTTTTTTTTGGCAGTTATAGCAGTTTTGTGCTCCATGTCCCCCCTCTCGATGTAATCCGGTCGAGTTTTATAAAAGTTTGTTTTACTGATCAAAAAAAAAATTATAAAATCAATGGTGAGATTCATTTAGCTTTGTGCCCCTTATGCTCCTTGAATCTTGAAACTCATCAGCACCAGTTTCTCCATTGTCATTTCTTGTGGAGTGTTTGGTCGATAATCCTAGACTGGTGGAACATCAAATGGGTTTGCCCAACCTTTGTACCAGAATTAGCAAAGTGGTGGTTTGCTAATGGATTTTACAACCTGGAGAAACATGTATGGGAAGCTAGCTTCTATGCAACATTGTGGTCCCTTTGGTTCGTGTGGAACGACAATATATTCAACAATTCAAAGAAACAAACTTGGGAGGTGGGAGATTTAGTCAAAACTAGAGTTGCGATGTGGATGATGGCAAAGTTCGACATCAAGGTCTATACCGTTGAGGAGTTCAAGATTTTTTTAGACGGTATCCAAAAATTAAGATTGTAACCTAGTTCTTAGGAGTGCTGCCAACTATCTGTTGGATGTGGTCGTAAATTTGGGATCTGCCAAGCTCTTTTTGTGGTTATTTTTTCTCGATGTACCTTGTTAGGACTACGGGTCAGGGTCTCTCTATGTTGGCAAATTCCAAGACAAAAACACACATTTAATTGTATCCCTAATTATCGAGTTGTAATTTCTTTTTATCTTGTCTAAGAATAGCGAGTCTGTATAGGATTAGAGTGGAAGGAATCTTTTTATATAATTGAGAGTGAGTGTTTCGTATGAGTAGAGAAGGAAAGAATTATTCTTGGGAGGAAAGGAATTGGTGCTCACGGAAAGATTTGCGACACATGGTAAGATTGAATTACCATTGATCAGTAAATATATTGGAAGAATTTTTTAAGCCTCGGCATTTCCAAGCCTATATAGAAGTTTTTTTCTATGTAAGGATATGTGGACATCTAAGGCTATAAATAGGGAGGAGTTTTCATCCCTAGGGCTGATCACGAAGAAGAAGAAAAAAGCCGCACTTTCTATTTGGAGCAAAGAAACTTTCAAGAGGGGCTCTTGCTTTTGTATCTTGGATTGGAGTGCATATTGATCTATGGATCATTGAGCGCAAAATCCATCTCCAAGAGGTTTCAATATCATCTACAAGCTATTTCAGAAAAGCCCTAGGTGGATTCTTGGGCAAGTTAAAGTCCTTCGGTGGATTTTCGGGAGGCACACGGAAGGTTTGTAGATTCAAGGCAGAGGTGGTCAAACACTGGATGTGGTGAACGTAGATTCGGCAAGTAGGTCTTAGACTCGATTGTGAGGATTCAAATCATAGGGTAAGATTACTTGTAACTACACAATATTTATAGTGTTTGATTCCTTCCTGTGGTTTTTTTTCGTTTAGAGTTTTCCACGTATATCGTTGCATTTGTTGTTTGGTTGTTTTCGTTTGTGTGATTTGTTTAGTTATTGATTGGTGAATCGTTGATTGAGATTTAAACCTAGGCGAGCTAGGATTTTTCATACCCCTTTCGAGCTTTATAAAATGTTTCGTTTACCAAGAAAAAAATTTTTAAAATCAATGGTAACATTTTGCTTCACCAAGAAGTAAATGCAAACCCAACATTAAAAAGAAAACAAAAAAGGTAAATACAAAATGAATAGACTATTATAAATTTGGTGTTTCAAAGTTGGTGGGAGGTAACAAATTTGTGGATAGAGAAGGTGGATTTGAAAGTTTTTTTTTTTGCTCGGCAAAGGAGAAATTTTTATTGAGCTCGACAAGGGTACATCGAGAGAGAAGGCCACTTAGGTTCCTCCCCAAAGAAGGAGCAAGAGACCAAATGGCAAAAGGAAAGAAATTACAAAAAACATAGGGGACACTTCCAACAAGTCAGTTGGAGGTGCAAAACTAAGAAATCACAAATACTCCCAAAATTTTACAGTCAAATTCTCTTACGCCTTATCACCTCTATGCCCCTTTTGAAGTCTTCCACTGAGTATTCCGTAACATTAAACTTTGCCTTGATCCAGAACGCCACTGTAGTTTTGATTAAGTCCACAACTTCCGCAACATCTGGATGCTTGTTACTAAAGATAGCCTCATTTCTGGCAGTCCAGATTGACCATAAACCTGCAAACAAAATTGATTCCCAACATTTCTTTTCCAGGTTTTTGAAAGAGTTGTTCAACCATATTGCTATGAAGTCCATAATTGTTGGAGGACAAATCCAGAGAATGCCCCACCACCTCATTATACCCGTCCACACTTCCCACGAGAATCTGCAGTGGAGTAGTAGGTGTTTTGGGGTTTCACAAGTCTCTGCACAAAGGGGGCACTCTTGCGCACCTTCGTCAAAAGTGGATTTGAAAGTTGAGTTATACTAGTTTGGTATTTGTTATCTTTGCTGGAGATGTACATTCAATTGCTTAATCAAGGCCTTGGTTAAGTGTCATTGGTAATTATTGACGATTGACCATATTGCATATTTTTTCATCCTTTGTTTAATAAATTTTTTTGTTGTCTTTGCTGAGAAACAAAAGAAGAGAGGTACAAATGGCCTTGGTTAAGTGTGATGCTAGCCAGCGCATTCATTGTTAGGAAAACAACTTTGTTTGTCTTACATATGACTTTTCCCTTTTTTCTGACCACATTTTTTCGTTCCCTTCCCTGAAACGTCTAACTGTCGGGCCCGGAGTGCCGCTATGGATCTAGTTACATAATACCATTTTTTGCGATCGCTCTAAAAATAGATTTACGGGTGTGATGTTGAATGTCATAAAAGACTTAATTGAAACCATTTCTATCACCAATTGATTTTAAGAGAGATGGTGGAAAAACGGTCCGACACTAACCATCACATTAATAATTGTCATTGTCATTAGGAAGGAGCTAAAACAACTTCACGTGAATCACTCCCCTACAGGCTACATATATACCAAAGGGGTCGGCATCAAAATTGAAGAGGACCATTGCATCAAGGATTTCAACAATTCTTTCATTTGGTGTAAAATATTAAAAATTATGCACCGAAAGCATTTTATTTTTTTATCCGAAAATTGTACGTCCTTTTATCCTACTAGACTATCTTTACGGGACAAAATGAGTATATTCACATGCACGTACAAGAGTGAAGTGTATACTCCCTCCGTCCCATAATGTTTGGCATTTTCAGGAATGCGTGTCATTTTTAAATTGTATATAACTTTCAATCCATAATGTTTAAGGCGATTTTTTGAACTTTGTTTAATAGAACAAATTAAAATCTATCAAACAAAATCCATATTGCTTATAAAAAACACTATGGATTAAAAGATATAGTTAGTTTTTTCATGAGGCTGAAATAGTGAAAGTGCCAAACATTATGGGACGGAGGGAGTATTACCCAAACTAGTCCTTTCATTTAGTGCAAAAGAATTTAGAAATTATGCACGAAAAGTGAATATTTTTTAATTTACAAGTGCACGTCATTTCCTGATGAAATATATTGCAAGATGGAAGGAGTATATACATACGTGAAGTCTACACTCACCACACATAGGGCACCACATGGTCTGTACCCCACAAAAATACAGAGCAATTTCGTCCCTACGAATTTAGAAAATATATCTACTGATATCTATTAGAGTTGATTATTTATAGGGTCCCATAAATAAATATTCATAATTTAAAAATATTATTTTGTATTTTTGTGAGGCCCGGAGTGGGCCCCAATAGGCGTGCGGTCATACAATTGCTTGCGTGCAGTGAACGTAGCAGTTCTAATATACATATATATATCAACAAGAGTGTGTTACCCAAATTGTTTAAGTGTCTAATCTGCGAAGCTCAATTACTTGTGTTAGGGTTTTTTCTACATACTTTTAGCTGATCGGGGAAACTACCCCTTATTTGTTCATTATTTAGCTAATTTTGAGAAACTACCCCTTTTTTAGCTCTTTTATACGGAGCAGTATTTTGTTTGGAATTTTTAAGAAATTCAGGCCCAATTGTGTCGGCTTTGTTTGCAGTGAAAAGCAAAAAAGAGAGAGAAGAGAGAAAGTAACCAGAAAAAACTGTGTTCGTTTCCGGTCCAATTTAAGCGGTTCGTAACTTTGTTCAGTCATGTAAACAGAGTCGAATGGAATTGCCTGACAACTGACAAGGGATGTTAGTGTGGTTTTTAGGTATAGAGGTGGTGACAGTAGGATTTCGGTGAAATTGAGGGTTGGTTAGTGATATTTATCCTATCTTTTATGATTTGTTATCAGGCATTGAATGTGATGACATCACACGAGTGATGTCTTGGGAATGAGGTATGGATGACCTCATCCAAATGGTGAGGAGGAAAAGTCAATGGGTGGGAAAAATTATTCGGTGGTTACTAAAATTCAGATCCCCTAAATGCTACTTTAGTATATACTGCGTAATAAAATTATAGAAGAGTAGTGATCTTTGTTTTTTAACATGGTGGGAAACTTTCCATCATACAAAAAGCATAACTGTGCATCGAAAAAAATTATTTTCACATTACACAGAGGATTCAATAACTAATCATGAAGAACTAATCGATCAATAGGTCTCGTTTTCCAAATACCAATATCAGAATCTCGCAAATCCGAAATTGCCGGAGTACATTTTTCAATCTACAAATAAAAAGAAAATCACATGTCCTAATCTGATCAACTTCTCGACAAATTTCTTCGATAACAATAAATACTTCCGTAGGTTACAAGACTTTTGCCACCTAAAATATGAATCAACTGTTGCGAGTCGTCCCTCTTCTACCATACGTGAATCCATCAATAAATCTTTTGTTGCCAATAAAAAAAGAAAAGAAAAAGAAAGTCGTGAGGAATTTCTGCACGCCATGGCATCAACACACAAAACTGACGACAACCTCCTCAAATGAATCAATCGGGAAGTTGATCATCCAACCACCTCAAATAAAAGGGATTATGATATTCCTGTGGCTGCTCTCTGCAAATTAGGTCCCATTTCAAATAAAATGTTTGCAGTATAATTTATTGGCTTTTGTAAAGTTGTTCACATTAAATTAAAACATTCAACACATTTTCTCTCAGAAATAACCAAAACATTTTCTACACTTTTAATTTAGTAGAAACAACTTGACATTTATGAATTACAAAAAAAAACAAAAATTCTAACAGCAGGGACGATTTGCAGAGAACCATGCAGAGAAAAACACGTTTGGCCCCATTTCAGGTCCCGAAAAAATCTCGAAAAATATCCATAATTTTTTTAATATTATTTTATGGGGCTCTGTAAATTATCCATAAATTTTTGAACTGATTCGCCCCTACGAATCTAAAAGTAATACTTACCGATATCCGTTGGAGTTGATTTTTTACCGGGCCCCATAAAATAATATTAAAAAATTTATGGATATTTTTTGAGATTTTTTCGGGACCCGAAATATGGCCAAACGCGTTTTTTCCTGCGTGGTTCTTTGCAAATCGTATCTGGGGATAGCAAAGCTCTTACAAAAAATACTCCATACCTTAACAATTAGCGGAAATGCCCGGCCCCTTATAGGTCATAGGGTCTCTCTCATCTCCAATAGGTTTAAGTATAATGATTGTATGCCATTCTAGCTCATTCGAGTAATTATTTGGTGGTCTTGATCACGTACTGTCACGCATGGTGCTCGGTGCTCCAATACCCTTATTCACCATATGCTTATATGAGGATGTGGGGACTGTAATCCATACACTTAGTATTAGGCTCCAAAAAATGTGTAATGAATAAAAGTGTTATGACAGCACATGGCAGTATCCTCAAGATCACCAAATAATTTTCCATTCTCATGGAGAGGATCGTTAGAGCCGGTTCCATAAACGAAAAAAAATCCTTATTTTTTGAGAAGGCAATTTCAAACTCAAATATTATGGATTTATTAAAATATAAAAACATGCAATATGGATTTTGTTTGAAAAATCTCATCGAAATCTTTTATACGATGCAAAAAAAATTGAAAATTTATATTTCGTTTACATTATTTTTGAGTTTGAAAATGTGAAATAAGCTGCTTATTTTTTAAGAAGATTTTTAGAATGGGGCCTTAGTATGATTTGGTCCCGGTCCAACAAAACGTTGACCTACTTACCCTTAGCCTAACCACGTGGTTAAAAAGGTTAACCTCACATTATGCAGTAGCTACCCGCAATCGTTTATATATCACGGCAATTTTTTCATGATTTCCGACGTGGGACTCCACATTTTCATTGATTTTTTCTAAAAGAGCTAATGTGAAAGCAAACACAGTACTTTTTTTTTGATCATTTAACAAGGCCCACAGGCTACAAACACAGTACTTTGACGACAGAAAAAGTTCACTAATACCACGCCCCATGTGGTTAGGCTAAGGATATGTGGTCACCTTAGATATTAGAGCATCCACACCACTGTCGCTACTTCTTGCGCAAAGTAATTAGAATAAAGAGCAAAACGGCAAAGAGTCTCCTGCATCAGCCACTTGTCCTTCCTCTCTACTTTGCAATATGTTTACCTTTGTTACAGTGCCTCTTTAGAACAAATGAGGCACTATTCATCATACTATATTATTTTATTATTTAATTTGTATTCCACCAATGAGTCTTTTATTTATTTATTTTTAAATCAGATGTCCGAGCCAATTTGCGCACCTCGATTAATATTGAGACCCTGAAGGTAATGTCCAAACATAACCCCAGTGCTCTAATTTTCAATTCGTTTGAACCGGTGCGAAGATCTTAATTTTTTTGATCATTTTATCTTAAATTATCATAATTATTTTTTGTTTATAGCGCTCTCATAATCAAGTTTTTGCTTTACAAGGTCCAAAATAAAGAGAAAAAATTTGATTATGAGAGTCCTAGAAACAAAAATTAATCATGACCCTTTAGAATAAAATGATAAAAAAAAACAAGATTTGCACACTAGTTTAAATGAATTAAAAATTAAAGTATTTAATTTTTTTAATAGATTGCTATAGGGTACGTATTAGATTTGAGAAGAAATAAAAAAAATAACATTTCAATATTATTTTGGAAGGAGGAGGAAATAATATATTAATAGATCATAAGTTAGAATAGTGAGTCTGATGCAATATATATTTTAAAAGGGACTAGCAAAAGTAATAAAGTAGCATTTTAAGGTGTAATTTGGTCTGAAATTTAAATAGACTGATGCGGATACTCATAGTTGAAGGCAAATGCTATATGGCGCTATATTGCGTTGAATATGTGGGCCCCTTTGGACAGATTTATGCCCTTTTGGATAGATTTATGCGTCTTCCCAATGCAAAGAATTGCACGAAGATATCACAAAAGCAATTTTAGGTGATTTTACATGTTTGTCCTCAATCTTCTATACTACTAGAGGTGTCAAACGGGTCGGGTCGGCACGGGCACGGCACGTTTGAAGGCGGCACGGCACGGCACGAGCACGGATTTAATCCTAGTATGGCACGGAACAACACGGTCTTAGTAGGCACGCGGCACGACACGGGCACGGAAGTGAGCGGGAACGACACGGGCACGACACGGAAGTTGGCCTGACACGGCACGGCACGACACGGTCTTAGACGGGCACGGCACGGGCACGACACGGAAGTGGGATGGGGCACGAGTCATGACATGGCACGACACGGTTCTAGCCAGGCACGGCACGGCATGGAAGTAGAACGGACACGGCACGACACAACACGGTTCTCGTCGGGCACGTTAAGGCACAGCACGACACGTTGGCACGGCACGGCACGGCATGAGACATGAAAAAACCAAAAAAAAAATGTTATTAAATCAAAAGAGATTTCAAATTATACTTTATTTCTATGTATTTTTTAATAATTCAGTAATTTATTAATTTTTTTCCTTTTATTTAACTAAAAATCTAAAATAAGCTTTTAAAATATTTTATATGATTAATAAATTTTATAATATACCAATTACCACACTTATACTGATATACATTGCATTTTATCTAATAAAGATTTTTTAAAAAAAATACGTAGAAAATAAATAAGAAAAACAGCTATTTTTTTTTTATAAAAAAAAAACCTCCATGTGATTCAAATTCGAATCCAAGTCCTAATGTCCTATGGAACTTGTCATACATCACAAACCACCAAGGCCATTAATTATGTTATGTTTTTACTTGAAACAACTAATAATAAATAAGAAAAAAAATTGGTCTAAAAAAAATAATCCCTATGGCCGATGGGTATCGAACCCAAGTCCTTAAGGACTTGACACACTCACACACATCTCAACTCACCAAGGTCAACAATCTTTTTATGCTTATAATTGGAACAAGTAATATATATTATATAATTCTATTATATAAAAACGGGCATCTTGTACGCCATATGGTAGCCACACAATTGCGACACAACTATGACGATCCATACCGTCTCTTTTGTTGTTTTTGGTGTTTTAATCACTCTCGCAAATTTTCAGGTTTATCGGGTTTTGGAAGCCCCTTCATCGGGATGTAGATTCATTAATATGAAATTTTTTGTTATATGCGATTAAGTATATAACGATAACCAGTTTACTTCATTTTTTGCGTGAATGATATAATCACTCCCACGTAAATGGTAGACGGTTCCGATTTTCAAAAAACAGCTCGGGCGGCTCTCAAGTGATGCATTATGGGATTTTAACGCCTTTGGAAGCATCAAACGTGTTCTAATCATGTGGTTTCCGACATCGGATTATCACATATTTAGGGAAAAATAATAAATTTGACAAGATCTTTAATCGTAACAGTTTAGATCAAACATTCGAAAAAATGAGTCTGCAGCTACCTTTCAAATCTATACATCCAACTTCTCTAGTTCTATACTAATGTATTCCGCTATAGTCCAATATGCATTAGCCACATGATTGCGACACAACTATGGCGATCCATACCGTTCATTTTGTTGTTCTTGGTGTTTTAATCATTCTCGCAAATTTTCGAGTCTATCAGATTTTGGAAGCCCTTTCATCGGTACATAGATTCATTAATATGAAATTTTTTGTTACGTGCGATCAAGCATATAACGATAACGAATTTACTTCATTTTTTGCAGGAATGATATAATCACTCCCACATAAAAGATAGACGGTTCCGATTTTCAAAAAACAGCTCGAGCAACCCTTGATTGATGTATTATAAGACTCTACGAGAATTTTTCTTTATTGAGTGCATATGGATTATGGTGTGACTATTACACATGATTAAGCACAGCACTAGTATAAATAGAAAGAGATGAGTTGAGCCGGAGCCCTAGCAGCCCTTTCATCTCATCTGACTCCGTCTCTCTCACTCTCATCGTCTCTCTCTGACTCTCAACGTTTCTCTCACTCACTCACAGATTTGATCAAACGCCTGAGGCGCGCTCTCTCTCTCTCTCAACGTGTTTCTCATTCCCTCTTAACTCTGAAACAGTGAAGCCCAAGCGGCCAAGCCCTAGTCGATGACCGTGGTGGCTGCCTTGTCGTTTCCGTTTCCAGCGGTGAGTTGGTGACCGTTCAGCAGCTGCCGTTTCCGTTCCGTTGCTGTTACTGTGCAGCGACTCAAACGACTCAAACCCTCGATCTACAACTAAATCTGAGTTTGCCCTACTCATCTCTGTCTCACTTCATTTCCGGTGACACACAACTCTCAAACGGTGAGTATTTACAACCTTGGCCCGTTTTCTTTCACGGTCGTCGCCTTTGGTCTGTTTTACTGCAAGTACTTGGGGTTTTGATGTGAAAATATGTTCATTCAATTAATGATCTGTTTTTCACTCAATGCTGTTGCTTTTTAAAGTTTTATTCTAAATACAGTGAAAAGCATTGGCTTGACGCTAACAAAAAACCGTAGCAGCGGATTTCCTTCTCGTCTCTCGATTTGTATAATTGTATTGCCTTTGGAAAAACAAGTTTCCCTTGCTTTTTATGTCTGTAGTGTTCCCTGTTATTATGAAGCTTCAGTCTGAAAAAATATGTGGGTCTTTAGAGTTTCGAAGTTGAAGACTGATATGATATGCCCAAGAATCATGAATCGCAAACCATTGTATCCCCTTTCGTCAAAAACAAAATAGTACTAAAATTATGAGAAGATTCGACTCTAGAGACCCAATTAGTCCCTGCCGTAAACTATTTGACAGCCAATTATGGTTGGAAAGGCCGCGGTATTGCTGTCTTTCTGATAAAAATTGGAACTTGTAAGTGGGACTTATATTGGAGAGAAATGGAAATTAGGAATTTTAAATTCGCATTGAAAATTGGTAGGTGTGTATAAAGAGGAATTGATTTTCTGCCTTGCTTGGCTATGATTGTCTGGGCCTAGTGGTATTGTTATGAACTATGAAGTAGTGTTGCAACTTATAAAGGTCATAATGGCAACTCAACGTTGCATCCATTTCAATTTTCTGCTATGATGATAAAAGGAACTAATATCTGAGCAGAATTCAATTTTCTTACTAATTTTCCTTGTTCATTTGGCTTTCATATACCTGTTTTTTGCTGCTGTTGCTGGTTCTTATTTTGTAGGACATTGTAGACGCCAAGGACCAAACCACATGAAGGCTGAAGCAAATTAATGCCAGCAAAATGTAGAAGGTGGATTCTTGATTTTCCTAACTTTTGATTTTAATCATCAAAATTCTTTTGTTTACGCACTTACTCATGGATTTCGTTCGATGTGTGCATATGGGATAGTGTACTTGGATAGCTTTTGTGGTAGCTATTTTCAATCCAACAAGTGCCCTTCCAACATTCTAGAATTCATTCTCTCTCTCACTCTCGGAAGGTGAACAGTGAGTCATTAACTATCCAATCTCTAGTACTTTATGTGTTAGTAGCTCGTATTTAGATTGGTGGATACCTCTAACCTAGTTTTATGCCAAACCTGAGGTGTAACAAAGTCAGGCTAAATATTGAGTTTGTTTTTAGTTAGTATAGTTAGTTTCATTTGATTGCATTGCTTAGCCGAGGTGGTGGCATAACCCCTCGCATATTCTGTTTGCTGAGTTGAGGTGGCGGCCTAGCCCCTCTAGTCTGTTAGTTTGTTGTTAGTTTGTTAGTCTGTTAGCTGATTATTTGATTGCATTGCATGAGCGTTAATTTTTTGCAATATAAGAAACATGTCCTTGAACTGGGAGGCAACCAAAAATTGAAATTGGTGATATATTCACTTGTCGTGGACTGCAATACTGGCTTGCCTTGATGAGAATATGTTTGTGAGAGCATGTGTTTTCTGGGGGGATGCACCTTGCATGTAGCACACTGGATAATCATTACTCATTAGGATTGAAATATTGAATACTACTATATACAAACTTAAGAACATTAGAGGCACCGACGCACCGGGCACCGGAATGTGTTTTTTTTGGGAAGATTTATTTTTAGACGAAAATCGGTTGCCGGTTGGTGATGTGTATATGAAAATTGATGGCACAACATGGCACGGCATGACACGGCACACGATTAAGGGCCGGCACGGCACGACCCAACATGACAAAAAAGGCACGTCACGACACGACAAAAAAAGGCACGACACGACACAACACAACCTGACAAAAAAGGCACGGCACGACACGACCCGACAAAAAAAAGCACGGCACGACGCGGCACGATTAATTAATCGGGCATGGCACGACACGACACGATTTTATAAAGGCACGGCCCGACACGACCCGACAAAGCAAAATGGCCCACTACGGCACGACACGGTAAGGCACGGGCACGGTATGGCACGGCACGCCATGGCACGATGAAGTAAACGGGCACGGTACGGCACGACACGAAGCACGATTGGCACGGAAAAAAATGGCACGGCACGGCACGACAGGCACGTTTGACACCCCTAATACTACTACAACAATTGGCGGGTCCTTGTTCCTCCACTTAGGCCCATTCCACAACTCTAAATAAGTACTTATTTTTTAAGAAGGTAATTTTAAACTAAAAAATGATGGGTTTATTAAAATCTAAAAATATACAATATGGATCTTATTTTAAAGATCTCATTGAAATCTTTAATACAGTACAAAAAAAATTAAAAAATTATTTTTTAGTTTGAAAATATGAAATAAGTACTTATTTTTTAAGAAGCTCTTCTGAAACAGGCTCTCAGGCGCCATTTCCCCTCGAACTTTTCACCATTCAGATGAACTCCACTTTTCTTGTAAAGCATGGATTTTACTTTAAAAATCAAATAGTAACTTATTTTTTGTATTTTTATTATTCAAAAAAAATCGCTGTGGGTTAGTTTTGCATCAATTTTTTGCGACTTATTGATTTGTCTCGGTAAGAGGAATCGAAAAAGTATAAATTTGATCGAACTCATAATTTAAAGACAAAAATAAGTAGAAACAATTAATTTATTTTTTGTTTTTATTCAAAAAATTATGAGTTTTGATAAAAAAATTTTACTTTTCCGATTCCTCTCATCGATACGAATTAATAAGTCATAAAAATTTGAAGCAAAATAAACAAATGTAAAATAAAATTCAAATATAGACAAAAAAATAAGTTACGTAACTTTTCAGTCCAAACCTACCGGAGTAACACTTTTTGCACTTTTAGAAAAATTACATGTTTTGTCTTTATTTAATTTTTTTCACATTTGCTAGTTTCGCGTCAAACTTTTGTAGATTATTAAGTCATCTCGATGAGACGAATTGGAAAAGTAAATTTTTTTTCTTTTACAAAAACCACTTTTAAGAAGAAAAAAAATTTGTTGTTGACTTTTTTTCCTTGTTCAAGTTCTCGCTTAATTATGCACATAGGAGTTGATTTATTTAAGGCTTCAGATTTTTAATTAGGCATTTTTGTGCGAGTAACAGAGTAACGAAAGTGCTACATATACAATAATTTAAACACAGTACTAAACACAATCTTTTACATATATGTGGGGTCTACACAATACATACATAACAATCCAAACACAACATGCTTGACCGATTCCTAGACCTAAAATAATGGGTTGCCCAAGCATAGGGTTGAGATCGACGTAGCACAATATCCGATAAGTCTGGAGTCGAATCTACAGAGACGGTGATGTGTGCTGACTAAAAACTCAAGTTGTTACTGATTAAAATGACTCTTAGGTAGCCATCCCTTGTCAATTGATTGAGATTAACTAAAATCTAGAAAAATATTTATTCTTTTCAAATAATTAAAAAGGAGGTACGATCGTAGGATTCATAGCACTCGCAACCAGTCCAGATTAGCTTGCTCCACTCAGTGTTCTTAAAAAGTTCGATTTTAGTGAGAAAAAGATACTCTCAAAGATGCGAATCTTTATGGTCGCCGATCACCCATGCGCAGCGAAGAATGAGTTTTGGACCCCCGTTTCCCATTCACACGGGGTCCGATAATGCCTAGGTTCATCTAATGAATGTTCTTTGTTAACCTAAAATTGCTTTTTCTTTATTGTTTGAACAGAATGTATCCAAATTGGTCACGGCGTGCTAATCACCACGCGATCCTACCTTTACGACTACTTACTCAACGTACATCAAATAAAAAACGAAAGAAACTCTAAATTCAAACATGCTTCTATTACGCAAGACGATAAACAAACAAGAAATATAAATTAATCCAATACCAGCGAATAACTTTTATTAAAAATAAAAATAAAAATTAATTATCAGAGTGCGAGTAATTGAGCAAATCTTGAAAGAAACAAAACTCGGAAGAAAACTATCGTATGTCTATTGCTGTAAGGCCTTGTTCTAGAAGGCTTCTTATTTTATAAGTACTTATTTTGAAACTTCTTTTTAAAAAATAAGAACCTTTGTTCTACAAAACCTAAATAAAAAGTCCATTTTATATTTTCAAACTCAAAAATAATGAAAATGAAAAAAAAAATCAATTTTTTTTTGCACCGTATTAAAGATCTCAATGGGATCTATCAAATAAGATCCATATTGATAAGAAAATTATTTGCATAAGCACATGATTTTTGAGCTTGAAATTGCCTTGTTAAAAAATAAGGAGTTGCGCTATTAGTAATGGGCGCAGAGGAGGGAAATCGTACGAATGGCCGATCCGAGCCGTCCAAAAATTCTAAAAAAAAAAACCGAGGAGGCTTTGCAGGAATCAATGGCATCTGAGGTGTGTAGAGCAATTGATCCGCGCACCCATTTTTCGTGTGAAATCATATACACGAAAAAGGTGTGCTCAGATCAAGCATCCTACGCACCTCAAATGCCGTTGATTCTTGTGCTGGCTCGCTCGAATTTTTCTTTATATAATTTTTGGATGGCTCGGATCGGCCGTCCAGTGGCCGGAGACGGCCCGGCGTGGCCATCAGTACGATGCACTCGATTTCCTTCGTTGTTCCGCTGCGCAGCCCTCTGTCTCTTTTTTTTTACTGTATTGCCTCCTTTTGTAACCTGTAGCCTACTTTGGGCCCGCCAAATACACGTGTGAGTTGGAGTATTTCCTGCAACCCATTTCACTTCAAGCACCATTGTGCCGTGGAAGAAAAATTATATGGCGCAATTCACGCTTTGATCGGCAACTAACGTATTAAGCTTCTAAACACCTACAACACACAAACTAAGTATATATTAAGCTCTTATTAACAATATAAATAGACTTAACATAGACAAATTAGGGAGCGCTAATATGAACATTTATGCACCTATCACAACACCAAACAACATACACATGAAAGCTCCACATATATATGAAAATTGTATTTTGGTGTTGTATTTAAATTATTATATTCTTAACATTTTTGCTGGGAGTAAATTTGGCAAAGCAACAAATCCAAAGAGCACTCAAGTCATGATGGTGACATAAAGTGATTTTATTGTCACAAGTCAGGATGTATAAACGATGCACTATAGCACCCATTAACCAGAGCATTAATTGAATTCGATATTCATATCCGGATATGTGGTCACCTTAGATATTAATTGAACTCGCCATTCATATCCGGTCAAATGAATGGATAATAACGTAGATTTTTCTTTTAGGTTGTGTTGGACATACTTGTGGTACACATATTTTAAATTCCAAGTATACTTTGTCACTTTTCTTATTCAAAAATACTAAAGCCACACACAATGTATTATTCAAAATTTTCTTAAAATTAGCAACCCCGAAATTCCATCGGGTGTTAACTAGGTATTATAAAAAAAAAATTGGTCCATTTTTTCAAAGAATTGTGATTTTATTTTTCATTCGTTAAATCTAATCTACTCTATTTTAGGGGTTTGGAGAGAGAAATGTGTGCTTATGAAAATCAAACCATGTCCAAGTGCATTATTGTACGAAACCCAACCACACTTGTGTCCCCACTAATAAATAGGTCCTTGATAGCTTTCAAAATCAGTCGATATTTCCTCCCACTTATTGCTCATTTATGAACACCCACCATCCTTCAATGGGTGTAGCTGTTTAAGTGATTGCTTAGGTTTGACAATAAATAGTAAGGTTGAGGCTCCTTAATATTTTTATGAGTAAATAAAATAAACAGTAATCTATCTGAAAAGTACAAAAAAATACTCCCTCCGTTTCTTTTTAAATGTCCTACTTCGTAACTCCAATTTATTAGAAAGATATCATCATTACACCTTTCACAGTCTACACCAGAGATTTGAGCAAATTCGGGTTCAATTTAGAGGACTGATGCACATAATACCCCCTTACAGATTGCTGCCTGTCTTCTTAATATGCTTCCGAGAACCCACATACCATGGCAAATCAGTCAACACTCTGCATCACAGCATCCACACCCTCAGATTTGTGTTGAAAAATCTTAGAGTTTCTCTTTCCAGATAAAGTAGATAGTAGTTGCCAAAGATAGTTTGTATAGAACCTGAGGAAGATCATCCCCCTTCAAAGTATTCCTTATCCAATGCCAAAGATAGTTTGTATAGAACCTGAGGAAGATCATCCCCCTTCAAAGTATTCCTTATCCAATCCAATTCCTGAGCCAGAACACCCGGAGTTCTTGAAACATTGTTCTTAGCCATCACCTGCCTCCACAATTGAGTAGAGTAAGGACAGGTTAAAATAAGGTATTGATGGCTCTCAGGGACATCGCAACACTTAACGCACCAATTGATACCAATTAAACCCCAATTTTGAATTCTGTCCATGGTACGTAGATACTCTCCCCAACACAGCCATCCATTGGATGATAGCCCATTTTGGAACCAAATAATCTTGCACCATGGAACTCTAGGCAAACGGTGTCTCAAGGCCTGCCAAGTAGATTGGATGGAAAACATACCAGTTGCAGTCAAAGACCAGGAAACATGATCTTCTTGAGTTGAGGAGGGCAACTCAATTATATTTTTGTATAGCTGCTCCTCTTTCTCTTGGATTTTGTTCTGCAAATTCTTGTGATTGTGAAGTGTGAACACAATTATCACTTCAAAGTACAGAGCGCTTTCCTCTGAACTCAGTTATCTGTTGTGTGGTGTCCGCTAAGACAAGCACAACGTTTTAACCAAGAATGAACAGATAATACATGCATGTACGTAGGATCAGTAAACGAACCAAGCAACTCGAATTTGAGCTCATGTAAGATCGGTTTGTTCCCTTGACAAATAAAGCTTGAATTTTTTTTAAAGCTCATTAAGCTTTCAAACCTGCTACTCGGCTGTTTAGCTTATATACTGTGAAAAATGCAAGATACTCGAGATTGACTCGTGATCGGCTCGATTGACTTTCATTTGAGACTGGCTCCTCTAATAAGCAAGCCAAGCTTGGACATACTTTTGAGACTCATTATAGTTTCAAAACAAACTAGAATGCTCTGCTCGCTTAATTATTAGTCCTCCTACGTGTAAATATTAATGTGAGATGTTGTACTTGTATCGAAGTATCAATATAAGATACTTCACATGCATATGACCTCAGAGTTGATTGTGGGTGTTTTCTCGGATTGTGGGTGAATGTGCAGATTGAATGGAATTCGATTGGAGGAGAAAGAGATGAGGGAGAAAGAACTGTTAAGAGAAATAATCGAGCAAGCTGAAGAGTACAAAACTGAGTTCTACAGGAGGCGGAAGCTAGCATGTGAGAACAACAAAGTTGCTAACAGGGAAAAGGAGAAGGTAATATAAAAAGGGGGAAGTAGAGAATTATCAGATTGCTTACACTTTTTGATTCGGTTTTTGTTCTCTTGCTTGTGTTGGGATTGTGGCAGTTGATGTTAGTATTATGTGTTTGGTACTAAGGCATCGATGTCTTGAATTCGCCTACCGGGAGGGATCCTTTTCAACATGTCCTTTCTGATTTTTTTATGATGCTGTGACCTTAGTATTTCGACAATAATGACTTGACTAGAATTCAAGCTTCATGAATGTCTATCGAGCAGGTTGTTATGGAGTTGAGTCTTTTTTCGACAATTTATGAGCAGTTTCGTCCTCTAAATTTATAGCATCTTAGTACAAATTTTGGAATATGGAAGTTCTGTGGTTCCAATTTTAAGATGGATTCCCCGCTGCCAAAAAAAAAACCTCGTCTAAGAAATGCCAAATATTGTATATGCTAGCTAGTCAGGTCAAATGGAATAGATTGTGTTCTTTAATCTCGTAGCGTATGAGGAAACGCTAGTTTACAGAGAGAATTTTAAAAGCAGTTTTTATGTCACCAAGCGAATAGGCGACTTAGAGAAATTACTCCATTGATTAAACGTTTCTCTTTGGATCTTAGGAATTTATATTAGTCTTGTGGTGAAATGAACTCGGAGCCATAGAAATTGGGCATTTGTTTCAGCTCGCTATAGTACAATTTGATGGCATATTGTTAGTACGTAAACATACCCTGTGGTTTTTCTATCGCTGGCCTTCTACATCAAATAATGAAAATCTACTTGGTGACTGAATTTGCGGCGAGATACTGCAATTTCATTCTGCACTATGCCTGGGTTTTTTTTGGTTATACGAAGGATATGCAGATTGGCTACTCTACATACCTGTCGGAGCATTGCCCGCACCACGCATCTATTTGCTATCCCACTGTGTGCTCTAAGCGCCCAGGAGTAGGTTTGCCCCACCAAGCAGCTAACCACTTGCTGGTACTATGTAGGCATTTAAAGCATGTGAAATTTTGATTGTCGGAGACGGACTTTACAGAGCAGTTGACCTCTAGCCACCACCATTGGTGTCTGCGTCGCTATCTATTGCATATGCACACAGAGAATGTTTGAGTTCTGAAATAAATTTAGTTCCTCAGCAACTTTGAAATCTCTAATTGGCAGATATAATCAAATCGTGAAATTTAATTAAGCCCATGCCACATCTTTGTTTTCCTGACTTGGATCCATATTGCAGCTGTTTTAGGAAAAACAAGAGACATTCCACAGAGAAGCTAACAGGAGTTACTGGAAAGCAATTGCAGAGCTCATCCCCAACGAAGTATCGACAATAGAGAAGATGGGAAAGAAGGAGAAAGCAAAGCAGCCTTCCATTGCTGTGATCCAGGGCCCCAAACCCGGTAAGCCAACCGATCTTTCAAGGATGCGCCATATACTCGTGAAGCTAAAGCATAATCCACCACCCCACATGAATCCTCCACCCCCACCACCACCTTCATTTGATACCGAAAACGATGACAAAACGAGGTCATCACCTCCGGTTGCAGCCACTAATTCTCAGCTCCCAACGTTTAGTTGTTGCTTGAGAGAGGGAGAGAGTCGTTGCATGCTATATATGATTCCCCTTGTGAAAAGTTATTAACCTAAGTATATTGTTGAGATTGTATTGTAGATCATTTTAAAATATGTGAAAGTGGCTTGTTAGTTTGAGAGATGTAGGAGCATTTTCCTTCTGTACAAAAGCTTCAGTCAATCCTATTGTACGTACTGCCAAAAAAATTACTTTCATACAGTATATGGTTTGCTACGCTTCATTACGTCATCCGCACTAAATTTCTGTTAGGTTATTTCTGGATCATTCTTTAGTTTGAATTTGAATGTTTGCAGATAGTTCAGTAGAGATTACAAATGTTCCCCTTTCGTTCAGTACTCTTTCTATCGTAAGCGTGTCATACGACAATGACCTTGCCGGTACAAATATAAGGTTTCAATTGTGTTGTAACCTCAAACCTCGAACTAATGAACAATAATGCTTGAGACAGAGACATACGGACACAAATGTGATGGAACCATTCAATGGATGTGCATAGAACTGACACGCATCGCGGGTATCTAGATGTCTATTCGTAGGCACCGTTCACCTCCAAATGGCTTAACCAACAAAATGGCAACCGCCTATTAAAAACAAGCAATACATGACGGACAGAAAAAGAAAGAAAGAGAAAAGATACCTGAGACTTGAGACTTGAGACTATCTTATTTACGGAGGTGCTGTAAATAGTCAGCACTAAGGGGTTGTTCGGATAAATAAGCCAAAGTGGCTTATTTTTTGTCCTTATTCAAATTTTTTTCGTATTACTTGGCTTATTGTCAATTTTTTGGGGATTATTGCATTTTCATGACAAGAGGAATCTAAAAAGTAAAATTTTTTGACCGAAATCCAATTTTTTATTTTTTTTGAATAAAGACGAAACAAGTGGCTTATTTTCGTTTTTTTTGGATTTATTTGGCTCATTTTTTGAGGGAAAGCCAATGGCTTTTTAAGCCGAACAAGCCCTAACCAATCTCAGTCATCTATTTGCGCATGCAATTAATGGCTGAGATTCGTTTTTAATTATGATCGATCACAATTAACTTTTTCCCTAAAAAGTTTCATTAATATCTTGACCGTCCAAAGTCACGACTCAAAATACATGTGTGAGATACACATCTTCTGGCTGAATTAACAATAGAGTACATAGCAAAGATATATGACTCGGCCGGGGCCAATCAATGATTTTTGTCAAGCCCAATTTGTTGATCCAACTTTTCATTTCAGAATCAATATCCTAAATTTTGAAAGAAACTTGCAAGAATGGATCAATCATTTACACATATCTAGTTGAGCTGATTTTTTTTCAGACCCATTCAAAGAATTATTTTAAAATTAATGAACGGTTCGAATTATTCGTGTGGAATTCAAAAATAGGCCCCGTGTGCTATATGTACATTTTCAGTGCTAGATGTACCCCTGGCTCCGTCAATAGCTTCTCGATGAGTTTTACTACTACTTCGGAAAGCATCTCCAGCACTTGATTCATTCCGGGTCTTTGAAATCACGCAGTTGCTCCAAAATCTTTCCATGGACAGATGGACTTGGATACGATGTTGAAGCAATTAAGCCAAATGGAGCTGATGCGCTTGAACAAGTTGACCAAATTTGCGTAACTGGTAAACTATAAGACTGGATCATTAGATTCAGAAACATTCCCTTAGATTCTACTTGAGGGAAATGTTGATGATCGTCCTCATGGGAATAAGATATTAGAATTAGAATTTTCACACAACACTCATTATTACTTTCAAAATAATAATACAACAAATATCTGGTCACACGCATAAACAATGAGGGAAATGGAAACCCCCAAGGGGGATATCCCACGGCTCTCTTTCTCTCTTAAATATAAATCACACAAACACACGACTTATAGATGCTTCTCTCTCTCTCTCTCAAATATACTTCGCACAAAAACACTACCCAGTACCCATAGATGCACATTACTAGTACTTCCAACTACACCATTATAATTCACACCCACCTTTGGACCCATGCCACTTGATTTATTAACCCCATCTCTTTGTTCCCTTAGCTTCATCAGCCTTTACTCACGACTCCGGCCTTTTCGAGCACTTGGATATCCTTATCAGAGTTCACGAGCATGTCCATGAGGGATGCATAGGATGAAATGTGCTGCGAAACGCCAGGGCAGCACTGCTCAAAGGCAATGAGGTTCCTCAGTAAAGACTCCGTGCGGTTGTATATCTTAAGTGGCGGTATTTCGAAACGAGCCCTATGATACCACCAAAATAGGCCTTCAGGTTCAGTGAACTGGATCTTGAACAGATTGTTTGCCGTACCCGTACCAGGTAGAAACTTGACTCCTGCGTAGACAAGTTCTGATGCAGAAGGCATGATCAGTACTTCTAGTTCGCTTGGACTAAGTTTTTTCCTTTTTGTTTGATCATGCGGAAGGTAAGCATCATGTATTTTATGAAGGATATGATGGTACTTGGCATTACAGCGATCGCTATTACCACTTTGAACTTCTTCTTCTGCTGCTGCTGCTGTAGAATTTTCCAATTTGTTGCCAAAAACCCTTAGGACACAGTCACGGGGCGAACACCAAGTTTTTGCGTACTACTGTTTGTGGAACTTCCTTCATCTGGACTCATGATCATGTTGCCATAGTACCCCCACACATAATCGGTGAGCAACCAGTGCTTGTCAAGACGATTTGGGATCTGAGCCCCAGTGAGTTGGAACAATTTCTCAAGTACTAAGAGTGGAATCTGGTTCTCAAGGAGTAGCAAGTCGTATACCACAGTGTAGGCTGTCAAACTGTTACCAAAAATAGGACCTGATTTCCGTCCCTGCTTTTTGCAATGCAAAATTATTGATTAATTAAGTTTTTGTATCCTTGTTTATTCAGCAAATTATTTGGATTTGATCATATTGAAATTCAACAATACTAGTCTAACGCAACAAAATCTAGATAAAAAATTAATTTAATTTTCCACTCAAATGTTACACATTTGGCAAGGAAATATAGTTTTCGTTCACTAGCAAGATGAATGCGTGTAGGTGAAGAAAGATGAATAGACGTATATGTTGATATTATTATTAGTATCATTATGCTCGGCAAAGGAAGAATTTAAGTAAATAATCGGAAAGGATTACGAATAATAAAAAGAATGTCTGAATGTGGGCACAACGGCATCACATCCAACTCAATCATCCCAACCATGTTGGGCAGGGACAAATCATATGCCACCCACACCCCAAAGGGAATGGTAAGGTTTTGTTATTGCAAAGCCTGAATGAGTGCTTCGTTGAATGTTTTACGATGGGTTTTAATCTTCACATAAAAAGCATGTGGTTGCTTCTATGATAGCAATAGCAAGGCAGAATTTGGTGGAGTTTTCAGAGATGGTCAGGGCAACTAGACGCTCGGATTCTATGGGAAGGCTAATTGTATAACAACAGTCTTGAAGTGGAGCTTTGGGCAATATATAGAGGGTTGACAATCATTCTAGCTAGAGAAAGGAATGCATAGTGTGAAGATAAAAATCTGATTCTAGTGTAGCTGTGATGCTTTGTATTGAAGGCCCTCCAACTGATCATGCTCTTCGGCATACTGTGGAAGAAGCCCAAAGAATTGCAAGAAGGACCAACTCCTTCGTATCACACATTTACCGACAAGCTAATCAAACGGCTGATTGCTCGGTGAGGTTGGTTTACCAGCAGGAAGAAGTGCTGGTTGTTACCTCGAGTGTCTCTTTTGCAGCTAGGGACTTTTGTCTTAGCTGACGCTATAGGTTGTGGGTCATCTTAGGACCAAATGCAGGAATTTTATTTCCTTTTCTGTCTTATGTTCTTAAGGCTGAAACTCTTTGCTTATGATTCTGTTGGTTTGAGTTAATGTATGGATGTGCGGGAGATATCGTTCTTTCTGCTTTAATTATTTATTTTATATTTCTGATTTGCTGCTGCTACAGCTAGGTTTGCTGGGCTTGGTTTTGGTTAGATTTGCTGCTGCTGCGGCTAGGTATGCCATAATTTGATTTAGATTTGCTGCTGCTGCATAAATGGACTTTGAAAGATTTATGCATGCTTTGGAAGATTTTGGCATGGCAGAGAATTTATTGCTCTTGGAAGATCTCCTGGAAATCTCACGCGTGATGAGCATTGAATGCTCTTGGACGTTTTCCCTTGGTTTCTCCCCATAAATACATGTGGTATTTGAGAGGTTGAGAGTGTGGGTAGTAGGAGAGAACATACAGAGAACAGAGAATAGAGAGTGTAGAGCTGTGAGGGCTCCTCCTTCGGGGGGGAGCCGAGGTCCTCCGTTGAGGGAGTGATACACAAGTGATAGTGAGGCTATTGTATTGAGTGTGAGTTATTGTAATCCTCCTCTACCGATAGTGAATCCTCTGTCCTCCGTGGATGTACCCATTGTTTTGGGGAACCACGTACATCTTTGTGTTGTGTGTGATTGATTGTTGTGTTTGGTGTGTGTGTGAGTGTGTGGGCAAACCTGGGGCACAATGGTATCTATATATAAGCCTTGTAGAATTCTCTAGAAAGTATGAATGAAAAATCTGAGTGGAGTGTTTTCCCCCATTGCTCTGTTTCCGTGTGTGTGTTCTCCCCGACACAATTAGCGGCAATCAATTGCTAGCTTGATTCACTAATCTCCACCAGTTAATCAAAGGCTTAGGGTAATCTCAAGTCAACAGTTTCCTTCAAGGTGCAAAGAGTGCATCTGGGTCTTTCTCTTGGATGAAGATAGTTGTTTCCTTACTGAGAAACCTTTTTGGATTGATAGATTTTGGGCTTCTGTTTTTTCTTGTACTCTTGTTTTAGGTTTCTCATCTCATATCTTTCAACCTTTTGTTGGATGATATTTCTTTCTTTGGGTCTTTCACTTTGCTTCATGTATCAACGATAATCATTTGGCTAGTGTTGTTCCCCTTTTTCTTTTATGTTTCCCTCGATCTACCATTTATCGAGTTATCAATACAATCTTTTTGCCGATATAAAAAAAATTTGTATAACTGATAAAAGAGTTTATGCAGACAACATATAGGAGTATGACCAAGGGAAAAACTAGGAATTTGGAGGTGTTTGTCATTACGGTGAAGAGGGCCAATAGAGATGAGGCGAGGGGTGTAGGCTCTTTCATTCAGCTTACGAAGATCTTCAGGCACCCTATAGATGCTAGCTGAAGAGAAGGATTCGGTTTTCCGGGCACCTACATCGATTTTCTCAACCAGGGTCGATGTAAGGCGCTGAAGAGCCTTTTCATCATAGTCATTCATCGCAGCTTGACTCATTTCAGTTGGGAGGAATGGATTTTGTTCAACAACGTAGCAGGTGTTTTATCCTTGGTGGTAAGAGTTCTGGGTGAAAATGGTTTTGGTTCGGATTTTCCTATTTGGATTTGAGCTAAAGACAGACCCTCTCTACATATAGAAGGCGCACAGGCTCAGTTTGAATGACCAGAATCTTTAGTAAAAATAGGAATGTGATTATTAGGAATCAAATTCCTATGAATTTTATTTAGTGGGAATAGGAATATGATTACTAGGAATGAAATACCCAAGAATACAATACCTGAAGTAATTTTATTTCAGTGTTTGGATTAATTCAGTAATCTTATGCAGAAATCAATTTTTTTTTGAAAATTTATCGAAGTAAATATTTCCTTTTTTTATTGATTGAGCCAAGAATCTAAGATTCCCATGGGGTAATGGAGGGATCAGATTTTCACTCAATCTGGTAATGTGATTCCTGGTTGCACGTATTGTTAGGAATCACAATTCTATTCCTATCTCTCCCAAACATGGGAATCCTAATAGTGTAGTATCACATTTATATTCCTGTTCCTTTTAAAAGTTGGAATCATGGAAGTATAGTATTACATTCCCAATCCTCCTCAAAATTTCTATCATCCAAACTGAGCCACATTTTAATTGGTGCGCTCAGATATTTACCTTGTTTTCTTTTGAGTAGTTATTTACATGTACAAGAGCATCATCACATGGTGCTACGAATCATTTCAAAACCACATACATATAGGGCGGCAATGCTCTCGAACCATTTCAGAACCACGAATCTATCTGCGCTTTATAACAAAGTTATCAATTCCGTAAAGGCAAGAGTGCTTTTTTCCCTATTGGGACGCGAGGTACATACCAGAATCAATTTGTATCACAGCACCGTTTCGGTTTGAATGCAATATATTTAATGTGTTTTCAACATATATTCAGATGGACAAACACCTTAGAATAGATAAATAAAACCTTAAGAATTAAGATGATTAACATATATTGGTATAAAATCTAAGTTCTATTGAATTATCAATAAATTTAACTCTTTTTAAGGAAGATAAATTTTTTTTTGAATGGCGAAAAATTTATTAATCTTTGAAAACACATTACAAAGATTAAAAGAATCCTAAGCAGCATCAAACTGAAAAAGAGAAAACCCACGAGGGGAAACAACAATATCCAACGATCATATGCCAACAAGAACCCAAAGGGAGAGAATAATATATATTTTTTAATTACCGAGATTCCGGTACAAACTCTGCAATAACCAGTCACGTTTACATAACTGCACAAAACATACAATCTAATCTAACTTGTAGGTTTGACCAGAGATGTGGCTCTTAGTTTATTTAGTTGTGGCTTTCAAGGAGGAGATTTTGGATTCAAGTTTAGGTGGAGAGATTTCGAATCTCCTTTAGTTGTTAACTTACCAATTTTCGCTAACCCCCATTAATATATACGATACTAGTAATGTATGCGTTCTATGCACGGTTAAAAAAGTTATAGTTGTGTCTTTTACTGTTCTCGTGTATCGAACAAGTACCACGCTAGTTGATAAAAATTATAATTTAGCAAAAAAATCCATCAGTGACACAACTCTAGTTGGTAGAAAATATAGTTAAATAAAGCATATAAACAAAAACTAGAAAGTATTGATTTTTATTTATTATTTCTTTATCTAATTAAACAATCCTCCAATTTCCCTAAAAGATATCTCTCTCTCTCTCTCTCTCTCTCTCTCTCTCTCAAAGAAATAATCAATAAGTATTTGAATTGGTATGAAGTTTGTCTTCCACCCAATTTTGTATATTGCTTCACGATTTTCTAGTCCTAAATTAATGGGTTGCCCCAAGCGTAGGGCGGAGATCGACGTAGCATGATATCCGGTAAGTCCGGAGTCAAATCCACAGAGACGGTAATGTGTGCTAACTTAGAACTCGGGTTGTTATAATTTAAGCAGGCTTTTAGGCAGCCACCCCTTGTAGTTTTGATTAAGATTAACTAAAACTTAAGAAAACAACTGTTATTTTTAAATAATTTAAAGGAGGTATGGTCGTAAGGTTCATAACATTCGCAACCAGTCCGGATTAACCTGTTTCATTCAGTGTTCTTAAAAACATTCAACTTTAGATTGAAAAAGATACCCCGCAATATGCGAAACTCTATGGTCGCCGTTTATCCATGCGCAGCAGATGGGATCCAATAATGCTCGGATTCGTCTACGGGAAGTATTTTATCAATCTAAAATTATTTTTTTTATTACTTGAAAATAGGAGCATTGCCCGAACTGACTACGATGTGTTGATCACCCCGTGACCCCACCTATACAATTACTCACTCATTATTAAGAAAGAAACAAAGGAAATCCTAATTTGAAACATACTTCTATTACGCAAGATAAAAATAAACGAAAGATCTAAACTAAACAAGAACCAACGAACAACTTTTATAAGAACTAAAATTAAAATGAATTATCGAAATGCGAGTAATTGAACAAAGTTTCAAATAGCTTGAAAAGAACAAAACTCAGAAAGAAAAACTGTCGGGAACCAAATTGTTGCAGCCCCGTTCTCTGTTTACTTCCGCCCGAAACTTTTCTTGTCCGCAGTTTTTTTCTGTTTCGTCCATGGGAAATCAGATCTCGGCAGCCCCGTTTTTGTTTCCGTCCTGTGACAGCGTGAAAAGAGATTGCAGTGCAAAACCCTTCTTTCTCCTCTTTATCAATCACCAGTGGGCCCGCCAGCCACACTCCCCAAAAATCACTAAGAATCTGACTTGCCCTTAGTCGTACAAAAAGCCCTGGGCCCACCAAAAAAAATAATGAATTATATGCCCGAATATAAGTGTTAAATGCCCGTAGTCTGATCGGCATCTTGTAGTTTCTTCCGGTACGAACTTCAGCCCACTCGAGTTAATTCGATCATGGACTTTGTTTGACCATAGAGAATTCAACTTTGCGCTTCATGCAGCCGACGGGCTAAATAATAGTTGTTATCATCATTTTCCTACAAATTAATAATTCGACGTGATTGACCAAAAAGATAATAATAATTTCCAATTAAACGCAACTAACGACCGACAAGTATAAATAAGGGGGCCTAAATGAGTACATTTATGCACCTATCATATATATATACATTATTTGCATGAAACTATCTTTTTTCCTAAAGATATTTTGTTTAGGAAAAAAGATATTTTGTTTTTCATTTTCAGCAATGAAAGAGGTTGGTGGCCCAGTTTTGATCAGTTTCAATGAATGGGTACCTTGATTTTTCTGAAAGACCTAATGTGAAAACAAACGCAGTTTGACGCAGTTTGATCATATATATATGTGGTCACAAATTACTGAATGCCATGTCACAAAAACAAAAACAAAAACAAATGACTGAATGAGCAATAAGTAGGGGGAAATATTGACGGATTTTGAAAGCTATCAAGGACCGATTTATTAGTGGGAAAGCTCTCAAGGACCGATTTATTAGTGGGAAAGCTCTCAAGGATGAAGGACCTATTTATTAGTGGGGACACAAGTGAGTTGGGTTTCGTACAATAATACTACTCGTATTGTAATATCGCTTTCATATCTTCCTTCATAAAATTCCGAGAGAACTGGTATGTTCTTCTTTTTCTTTTTTTCTCGACAAAAGAAATTTATTAATCCTTGAAAAAGAGAAACAAAGATTAAACGGATTATAGGCATAACGACTAGTGCCACCCGAGACCCAAGAAACCAGAAAGACAAGATGTCAACCAAAAACAAAACCCTACAATGACCACCCAATTAAGCCAAACCTCCTAAGACGCGCACCTTGAAATCAAAGAAACTAAGACGAAACAAGCGCAACCTCCAACACAGAAACCACCATAAAAAAAAATGTACATGAATGCTACTAGCTAGGAACCTCAAAAGCAAACCTCCAAAACAAACACGAACCGAACCAATTGAAACTTTGGCCTTTTGGTAGTTGCTAATTTTATCTCTTTTGGACACATAATCACAAGAACGTGAGAAACCATTACATTTTTCATATGCAAAAGACTGTATAGAAGTTAATTTACTTGGTTACACTTACTTTTAATTGTGGATGTTAGATTTTTTTGAAGGATTCCAACCTAAAACCAATTTGTTATAGGTAGAGTAGCCTTGAATATATTAACCAAGTTTAGGTGACTGAGATGATCAATGTGAAATAAAATCTAACACACCTCCTCACGTGCAGTTTGGGCAAGCACGTGGAGATACGAATTCAGGAGACAAGGAGATTTGACTTGCAACCCTCACATTTCCTTTTTAGCCATCCCAAACTGTTTGTAAATTTTTAAAATTAGCAACTACCAAAAGGCCAAAGTTTCAATTTTAGCCCTTTAGTTGTAAGGTGAAGAAAATACTAAGCATAATACAAATCTAGGTAAAAGGGTATTTGTGAAATTTAAACTGTACTTTTTCGCCCAAAAAATTTTAATCAATAAAAAGGGAGAATTCCTGTAATCGACAAACAAATTGGGACCAGTCCTGTCCCCCTCTATTTAGATAACCTTACTCTTGCCGATGTTAGGTCTTCGGACTATGATAGGCGCGTAAATGTTCACATACGCGCCCCTTAATTTATCCTTGTTAAGTCCCATTTATATTATTATTCGGAGTTTAATGCTAAATTTGTGTATCATTGGTATTCGGAGGATTTGGTGCAAAAGATGCGGAATTATAATATTAAACGATGTTCGAAGCTAGTCCATTTGGAGGTCAATATGGAGTGAGGAGTTTAGCGAACTTAATTACTCCAGTACACGGGCATGAGTAACTGGCGAACATAATTTGCAAATCAATTGGGTAGGCCCAATTGATTATTACTCCGTAGTTGATTAACTGGTGGAGCCGAGTGAAGGAATTGGGCCTAAGCTAATTCTTGGCAACTAAAGTGGCCCACGACGTTGACGGCAGCTGAAGAATAGGGTTATAGTATTTTTTACCATATAAAAGAAGACAACAGCAACAGATAGAGGGGATTCCCACGCACGAAGCAGGATTCCTCGGACGAAAGAACGGGGCGACGTCAGAAGCTCCGAAATTACTTTACAGTTTCAGATTTAGGTTCATTCATTCACAGTATTCTTTTCCTTTCAAGTTTTTGATGTTTTGTTCAATTACTCGCATTCTGGTAACTCATTTTAATTTCTGTTCTTTATCAAAGTTGTTCATTGATACTTGTTTATTAATTTATTTCTTTTTCTTATTTCGTATTCGGAAGCATGTTTCAATTTAGGGTTTCTTTTGTTTCTTGTTCGATGCATAGTGAGTAGTCGTATAGGTAGGGTCGCGGGGTGATTAGCACACCGTGGCTAGTTTGGGCACTGTTTCTTTTATCAAACAATGTAAAAATGATTTTAGATTGGAAAATAATTCCCGCGGACGAACCCAGGCATCATCGGAGCCCATGTGAACGGTGTAGACACCCCATTCTGGACTGTCCGGATTAGGCCTTTTACTTTCTTTGTTGCCTCGATGATGATGAACGGTCGAGAACATTTTAAAGTCGATGGAAGGTCTTGAGTTTTGAGTGTTGGACTCTCCTCATTCAGACCCATTTCAAACCCCTTCAAACCCTTCAAATCCAGAGCCAAATAAGCCTCAGCAAAACCATACCTACCTTGCTTACGCCACCTCCTTCTTGGCGTGCGCCAGGAATTTGCCACGTGTCAGACATCGACCGTTGACTGAGTTTGACCTGGCGCACGGCGGTACCTAGGTGGCGTACGCATGGTCAAGGCCGGTCAAATCACCGTTTTTATGTCACGCGCCCGAGACTTTTGCGGCTCCAAAGTACAGGGAACAGTGCCCCTGATGATTATATTCCTCTGGCCCGTCCCCCTCTCTCTCCTACACACCCCATCAACAAGTCCCATGCATTTAATGCATGGGAGCTCCCCTTCCTAACCTAACCAGCCCTCTAACCCAACTGATCACTCCCTCCTCAGTCCACCATTGCTCTATAAATACCCCCCTTGCATTTACTTGCAAGGGGTTAACCACATTAAAGAAGCCAAGTCCATCACTCTCTTCTCTCTTGTTCCTTGCCATCCCATTGAAGGAAAGAGAGATAGAGAAGCTCAGTACACATCTCCCACCCACTGATCAGTCACCACACAGCCTCCATCTTCAACCTCCAAAGCTCACTATCATCCTTCCTCTCTCTTGCACCAAAGGTATACCACCTTTGTGCTGCTTTCTGTTTTCGATCTCTGAGGGGAACCAGAAAGGTTCTGGCTAGTAACTGATACTAGTCCAGGCCCTTCTCTAGTAAAATAAATCAGTCGTAGTGGTCAAATCATGGCGCACGCCAGCTTCGGCAAGCCGTACGCCATCCTTGGCAGTATGTGCACTGCTGGCGTGGGGATCATGAAGAGCCCATTTATTGCTCATTTCCTTTATGTCATCACCTTCTAGCATGCTAATAATCAGTTTACTGCTTTTTGTATAGTAGAGTCATTTGAATGTAGCTTTCAATACCTGTGCCCTTTTTGCTTTATAAGGCCTCTGGGTATTTCTGGTCATGTTCCAGAGCCCAGATGATGTAAAGCCAGACCCTGGTTAGCGTACAAGCCTGGCGTACGGCGCCTGGTGGGTGGCGTACGGCATGTTTGACAACAAGCCAGTGCGTGGCCCTTACATCACAGTTCCATTTTGGCCCCTTATTCCTCCCACTCTGTTTATAGGGTTTGTTGTGCTGTTTTCATGGCTCTCAGCCATTTCTTATGTCTGTCTGCCTGTAATATGTACCTAATCTACATTATAAAATGCGTGGTTTGCCCTGGGTGTGCACTGGTCCATTTCCAGAGCCCAGAGGATTGAGAGTAGGAGCTGTGAGAAATCAGCAAGGTAGTGTACGTCAGCCTGAAGGTGGCGTGCGCAGTTGGCATGCAGTGGCCTGGCCATTGCGTGCCAGCGTGTCGCCTGCTCGCGCACCCGACGGGCAGCGTACATCATCCCGTTGAATTTCTGGCAGTGCTTGTTCTCAATCTATGTTCTTACATCTAATTCAATTCAAGCAAGTAAACTAGCACCCATAAACATTTTTGTCATACAAACTGCAAAATGTTACAGTTTTAATCCCCATTATCTGCTCCCCCGCCCTAACTGGCTAAAAAATGATCAAATGAGAGAAAAATGCAAACGTTTTACAAAAATGCCTGAGTAGAGACCGATCTCCGGATTGGGCGAGAGGGGTGCCATAAAACCCTTCCCCTCTCGTAACCTGGCTCCCGAACCTCAGATATCGAAGGTGACGACGGACCAGTCTACGCCTCTTCAAATCAAACCTTTTTCAAATCAAAGCAAAACGCAGCAAGCGTTCTAGAGTTCGGTTCCTTGTGTATTCCTCCGCTAAAACCCGAGTGGCGACTCTGAATCGAAGTGTTTCGCCGCGCTTTTCCAAAGAGGGCCGCACCCAATGGTTTAAACAACAAAATCCAGAATTTTGGGGCGTGTGCCCACAGTGGCGACTCTGCTGGGGAACATTTGCATTGGTTAGTACTTGGCGATTAATACATAAATGAACAATCTTCCAAAAACCTGTCAAAACAGTACGCTCCGCGCTGCTGAAGAACGGAATGGTAACGTAACAGGATCTCAGCATCTGACCAATCCGAACTGGGGCTTTTACTATTGTTCACTTGTGTAGTTTTCTCCAAGTATTGATTAATGAAAGTGGGCCAAACTCAAAAAAGCATTTTCACAAACATTGCATTTCTCTCTTCTTCGATCATTCTTTGGCATTCTTCCATTTGCATCGATGTTGGATAAGCCCCGTTGAGGCGTTTTGGGTAACCGGCACAGTTTACTGGAGCCCGGGGTCCTCGAATGCCCAACAACCTTGGACGATGATGAGTCGTAATACCGTTCGACCATTGCTTTGCTGCATGCATTGCAGTGGGAGGTATACCGCGACTTTAGTCAGAGGAACCCTTTTAAGCCAAAACCGGCCTCTCCATGCGTACAAAGCACTAGAACCTTTCAACCTAAGACAGGAACCTGCAGAGTAGGATTACTTGCATCTAACCCCCATAAACTGTCTATGTGTTACTGTTTTCCCTATCGCATGCCTGTACATACATTCATACCAATCTGCGTAGGAGTATGCTAGGGCGGCTTTTAGGTAGTCTCTTCGAGTCTGTCTCATGCCGATTAGGACGCTGCCTTGACCGATGAAGAGTCGTGCATCCCGATGTTGCACGTTGTCAATTTTCAAAGTCCTTGGATCAATGAGACTTTGAGAAATCAATACTTTCTAAGCCCTTGTCTAACGCCTAGTCGAGGTCTCAAAACTAGGAACAACGGAGAGAATGCCGTGATACTTACACCATCCAGGTTAAAGTGCTAATCACTTACACCATCAAGGCTGCTTACGCCACTTCGGTTCCGGTATCACGTCATCTGCACCGAGTTGTTCCAACCTCCAAAGTTGAAACTTCGAGAATGGAGTAGTCAAAGGCTTAGACTATTTTGACATCTCTTAGTGTTAGTCGATTCAAACAAGGATACACCATCGAAAAGAAATCTGAGGATTCTGGCAGCATCCGAACGTCATGAGACAAACTCGTTTCTAGAGTCTAGGAGGACACCGACGACGATGACATGCGCATTGCATTTCTTCGAATTCTTTCAAAAATCTTGTTGCAGGAACGCCACTGAGTTCTCATTTACTTTGCTGTCCAAAGTTTAAGGCCATCACCTTCATCGATCATCAATCCAAAATGGCAGCACAAACAGAGATGGCTGAACTGAAAAGGGCTGTAGAGGAGCTAGGTCACAAAATGGACAAACAAATGATCATGGTCCAGGGACTGGCTGACCTCTTCACCACCATAGCCCCGCAGTCGGATATGGGGCTAATCAAGGAATCCTCTCAAGCCTGCCACGCTCCTGCCGTCGGAAAGTGCTCGAAGGATATGTTCAAAGACCTGGCTGAGTTTCATGAAGCCAGGACTCGCCCGAAGGAGAATGCTGGATCATTGTTCAAAGCCAATGCCGAAAGGGAGGATATGCGAAACAAAGAAACCAATCCTAAAGGCAAAAGAGTGCATCGTGTGGAAGGTGCAGTGTTGTGCAACCACAAAGCAAGCAAGGGTTCCATTTTGAATCCCCAATCCGATCGTCGGAACCCACCAAGGATCTTCTCCCGCTTCTCCACACCTTTGTCCTCGGTGTACGAGAAGCTACTCGAAGCTGGCTTCCTCAAGCCCCTCCTTCCAACTCCTTCACCTCGAACGTTCCCGGCATCTTACGATTCAAGTGCCTATTGTGCTTTCCATCAAATGCCTGGCCATCTCACTGATGCCTGCTACCGCCTTCGACATGCCATTCAAGATCTCATCGAAAATGGCATCATTCCAGCTCCACTCTCATCAAAGCCCGAAGTCATTTCCAAACCCGTGCCTCAACATGTTAGTCAGATATCTACCAGCTCCACTCAAATCAACCCTATCTCCACCATATTCAATCAATCCAAACCAATCGTATCTCCCTCATCCGAACCCGAGGTTAACCTAATGACCATAGGTGAAGTCAAGGTCCACACTGCCAGCACCTGGGTTGACAGTGATGAGGAGCCTGCAAAGGAGGAATTCAAGAGGAAGCTTGATCAATCAAAGGAGAAGACGGACATGCTGTGGTCCTATAGTCATGAGGACTTTGGGGCTGTTGTTCAAGGAGTTCCTTCAAGTGGGTCGGATTGAAGGAGCTGAAGAATCTGAAGTGCTGTTGCTTGGGCCTGTCTTCCTTTAACTCCCACCTCTCTGCAAGGAAGTCAAGGGTAACTATAAAAGTTGCATTTTCAAATCGCGTCTATTTTGCATTGACACTTTTTGAGTCTGGGTCTGACACAGTGTCTGTCAAGTCGTCTAAGTCTAGCTCTGAGTCGGAGTTTGTGCCTCTTGGCCCTCCACGTCGTAGTTTTTATTCGAGTCTTTTTGTTGTACTTGGCAACCCCGAGGGTTTTATGATATGCTTTATCTTGCTTCTAAGTATTTTTGCTGGCTTTTGAATAAACTGTATTGACCCTGACAACGAAGGGATAGATTTCGATGGGATCATCCCCAAGGAAATGTGTTCCCTCGCCGAAAGGGATGACGAAAGGCATGCTCAGCCTATTAAAAGGAAGAAGTAATTTCAAATAAACTTGAAAGATGAGGTAGACCCCCGGAAGCTTCAAACTAGTTCAATGTTGTCCCCAGAAAGGCATTGCTCCAGTTCAGACGTGTTCAAAGAATTCAACAACATCTTGGCATGGATCTCACAAAGACATGCCTGGCAATGATCAGAAGATAAAGAAGCATCGAATCCCCTGGTACCTGATGCCAATCCAGAAAGCAGAAGCTCAGAGGGCTCCAGGCCTTGTACCATGTTCAAAACAGTAATAGCAGCGTTCCATCAAGCGAACATTCAAAATGTGCAAAAGTGGCCTAGAGCGAGGCATCTCCAATCGAGGCAATCAGGACCCTTTCACTGTCAAAGTCATTTCATCTGGGGCTACAATCAAAGCTCATCGACCTCAACAGCAACGAATTCAATGTTGTGGTCACCATGACTCAATTCAAGTGTTGCTTACCCCTGAGAGGAGCTCGTTGGGTCGAAAACCACAAGGGTGGGCGATTCCAAGCAAAAGTTAGAGCAGCCTGCTAGACCGAAAACCTAAGGAGGCGGTCTAGGCAAAAATAAATAGGCAAAATCAAAAAACTCGCTAGGCCGAAAACCTGAAAAGGTGGCACTAGGCAAAAGTTAGAGCGTAAAAGGAGAGGTAAAATACACGAGTGAACCTTGGCCCGAACTATGTTTTGACCTGATTCTCCAAAAGGGGATACGTAGGCAGTCTCTCTCTTCGAGACTCGGTCATAATCTATCAAAGGAATCTCAAGTTTTGGCTTTGGTGCACCATGTTGGCCGCCTGAACTATGTTTTGACAAATCCTTTCTCGAAGTTCGGTCACAATCTGTCAATTGGATCCAAGGTTTGGTACATCGCCATAGTCAAGAAGAAGACAAGCTTCATTTGTGCAGAAGGGGGAAAACCTTTCGTCTTTCAATTTTATTTCAAACTACTTCTTCAATTTCAAAGCTGAGCAAAAGTCTTAAAATATCTGAAGCATCAAAAACAGAACGAAATGCTTGCGAGGCCTAATGGCTCACAGTTTATTCTAAGTTCAGCGAAGTCTGGTAGCCGCAGCGGATTTGTAGTCATCCGCGCTAATCCAAAGTTTACGCGCTTTTGTTCAAAGTTATGCACATTGGTCTCAAACCCGTGCACTTCTTCAATCCAGCAGCAGTCAGAAGCAGTCAGCTATTGCCGCCGATTCATCAAGTTAAAAGCACCTCGAATACCATTCAAGGGAGCTTTTTGCCAAGTTTTGTCATGCCGTGTAGGTCATATGGACCTAATGTGACTGCATGGGGGTGTCGGTTTCAGTCCGGGCCTATATGAGTCATCTCTTTGCGTCTTTTTGTCCATCTTTGCGACATTTTTCGAGTGTTTTAATCTGTTTCCCATTCTGGGGCTTTGTTCTCAATTTTGTTTGTTCGAACAGGTCATTGTATATCTATGTGACCTTATGCAAGTGTCAGTTTCACCTGTTTACGGGATATTTGAATTTTGGCTCATTAAAGCCCAAGATTTCATTTTCCAGCGAATCTAAGAGTCTGCATCCCATCCTGGGGCTTTTCTCCCTTTTTCGTTCGAGCTAGGCAAGTCTACACATATATGTGTGTCTGTGCGTCGACTCAACTCACTTGTCAATGCAAATTAGATATTAGTGGTAGGTTTATACGCTCTTTCTCAAAGCAGAGTCAATAAACTGAAAAAAAATGCAATTTTTTTTTACATTACTACCCTAGCTTCTCTTTTCTATCCAAGCAGTGGAATCATGTGAACAGCAAGAGTATGTCAGCCCATGGCAAAGCAAATCATATCTGTGGGCACATCCGCCTAAGCATCAAGGAAGGGGCACACGGGCCCAATGCCATTACTATGTCAACTGAGGCACACCAGCCCGCTCAATGCCCCTCTATTTTGTCACGCAAGCCCGTAACTCAAAAGCAGCAGGCAATAAAGTAACGAATCTCAGTGGTAGTCCTCAGGCATCGTCGTCCTCTTAGGAGCCGTCCCTAGCTTGCGTCTGCATTTTCGATTTGTGCATGCAATTTGGTACATATATCATTGCATATTGTATATCTACTGTGGAAAACAGGAAAAGTCTATCCAGTGCCAAAGCACGCCTATCTAGTATCGAAAGCAGCAAGGAATCAGGATTTTGGGTTTTCGTACCTGGGATTAAGTCACTGCTGGAACTAGAGCCGAAACCACTACCCAGAATCAATTCAATCAACGACGGCCAGCCATGTCGTCCTTCAAATCAAATCAATCCAATTCAACGACGGTCAGTCATACCGTCCTTCTCCAATCAACGACGGTCAGCCATATCGTCCTTCAAATCAAATCAATCAACGACGGTCAGCCATATCGTCCTTCAAATCAATCCAATCAACAACGGTCAGCCATATCGTCCTTCAAATCAAATCAATCAACGACGGTCAGCCATATCGTCCTTCAAATCAATCCAATCAACGACGGTCAGCCATATCGTCCTTCAAATCAATTCAATCAACGACGGTCAGCCATATCGTCCTTCAAATCAATTCAATCAACGACGGTCAGCCATATCGTCCTTCAAATCAAATCAATCAACGACGGTCAGCCATATCGTCCTTCAAATCAAATCAATCAACGACGGTCAGCCATATCGTCCTTCAAATCAAATCCAATCAACGACGGTCAGCAATATCGTTCTTCAGATCAATTCAAGTCAACAACGACCAGCCATGTCGTCCCTCAAAGTCAATTCAATGCAACGACGATCAGAATGTTGTCCACTTCAATCCATCAACGGCAATCAGCCATATCGCCCGCTTCCAACCCTTCACGGCATTCAGAATATCGCCCGCCGTTCAACTCAGCGGCCGCCCATCTAATCAATCACCACAACGGCGGTCTGCCCGTCTAATCAGTCTATAACAACCGTCCGCCTATCCTGATCCATATCTATGTATAGCAAGTGCAACTTCCAACAGTCTTATTGCTCTGTCTCGGATGGTCTTTGATAAGGAGATTGGCTCTGGTTCCCAACAGATGGAACTTAGCCTACCTGACACGACCTACCCGTGGCTGTTGAAGTTTCTGTAGGCCGAAGAAGGTTCGATCCCCCAGGGTAATGATTTGTCCGCAACTGATTAATCCCCAGGAGAGTCCGCCTCGGCATTCAATGATGGTCTGCCCATCCCCATTTCCCAACAAAGTTCAAACCCTCTTTCAATCAAATCAACGATGGTTTAACGAGTCGTCCCACAACGATGACCGTCTCAAATCAACGATGGTTTAACGAGTCGTCCCACAACGATGACCCACCGTCTCAAATCAACGATGGTTTAACAAGTCATCCCTTAACAATGACCCACCGTCTCAAATCAACGATGGTTTAACGAGTCGTCCCTCAACGATGACCCACCGTCTCAAATCAACGATGGTTTAACCAGTCGTCCCTCAACGATGACCCACCGTCTCAAATCAACGATGGTTTAACGAGTCGTCCCTCAACGATGACCCACCGTCTCAAATCAACGATGGTTTAACGAGTCGTCCCTCAACGATGACCCACCGTCTCAAGTCGATGATGGTTCAACGAGTTGTCTTTAACGATGCCCCACCGTCCCAAATCAACGATGGTTCGACAATCAGAATATTCTTCAATAGGTCTGTCCATCTGCGACTGATTATTCCCCAGAAGAGTCTGCCGCGTCCTGCCCCGAACAAATACCTTCCCTTCAGTCTTGCTTCAAATGCATCTTCCAGCAGCCTTATTGCTTTGTCTCGGATGGTCTTTGATAAGGAGATTGGCTCTGATTCCCAACAGATGGAATTTAACCTACCTGACACGACTTACCCGTGGATGTTGGAGTTCTTTGTATCGAGGACGGTTTGGTCCCCATCAACGGCAATCTACCCGTCTAATTTCAAATCAACGACGGTCCACCCGTCCAATTCCAAATCAACGACGGTCCACCCGTCCAATTCTAAATCAACGACGGTCCAGCCGTCCAATTTCAAATCAACGACGGTCCACCCGTCCAATTCTAAATTAACGACGGTCCACCCGTCCAATTCCAAATCAACGACGATCTATCCGTCCAAGTTCAAATCAACGACGATCCATCCGTCCAATTTCAAATCAACGACGATCTATCCCTCCAATTTCCAATTTCAAATCAACGACGGTCCACCCGTCCAATTTCAAATCAACGGCGGTCCACCCGTCCAATTTCAAATCAACGGCGGTCCACCCGTCCAATTTCAAAATCAAAGACGATCTATCCGTCCAATTTAAAATCAACGACGATCTATCCGTCCAATTTCAAATCAACGACGATCTATTCGTCCAATTTCAAATCAACGACGATCTATCCGTCCAAGTTCAAATCAACGACGATCTATCCGTCCAAGTTCAAATCAACGACGATCCATCCGTCCAATTTCAAATCAACGACGATCTATCCGTCCAATTTCAAATCAACGACGATCCATCCGTCCGATTCGTCTCCTTCCCCCAACAAAGCGTGGAAGATTGTCCCCAGCAGAGTTTGCCTTCTACGGTAGCTCTTGCCGCCCTTCCCGTGCAAATCAAGCAGCGGTCTGTTCATCTATTATGTCCTCTGCGGACAGCAATCTTTCTCAAATAATCTGCATGGCTGAGTTCAGCCGACCAGGTTCTTTAAAGATTCATGTCTTCTTTATCTTGCTCCGGATAGTCAGGAGTAGGGTGTCTAGACAACCTTTGAAGTTACTTACACCAAATCAAAATGGTACTCCAAGTGCCGTCAAAGGGGGGCTTCTGTAGACACCCCATTCTGGACTGTCCGGATTAGGCCTTTTACTTTCTTTGTTGCCCCGATGATGATGAACAGTCGAGAACATTTTAAAGTCGATGGAAGGTCTTGAGTTTTGAGTGTTGGACTCTCCTCATTCAGACCCATTTCAAACCCCTTCAAACCCTTCAAATCCAGAGCCAAATAAGCCTCAGCAAAACCATACCTACCTTGCTTACGCCACCTCCTTCTTGGCGTGCGCCAGGAATTTGCCACGTGTCAGACATCGACCATTGACTGAGTTTGACCTGGCGCACGGCGGTACCTAGGTGGCGTACGAATGGTCAAGGCCGGTCAAATCACCGTTTTTATGTCACGCGCCCGAGACTTTTGCGGCTCCAAAGTACAGGGAACAGTGCCCCTGATGATTATATTCCTCTGGCCCGTCCCCCTCTCTCTCCTACACACCCCATCAACAAGTCCCATGCATTTAATGCATGGGAGCTCCCCTTCCTAACCAAACCAGCCCTCTAACCCAACTGATCACTCCCTCCTCAGTCCACCATTGCTCTATAAATACCCCCCTTGCATTTACTTGCAAGGGGTTAACCACATTAAAGAAGCCAAGTCCATCACTCTCTTCTCTCTTGTTCCTTGCCATCCCATTGAAGGAAAGAGAGATAGAGAAGCTCAGTACACATCTCCCACCCACTGATCAGTCACCACACAGCCTCCATCTTCAACCTTTAAAGCTCACTATCATCCTTCCTCTCTCTTGCACCAAAGGTATACCACCTTTGTACTGCTTTCTGTTTTCGATCTCTGAGGGGAACCAGAAAGGTTCTGGCTAGTAACTGATACTAGTCCAGGCCCTTCTCCGGTAAAATAAATCAGTCGTAGTGGTCAAATCATGGCGCACGCCAGCTTCGGCAAGCCGTACGCCACCCTTGGCAGTATGTGCACTGCTGGCGTGGGGATCATGAAGAGCCCATTTATTGCTCATTTCCTTTATGTCATCACCTTCTAGCATGCTAATAATCAGTTTACTGCTTTTTGTACAGTAGAGTCATTTGAATGTAGCTTTCAATACCTGTGCCCTTTTTGCTTTATAAGGCCTCTGGGTATTTCTGGTCATGTTCCAGAGCCCAGATGATGTAAAGCCAGACCCTGGTTAGCGTGCAAGCCTGGCGTACGGCGCCTGGTGGGTGGCGTACGGCATGTTTGACAACAAGCCAGTGCGTGACCCTTACATCACAGTTCCATTTTGGCCCCTTATTCCTCCCACTCTGTTTATGGGGTTTGTTGTGCTGTTTTCATGGCTCTCAGCCATTTCTTATGTCTGTCTGCCTGTAATATGTACCTAATCTACATTATAAAATGCGTGGTTTGCCCTGGGTGTGCACTGGTCCATTTCCAGAGCCCAGAGGATTGAGAGTAGGAGCTGTGAGAAATCAACAAGGTAGTGTACGTCAGCCTGAAGGTGGCGTGCACAGGGTGTGTTGGCGTGCAGTGGCCTGGCCATTGCGTGCCAGCGTGTCGCCTGCTCGTGCACCCGACGGGCAACGTACATCATCCCGTTGAATTTCTGGCAGTGCTTGTTCTCAATCTATGTTCTTACATCTAATTCAATTCAAGCAAGTAAACTAGCACCTATAAACATTTTTGTCATACAAACTGCAAGATGTTACAGTTTTAATCCCCATTATCTGCTCCCCCGCCCTAACTGGCTAAAAAATGATCAAATGAGAGAAAAATGCAAACGTTTTACAAAAATGCCTGAGTAGAGACCGATCTCCGGATTGGGCGAGAGGGGTGCCATAAAACCCTTCCCGTCTCGTAACCTAGCTCCTGAACCTCAGATATCGAAGGTGACGACGGACCAGTCTACGCCTCTTTAAATCAAACCTTTTTCAAATCAAAGCAAAACGCAGCAAGCGTTCTCGAGTTCGGTTCCTTGGGTATTCCTCCGCTAAAACCCGAGTGGCGACTCTGAATCGAAGTGTTTCGCCACGCTTTTCCAAAGAGGGCCGCACCCAATGGTTTAAATAACAAAATCCAGAATTTTGGGGCGTGTGCCCACAAACGGGGGAATGGGGGTCCAAAACTCATTCTTCGCTGCGCATGGGTATACGGCAACCATAGGGTCTCGCATCTTGCGGGGTATCTATTTCAATCTAAAATTAAACATTTTTAAGAACTCCAAACAGAGCAGGTTAGTCCGAACTAGTTACAAGTGCTATAAATCCTACGATCATACCTCCTTTTAATTTTCTGATAGTACAATCAATTTCCTAGGTTTAGTTAATCTTTCATCAATCATACAAGGGGTGGCTACCTAAGAGCCAGTTTAATTAATAACAACCCGAGTTTTTAGTCAGCATACATCACCGTCTTTGTGGATTCGATTCCAGTCTTACCGGATATTATGCTACGTCGGTCTCCGCCCTACGCTTGGGGCAACCCATTATTTTAGGACTAGGAAATCGGTCAAGTATTTTTGGCGCCGTTGCCGGGGACGGTAACGTGTGTTAAGAATTCGGGTAATTATTTTTTATTTGTTCTCTTTTTAGTTCTTTCTTTTTTTTTTTTTTAATTGTTGAAAAGCAAAAAAAAAATAAAAAATGGCCCAGTTTGCAAGGTGGTATGGAGGTTATGGAAGACAATTTGATTGTCCAGTGTCACTTCCTATATTTTATGGTTTTGGTTCAGAAAATCCTTTTTCACATGTTCATAACCTTGAGGAAGCTTTTGGTAGCGATGAAATGGCTCTTTTACATGTATTTTCAGCATCTTTGCGTGATAGTGCTCTAGATTGGTTTAATTGGTTGAGTCCAAGATTGACATGGAGTGAGATTGTAATACAAATTTTCAATCATTTCAATCCCTCATATGAGACTCATATGCTTTTAGAAGAACTATCCGATTTCTCTCAACATGATGATGAGTCTTTGTCACAGTGTTGGGAGCGATTTAAATTTGTTGTATTCTCTTGATCGAGTTTTAATTGTGAGCTTGGCAGTCTTCTGGTTATCTTTTGCCGTGGTTTAAACCTTAAGCCATGTGAGGTGGATTTTAGGTCTACTGACGAATTCCTGGATAAAACCCCTGAAGACGCTTGGGATTTCTTAGATGAATTAACCCAAAAGCTCCAATTTTGTGAGTTAACTGAAAGTTCTGAGGATTCCAATTTTGATGCTAAAGAAAGAGAGGAAATAGAGTCGCTTCCTGAGGATACGAATTCTGATGGGAGGAAAAAAGAGAAAATTGAACCGCTTGTCATTAGTGAAGGCTATATGCCTTTTGAGGAGTCATCGCCAATAGCTTTTGAGGAGTCATTGGCAATAGTTTTTGAGGAGTCATTCCCAGTAATTGCCCTAAATAATCAAATACTCTCGGCTCTAGATGGTGTCACTCCTCCTTCTGAGTCTCCATTTTCGCAAGAGTTTTTAAATGTAGAGCTGATTGATTTTCTTGGTGTTGATGAATTTAATTTAGCTTATCATCCATATCTTGTGGACTTTGTCAACGCTTTGAAAATTGATCTAGTTTGGGCTAAGCACTTGGTTGAACTTAAGTGTCTAAATCAAATTCGGAAAATGTGCTACTCAAACTATCTTATCTTGTGGCATGGCCGAGTTCAATTTTTGATAAAAGGTGTAGAATGGAGAGCTATGTTTATTGTCTTAGCTCTCGTTGGCATGATAAATGTTCGGTACCTACGTTTGACTGCTCGTATATAATTTTTTTATTTTTTTTTGGTCTGGTATAGCCACCCGTTTCTCACTTGAGAAATAGGGAGAAAAGTAGTACCCGTGTCTTTCGCGTAAAGAAAGTGGATGGTTTTTTTTTTTCCTTTTATTTCTTGCTTTATTTATTTATTTTAGTTATTTTTCTTGCTGTCTTTGAGGACTAACATTGCAGGACGCTTTCGTTCCAATTGGGGGTCTTTCTTCCCACTATCTTATTTCTTGCGTAGTTCTACGTTTCGAGGTGATACCTTTCCCTTCTTTTTCTTTTATGTCATACATTTTTATTCTTTTACATTCAATGAGGGCATCGAATGGTTCAAGTTGGGGGGAGGGATTACTTTGGTAAGTTTTTCAGTTAGAGTCTTGGAAATTCAAAAAAAAAAAAATTCAAAAATTTTAAAAATAGTGGGACTCTTTTTGCATGCGATTTGGCACTTGTTGTGATTACTTGTTGAATAATTGAGTTGAGGTGTGTTGCCTACCATAGTGATATCTGTTTTGGGCTTGGTAATTCTACTTGCTAGCTTGTCTTAAGAAGTTGATCATGACACTTTTGTATAGCACTATTGCACGTCACGTTTATTTGGGCCTTGACCACTTGTGAGCTGTGACTTAACCAATCTTGATGGCTAGATTAGTGGAGACTTATGCCCTAGTGAGCTTTTGGGCCCTATCTTTTATTGGAGTGGGGTCACTTTAACTCTTAGTTTGTCATGGAAAGAGCCTATTTGTTATGGTCTCATTATTTTTGATTGTTGAGTGTTGGAACTTGAATGCATAACATCTCTTGGATTTTGGTTAGTCACACAGATGTTAATTACACCCCTGGGAGAGGATTATAGGCATTTTATTGATATTTGAGCCGGTTCGTTCCTTTGTTTTTCCATTTATCCCTTGTGAGCCACTTTGAGCTTTATATATATTTAGCCTTTTCTTGGTTAGCTCCACCTTCCATATTATTTTGGAGAAAGGCAAAAGTATAAAGGTGTAATTTTTGGATGAACTGTGAACTTTTGTGCTTGAATTGGTGGTGCCCTTTAAAAAAGGAAAAAAAAACAAAAGAAAGAAAAAAATAGAAGGGGTACCGATATAGATGAAAAGGAGGAATCGTGCTTTATTGTTGAAAAATGTTAAAACGTTAGAAGGAGAGATAAAGTGGAGTTGAAAAGAGCAGAAAAAAAGGGCACGCATTGTTAAATTAGCTCCAAGTTGTTTGCCTTTTCTCAAACACGTGATGTTTTACCTCAGCCTTTACACACTTTCAACTACCCAACGTTCCAACCAACATTAAAGTCCTATTTGATCCTAGGGGTGATGGGAAGTGGATTGATGAATGTGAGAGAGAGTTCCAATACTTGGTATTCCATTCATGAGACCATGTGTTCACCATACAAAGCGTTCTTTTCGTGTCATAGTGTGCGAGTGTTTTGATTTCATTTATATAACTTCTAACCGCACACTTGAGAGTTCATACTATGCACCTTGTTTCGAGTGATTTTAGTTGTGAGTGCATGACACTGTGAGGATTGAAATCGAGACTCGGTCTGGAGAGAGCAGTTAGTCATTGCGCACTTTTGGTTGAGACCCATGTCACACACACATGCTAAGCCTAGGTGTCATGGTTTATTTCTTGACTTGATAGCATTTGGAACTATTTACGCCTTCTTATATCTTTGTGGTAGCTGGGCATTCTTTGCTTGATGGACCAATGAGTTGTATGACAAGTTTTGGATTCCAGGTGAAGAGGTTCAATGTGTTTTGTGGGTGATCACTGCTGAAAACCCTCACGAGACTTTACTCGTCCAACCGGGGCCGCTTGGGGGTTTAAAAGAACTATCGATTTTAATTAGTTTTCTTTAGTTGCATTTTGTTTTCTTTGCTCGGGACTAGCAAAGTGTAAGTTGGGGGGTGTGATAGGCGCGTAAATGTTCACATACGCGCCCCTTAATTTATCCTTGTTAAGTCCCATTTATATTATTATTCGGAATTTAATGCTAAATTTGTGTATCATTGGTATTTGGAGGATTTGGTGCAAAAGATGCGGAATTAAAATATTAAACGGTGTTCGAAGCTAGTCCATTTGGAGGTCAATATGGAGTGAGGAGTTTAGCGAACTTGATTACTCCAGTACACGGGCATGAGTAACTGGCGAACATAATTTGCAAATCAATTGGGTAGGCCCAATTGATTATTACTCCGTAGTTGATTAACTGGTGGAGCCGAGTGAAGGAATTGGGCCTAAGCTAATTCTTGGCAACTAAAGTGGCCCACGACATTGACGGCAGCTGAAGAATAGGGTTATAGTATTTTTTACCATATAAAAGAAGACAGCAGCAACAGATAGAGGGGATTCCCACGCACGAAGCAGGATTCCTCGGACGAAAGAACGGGGCGACGTCAGAAGCTCCGAAATTACTTTACAGTTTCAGATTTAGGTTCATTCATTCACAGTATTCTTTTCCTTTCAAGTTTTTGATGTTTTGTTCAATTACTCGCATTCTGGTAACTCATTTTAATTTCTGTTCTTTATCAAAGTTGTTCATTGATACTTGTTTATTAATTTATTTCTTTTTCTTATTTCGTATTCGGAAGCATGTTTCAATTTAGGGTTTCTTTTGTTTCTTGTTCGATGCATAGTGAGTAGTCGTATAGGTAGGGTCGCGGGGTGATTAGCACACCGTGGCTAGTTCGGGCACTGCTTCTTTTATCAAACAATGTAAAAATGATTTTAGATTGGAAAATACTTCCCGCGGACGAACCCAGGCATCATCGGAGCCCATGTGAGCGGGGGAATGGGGGTCCAAAACTCATTCTTCGCTGCGCATGGGTATATGGCAACCATAGAATCTCGCATCTTGCGGGGTATCTATTTCAATCTAAAATTAAACATTTTTAAGAACTCCAAACAGAGCAGGTTAGTCCGAACTAGTTACAAGTGCTATAAACCCTACGATCATACCTCCTTTTAATTTTCTGATAGTACGTACAATCAATTTCCTAGGTTTAGTTAATCTTTCATCAATCATACAAGGGGTGGCTACCTAAGAGCCAGTTTAATTAATAACAATCCGAGTTTTTAGTCAGCACACATCACCGTCTTTGTGGATTCGATTCCGGTCTTACCGGATATTATGCTACGTCGGTCTCCGCCCTACGCTTGGGGCAACCCATTATTTTAGGACTAGGAAATCGGTCAAGCAGACTAGTTTCCGTATCAATAATATCCACAACATTTTTCCGTAAAAAAAAAAGAAGCAAGAAACCTTTCGATAAGGTTCAAAAGGACAAACAGTTCGTTTTAGGGAAAGCGGGGGCATGTTGTACAACTTGCATGTAGTGCATGATCCGAGCCATCGGATGCATGATCCGACGGCTCGGATCTCATCTCAGCATTGGACCATTAAAAATCGTTAATTGTTAAGATATTATTAAGATAAGATCCGAACCGTCAAATGCTCAATCAAATGGCCGAGATGGTGCACAACATTCCATGCCGTGCACTTGTGCACAGCAGAGCCCCAGACAATGTCCAAAGCGAAAAAAATAAACTGTAATTAGTTGGCATGTCCAAAGCAAAAAGTTTAAATAAGGACAAATCAATTGCTCCCACTTTGCAATTTGCTTGTCCAAAGCAATAAAGTTTAAATAAGGACAAATCAATAATTGATGGGTGGAATTGGTACTAAGGCATCAATGTCGATTCACCCACGGGTAGGGATCTTTTTCAACTTGTCCTTTCTGATTTTTTATGATGCTGCAACATTAATATTTTGACAATAATGACTTGACTAGAATTCAAGCTTCATGAATATCTATCGAGTAGGTTGTTATGGAGTTGTCTTTTTTCAACAATCCATGGAAAGATTAGTTTCTCTTTGGATCTTAGGAATGTGTATCAGTCTTGTGGTGAAATGAACTGGGAGCTGTAGAAATGACTGAATTTGCTGTGAGACATTGCAATGTCATTCTCTGCACTATGCTTGGGTGCTTTTTGGTTATAATAAGGATATGCAGATTGGCCTACATACCTATCGGAGTATTGCACTCAGCACCACACAATCATCTGCTATCCCACTGTGTGCTCTAAGTGCTGTTATTATGTAGGCATTTAAAGCACGTGAAATTTAGATTGTCGGAGCATGTTTTACAGACTTTATTTGATCAGTTGATCTCTAACCTCTTACACCACCATTAGTGTCTGCGTCGCTATCTACTGCATATACACAGAGAATGTTTGAGTTCTGAACTAAATTTGGTTCCCCAAGAACTTTAAAATCTCGAATACTCAGATATAGTCAAATCTTGAAATCTAAGCCTATGCCACATCTTCGTTTTCCTGATTTGGATCCATATTGCAACTGTTTTTGGAAAAACAAGAGACGTTAATTTCCACGGAGAAGCTAACAAGAGTTACTGGAAGGCTCTTCCCCAATGAAATACCAGCAATAGAGAAGAGGGGAAAGAAGGAGAAAGCAAAGCAGCCTTCCATTTCTGTGATCCAGGGCCCAAACCTGGTAAGCCAACCGATCTTTCAAGGTTGCGCCATATACTCGTGAAGCTCAAGCATAATCCACCACCCCCACCGCCACCTTCATCAGATACTGAAAAGGATGACAAAACGAGGCTGTCACCTCCGGTTGCAGCCACCAATTCTCGGCAGGCCGCTGTTGTAGCTCCCAAGGGTTTAGTTGTTGCTTGAGAGAGGGAGAGAGTGGTTGCATGCTATATATGATCCCCTTGTGAAAAGTTACCTTAAGTATCTTGTTTAGTATGTATTATAGATCACTTTAAAATATGTGCAAGTGGCTTGTTAGTTTGCGAGATGTACGTAGGAGCATTTTTCTTTTGTACAAAAGCTTCAGTCAAACCTATTGTACTGCCAAAAAATCCTTTTGTACAGTAAATGGTTTGCTATACTTCATTACGTCGTACAGTAAATGGTTTGTACAGTTATTTCTGGATCGTTGTTTAGTTTGTATTTAAATGTTTGAAGATAGTTCAATAGAGGATCCAAATATTCTCCTTTCGTTCATTATCTTTATATCGCAAGTTTATCACATGATAGCGACCTTTTTGTGTAATAATGATGCAGGGTGAATTCTAGAAAAATCCTAGTAAAATTTTATTCAGTTAGATTTAGTCCCTTATTTCATATGTTTTCATTTAGTAAGAATTTTCTTGAAGTATTTCGTTTCCTAATTTGATTTGATCTAGTATTCCTATTATGTAGGATGCTTGGTCATGAAGAATTAGATTTTATTTTATTTCCTAAAGTTTATTTTTAGTATTTTAGAAAGGCTAGCCAGGTTTAGGAATGCTACCATTATAAATAATGATGTAAGCCTCTTCGCTAGGGGAGTTGATTAATATATTGAGTGTTTTCATAAGAGAGAGTATCTCTTTTTTTCCTATAATTCTATTAATCTGCGGGTTATTAGATTGTGGAAGAGTTGTTCTTTATTCGTGGGGGTGATTCTGTTCTTGTTCACGTTTCTAGCTGCGTCAAATAACCTCGAACCAATGAACAATAATGCTTGAGATCGAGACATACAGACACAAATGTGATCGGAATCGTTTAATAAATGCGCATTGAACCGATCGACATGCATTGGCGGTATCTGAATGTCTATATTCGCAGCACCGTTCACCTGCAAATGGCTCAACTTAACCATCAAAATGGCAACCATCAAGCAATAGATGAAGGACAAAAAAAAGAAAGAAAGAGAAAAGATACGTATGTGTGAGATACACCACATCTTCTGGCTGAATTAACGACAGAGTACATAGTAAAGATATTTGACACAGCCGGGGCCAACCAAATGATTTTCATCAAGCCCAATTTGTTGATCCAACCTTCAAACTTTTCATTTTGACAATTAGGATCCTAAATTCTAAATGAAATTTGCAAAAATGGATCCTAAATTCTAGTTGAAATGGTTTTTTTCAGAGCTATTCAAAGAAATATGCTCCCTCCGTCCCTTTTTAAATATCCAGCTTCATAGCTCCAATTTATTAAGAAAACATCATCATTACATATTTTACATTAACTTTTATCTCCACTTTTCTTACTTATCCTCCATGTAGATATCATCATTACACTTTTACTCACTTTAGGGGTGTTCGGACAAATAAGCCAAAGTGGCTTATTTTTTGTCTTTATTCAAATTTTTTCCGTATCACTTGACATATTGTCAATTTTTTAGAGATTGTTGAATCCTCATGACAAGAGGAATTTAAAAAGTAAAAAATTTTGACCGAAATCTAATTTTATTTTGAATAAAGACGAAAAAATTGGCTTATGGAAATTTTTTCCATGGACTTGGATACGTACGGTGAGATGTTGAAGCAAACCCAAATGGAGATGTTGCGCTTGAATAGGTTGGGCAAATTTACACAACTGGTATATTCAGAAAATGTTGATGATCATCGTCATGGGAATAAGAGATTAGGATTACAGTTTTCACACAACACTCATTACTACTTTCAAAATAATACAATACGGCAACACCACACATCTGATCACACACATAAACAATGAGGGAAATGGGAAAACGCCCAAGGGGGGATACCACAGCTGGGCTCTCTCTTTTCACCCACTTGATTTACTAACACGGCCCCATCTTGATCGATCTTTGTTCCCTAAGCTTCATCCGCTTTTCTTAAAGAAATCGTGGACGAATTGGAGAAACGTCATGATAAAAACTATGAAGCCGACACAGAAAGCTATGAACGTCCACGGAGAAGCAAAATACGTGCGTCTCAGGTGTGCCATATTCTTGGGCCAAAAACGCTTGCTATACTCGGTGGCTTTGATGCACGTGTCCCTGAAGTATTCTCCTACGATGATTTCCTTGCATAGCTTGTTGAATAGATCGGTGGCGTCCTCGGGGGCACCCAACCAGTTCCTCAGGACACCGGCCTTTTCGAGCACTTGGATATCTTTATCACTGTTCACGAGCATGTCCATGATGTCCGCGTAGGACGAAACGTGCATCGAAATGCCAGGGAAGCACTGTTCAAAGGCAATGAGGTTCCTTAGGTAGGACTCCGTTTCATCATATATCGCGAGCGGTGGGATTACGAAATGAGCCCTATGACACCACCAAAATAGGCCTTTAGGTTCGGTGAACTTGAACTTGAACTGATCGTTTCCTGCATCGGGAACAAACTTGACTCCAGCAAAGACAAGTTCCGATGCTGAAGGCATTTCCCCAATAATATTAATAGATTCTTTCTGTTTTGTTTGATCACGAGGAAGGTAACCATCATGTAGGTTATGGAGGATATGATGGTAGTACTTGGCAGTACTACGGTGGTGATCAATATTTTTACCACTTTGAACTTCTTCCTCCTCCTCCTCCTCTTCTTCTTCTTCTTCTTCTTCTTCTGCTGCTGCTGCTGCTGTACAACCAAAAACCCTAAGGACACAGTCACTGGGCGCACGCCAACTACTTTTGGCGCTACCACTGTTGTTGGAATTTCGCTCTGGCATCATCTTATCGGCATAGCACCACTGCACATAATCGGTGAGCGACCAGTCCTTGTCGGGGCAGTCCGGGATCCGACCCACAGTGAGTGGGAACAATTTCTCAAGTACATAGAATGGAATCTGGTTCTCCAAGAGTACTAAGTCTTTTTTCAACTCTAAAAGGGTGCAATAGTCTAAAGGCTCCGGGACCGGATGGTTTCAACTTCTCGTTTATAAAGAAAGGATGGGAATTCATGAAGGACCTCATAATTCTATTCTTCTCAGAATTTCATCGGAATGGAAAGCTCACGAAAGGTATTAACTCTACTTTTGTAGCCTTGATTCCTAAGCTTGATTGTCCTACTACCTTTAAGGATTTTAGGCCTATTAGTATGGTGGGAAGCATTTACAAGATCCTATCCAAAGTGTTAGCTAATAGACTTAAAGAACCGCTTTCGACTATCATCGGTGAGGCTCAAGCTGCTTTTGTTGGGGGTAAACAAATATTGGATGGAGTCTTGATTGCCAATGAAGCTATTCATAGTTGGAAACACTCTGCTCAAGGAGGTCTCATTCTTAAATTGGATTTTGAAAAAGCGTATGACTGTGTAAATTGGGGTTTTCTACTAGATATGCTTAAGAAGGTCGGCTTTGGGAATAAGTGGTGTGGGTGGATCAAAGAGTATTGCTCCACAGTTTCTATGTCTGTTTTGATTAATGGGTCAGCTACACAAGAGTTCCAAACTCAGAAAGGATTGAGGCAGGGGGACCCCTTATCTCCTTTTTTGTTTAACTTAGTAGCTGAAGCTCTTAACATTCTGTTGGAAAGAGCTCGAGAGAAAAACATAATTAAAGGTGTCAAGCTGGGGAGTAATGGAGTGACCATTTCTCACCTCCAATTTGCCGATGACACAATCCTTTTTTGCAACAATGATATGGAGGAGTTGGGAAATATTAAGAGAATTCTCAGGTGCTTTCAATTAATGTCCGGTTTGAAGATCAACTATTCTAAGAGCTCCGTTTGTGGTGTAAAGATTCAGCTGGAGGATGTTCAAGCACTTGCACAGGTGATGGGGTGTAGAGTGGAATCTCTGCCTATTAAATACCTTGGGCTTCCACTGGGTGCTAATCCGAGGAGGATCAAAACGTGGGAGCCTGTTATAGAACGAACTCAAAAGCGGCTAAGCATTTGGAGAACAAGAACCATCTCCACCGGGGGCAGGCTTACGCTTATCAACCATAACTCTAGCACTCTGCCTATTTATTTCATGTCCCTTTTCAAAATGCCAGTGGCAGTCGCAAAAATGCTGGAGAAGTTACAAAGGCAATTTTTTTGGGGAACTACACCAGATAAAAAGAAAATGCACATGGTCCATTGGGAGAGGATGACCCTGAAGAAGGAAAATGGGGGATTAGGGATCAAGAGATTGCTTCAGCAAAACTTAGCTCTACTTGCTAAGTGGTGGTGGCGATTTAGTAGTGATAAAAATTCCTTGTGGGTAAAGGTTGTACGTGGAAAATATAATCTGGACCGGAGGAGCTGGTTCCCGTATACTCAACCCTCTGGATCAGTTTCTAATGTATGGAAGGACATATGCTCAGTTGGGGAAAATGACTCGGTCCTTGGGTTTTCTATCCAGGAGGGATTCAAGGTGCAAGTAAACTCTGGCTGTGATACACTATTCTGGGAGCACACGTGGCTGGGCAATACTGCGATTAAAGACGAATTCCCTAGACTATATAGACGTTCTACTCAACAGAATGAGGTAATAAGTAATATTTGTGGAGGAGGGAGTAATGGGGAATGGAATATATTGTTTAGGGGATCATTGCGTGTACGGGAGTCTCACCAAGTTGAGGAGTTGAAGCAAAGATTGAATGGGGTGACATTAGATCCTTCAAAATCTGACTTGATGCAGTGGAACTGGACAACAAACAAAATTTTTTCTGTTAAGTCGGTCTATCAGAAGTGGGAAATGCAGTCACAATCACGACATACTATTCTGGGACGGTGTGGAGAAATTTGAGCCCTCCTAAAGTGGAAATTTTCTCATGGATGGCCATTCAAAATAGAGTTGCAACACGGTCGATTCTTCTTGATAGGAACCTAATCCAGGAGGTTCACTTGGCTGCATGCCCCTTGTGTGCCCTTCATGTGGAAACTCCTCAACACTTGCTTTTACATTGTCGATTTTCGTGGGTGGTATGGTCTGAAATTCTAAAGTGGTGGCACATCCAGTGGGTTTGTCCGGCCTCATTAGCAGAGTTAGCAAGTTGGTGGTTTTGGAACAGATTCCGAAACTTGGAGAAAAATATTTGGGAAGTATGTTTCTTTGCAACGTTATGGTCAATTTGGTTAACGAGGAATGGGTATATCTTTAACGGGGCAACAACCCAGGCTTTGGAGGTGGCGGACCTAATTAAAACCAAGGTAGCTATGTGGATGAAGGCCAAGTTTGATATCAAGCTTTATTCGGTGGAGGACTTCAAAGGGTATTTGGATGGGATTCGAAAAGTAAAAGTGTAGGGGGAGGTAGAAATTGAGGGTAGTCAGTGAGGTGTTCTTATCCAATCTTGGTTGGATATTGCTATGTAGTTTCATGTAATAGTAGTTGTCTTTGATCGATGTACCCCGTCGAATTTAATAAAAAGTTCCGTTTACCGAGCAAAAAAAAAAGTCTTTTTTCACTTTGCCGAAGGTATAACCGCAAAAAATTGGATCTTTTTCTGGTCGCTGCTTTTTGAAATGCAAAATCATTAATTAAATTTGTATTGGCTTTATCTGTCGAATTATTTGGATTTTAACACAATAAAATCTAGAGACAAAATTATTTTCCCTTGCAAATGGTACACAATTACACATTCTGCGCGGAAAAACTGTTTTTTTTTTTTTTATCAGAAAAACTATCAAGGAAAATACATTTCACCACAAATTGTATCCTTTCGATGATGGAACATAAATTTTGTGGATTATATTTGCTTGTTCCTCTCAAGTTGTACTCATTAGGTGAGGGAAAAAACTCTTCCCACGGTTTTTAAAGAAAATGATTAACGATGAAATTTTTTTTTTCTAAGAAAAAAGAATTTACTCTGTCGGTGAGAAAAAACACATTTGATTATTGGTTGCCTAGGTAGATTACACTTCAATGAGCAAGTATAGACTTACCTTAAATACACGAGGAAGTACAGATTTTTCACTTTTCAGTTCAATAAAAAAAAATACTATAGTGAACAATCATAGTTTAATTACTTAAAAGGAAAAATAAGCCGTAAATACAGTAAGATAGTTTTCATTTAGGGAAGGACGCCAGCAAAATAATTTTCAGTAGAGCTCCTTCAACTTTTTCAATTCTTGAGACATAAGGCCAAAACATATCTTCACGGTCAAAAGTACCCTATGGTAGGGTACCCTAAGATTTTGGCACTTTCATAGGATTTTGTAATGCATTTTCCTATCATAGGATTTAGTGATTTTAGGCATTTTATAGGGCACGTTGAGGTTTTAAGCACTTTCATAGGATATCCTAGGGTTTAGGTTTTAGACACTTTTATTAACTTTCAGTTATTAATGAACTTTTATTAGTTTTGCAGAAAGGGTATTTTAGTAATCATGCAGCACATTAGTCCTCATGTTTGATTGCAAAACATGCATGTCCTTGAGCTCAAAATATGTAAGTATAAGGAATTTTTGGCTAAGTCTCACTAACCCTCGATAATAATCCGGGGTGGCTCCAAGATTTTAGTTCAACAGTAATTTTTCTTAATTCAAAATATATACAATCTGAATAAACATATTTGTTATGATTGAAAGTTTATCGGACCTAATTTATTTTGTGTTTTTGAACTACATATAATTTACTCACAATTTTAAGTGAATTTTCGCTTATTCCGGCTTTTTACCATATTTAATCTATTGCAAACAATACTAGAGAAAAATCAAAATTACATGTAAAATATGCAAAATTTTAGTACATTTTTTTAATCCAGAGAACCCTCTCAAACAGGCCTTTTCTTCACTACAGCCACCCTTGATAGTAATTGTGTTTTTTAAATGAAATTAGGGGCGGGTAACATTCAATGACCAGCCACCTCCCAATTAATCGACCAGATTTCATTTATAGTGTTCTTTCATTCTAAAAGGTACATATTGAACATCACCTATCTTTATGAAATTCTAAAAATCACAATCATTGATTCACACTATCTCACCAGCTAATTCTTTTGATATTACTAGTAGTCAAGTTAAAATTTTCAACGTCGAATATAGTTTATAGTTTCGTAAGTATTCCATCCGTCCCAATTTAAATGCTCTCTACAGAAATTCATACAATTTTAAACTAAAAATACATATTTCTGCATATTATTTTTTTATTTTCTAACACCAAATTAAACTAGTCATTGAATACTTGAATTTGGTGTAAGAAAATAAAAAATAATATGCCAAAATATTTTTTTTTTTGGGTTCAAAATTGCAAGAATTTTCATAGAAAGCATTTAAATTGGGACAAAGGGAGTATTATATTTTCTTAAAGAGAATAATCCCCTTTAAAAACTAGAATTTAAAATTATCATTTCATACGTGCATGGTTCAGCAGGTGTTTCCGGTAATGAAAATTTTGTACATTTTTATTGTGGTTGAAAAGTTATTAAGTGTTTCCGGTAGTAAATAAGTTGTTAAAAAATGTCAACTTGTTTCCGGAAGTGAAAAAGTTTTTGTTGGATATTTTAATGAAAAATTTGTTGAGTTGGTAAAAAAAATTTGTTAGTGAAAATCAGTTGTTACAATGTGTTAAATTTTTGGTGTTTTTTTTGTTAATAAAACGAGATGGTAAAATACATAAAGTTTTTTGTGATTTTTGTTAATGAAAATGGGGTGTCAATAACAACGGCTATCACCTACATGCATGCACCATATGTGTAATAATTATTTGGGAAAATTACAGTTACCCCCCTCTAACTATGCCTCGGGAACACTTACCCTCCTCTAACTTTTTTTTTTGGCACTTAACCCCCTCAAACTAACGAAAATTCACACGGTCATAACTTCAAACGGTCATAACTTCTTCGTCGGAAATCGAAAATATGCAAATTATATATCGATTTCGAGGTCTTGAAGTCAGCTTTCTAATGACACCAAAATCACATCAAGATTCAAAGCACACAAAAAGTTATGATCAAAACGGCCTTTCTGTCTACCAACCCTTACTCTTTTGATCATAACTTTCTGTGTGCTTTGAATTATGATGTGATTTTAATGTCATTAGAAAGCTGACTTCAAGACCTCGAAATCGATATATAGTTTGCATATTTTGGATTTCCGACGAAGAAGTTATGACCGTTTGAAGTTATGACCGTGTGAATTTTTGTTAGTTTGAGGGGGTTAAGTGCCAAAAAAAAAGTTAGAGGGGGGTAAGTGTTTCCGAGGCATAGTTAGAGGGGGGTAATTGTAATTTGCCCTAATTATTTTATAACCACACATATACACAAACACTTTACACACACTCACATCTTTTGGTGGGTTCCACACACACTAGAGGTGTAGTGTTTGTGGGCCCTTATATGAATGTGATCGAGTAGATTTGTATAATGTTTGTGTAAATGTTTGTGGTTGTGATTGTGGTTCTAGAATGATTGTATATGTAAAGAACAGATTCAACCAGAAAATCATGTCGTGTTTACGAAAATTAAACTTGCTTTTTTTTTTTTTTTTTTTGTAGACACTGCGAAAGTATTGGAAAAGGTAAAGTCTTGTGTCTATTGACACTACAAGAAAAAGTATGTTTAGTGACGAAAAAGTGGCGACAAAATTTAATTTCGTCACTAAATGAGTATATTTGGCGACGAAAAAATAAATTTGTCACTGTTTTGACAACTTCCGCGATGAAATTATTTCGTCAGCAATTATAACTATTTAGCGACGAAAAAAATATTTTTGTCACCAAAGGCACCTATTTGGCGACGAAATAAAATTTTCGTCACCAAAAGAGTAAAAAAGGAGACAAAATTATTTTTTGTCGCCAAAGATAACTATTTAGTGACGAAAAAAATAATTTGTCACCAAATGAACCAATTTGGTGACGAAAAATATTTTCCGTCTTCTTATTACGTTTTCAGTGACAAAAAATTTATCCTTTGGTGACGAAATTTATGAATTATGCTTTGTCCCCAAATATATTTTGGGCATAACTCTTTGCTCAAAACTCCGATTTAGATAATTTAAATTGGGTTCGAACAATAACATAAAGAGCTACGACTTTAATGTTTATCAAAATTGCTAATTTTAATGTTTAATAATTCAAAACGCCATTCAAAATATATTTTAATGTTAAATGTATGTGTTATATATTACATATTTCAAACATATGCTAAAAAGTTTGTGTAGTGTAGTTGGTTAGGGCTTGCGCTCAAAACCTAAGAGACTCGGGTTCGAAACCCAGTAGGAGCAAGGAAAGTGATATTTTTTTCACATATAAGAATGACTTTTGCGACGAAATATTTCGTCACCAATGGGTCACCTTTGACGAGCCAAAGGGAATAATTTGTGACAAAATTTTTTGTCGGCAAAAAAGAACAATAGGTGACGAAGAAAATTTCGTCACCAAGTCATTTTTCCGTGACGAAATTTTTCATCGCCAAAAGGCACTATAGGTGACGAAGAATAGATTTTGTCACCAGGTAGGAATCCTCGACAACCTTTAGTCGACAAAATTTTTTTCGTCACCTATATAATTTGTGACAAAAAACATACGATTTGTGACGATTTTCATTCGTCATCCAATGCAATTTTTGTAGTGTGACGACGAAATCCAAATGATTCAGAATCCATCGCAATAGGACAATTTCTTGTAGTGTAATTAGAACCTGTTCATCTATAATATGTCGCAACATAATTAATTGATCCTCCATATAAATATTAGAGGTAGAAGAACTTATGAGAGGACAATATTTGGAATGAGTATTGTTTTGACAAAAAAAAAAAAAAAGAATATATTCTCTCCATCCCAATTTAAATGTTCTCTAGGAATTTTTGTGCATTTTCAAAAAAAAAATATTTGTACATATATATTTTTTATTTTCTTACACCAAATTAAAGTGTTGTGCATAGAAACAAACCAAACACACACGAGCACACACAAACACATAGGAAAATTTGGGGTGAGCATGGACATGATTGGTCTAATTTTATAGTAATCCAATAACCAAACCACTACTTACGGATTATGAATTTAGATAACCCAAACCAACCTATAAAATTCATAAAACGAAACTAATCCAAACCATTCAAAGGCGGTTTAGTTTCAATTTTGAACCATAGTTTGCTTAAAATTGAGATATTATCACTATAAACCATTTTAAGTACTTAAAATTGCATAGATAACTTAAACTAAAAGTTATATTGATATTAGTATATTAAAGTCATCAAAACTCACTAACATCAACCAATTAAATAAGAATAGAATACATTAGAAAATAAGTTATCGAGAAAAAAGAGTGGGAAATCATTTGACTAAGCCCAAACCACATATCTTATGGTGGTGGAATAGAGTATTAGATAAGGAAATTAAGTTTATTAAGTATATCTAAACAAATTATATATACGGAAAATTTCTTTTATATCCTTTCAACTTTGACCAAAAATTCATTTTAGTCATTCACCTTTCAATTTCGACATAAAAATACTTCGACTTTCAAATTTATTTCAATGTCATCCTCCTTTAAACGGAATCCGTTTTCTTTGAGTCCAGTTATAAAGACTGATGGCCACGCCGGGCCGTCTCTGGCCACTGGACGGCTGATCTGAGCCATCCAAAACTTTTATAAAAAAACGAGGGGGATTAGCGCGGGAGTTAACGGCATCCGATGTGTGTAGGGTGCTTGATCCAAACACTATATTTTTCATGTCTTTATGTATATATCCTTAAAGGATGACATTGAAAAAAATTGAAAAGTTGAAGTATTTCTATACCGAAATTGAAATGTGAAGGACCAAAATGAATTTTTGGTCAAAGTCGAATGGATATAAAAGAAATTTTCTCTTATATATATGTATATATATTACACGGTTCGAATTGATTTGGAACCAGAACCATTAACGTAAATCCATAAATCAAACCATTTAACACTGTTTCTATATATATATACATATATATATATATATATATATATATATATATATTGAAATGGACTATATGAACAGAGATGCAGTTGGCTGTTCACACCAAATCGTCAACTCAATGAGTACATTGATTCGGTACTCCATTCGTTCCATTTTTGTTGTCCATTAATAATTTTTTTTTGAGAACCGAGGTACAACCCTGCAGCCGAGCCTCTATTAGACCCTACTGCGTAATCCAAACCTCGGGGGAGACTAGTACAGCAATCCACCGCCACGGTCCCTCACTTAAATCTTGGTTTGCCTCAAGGGGGAATCGAACTATGCTATGTTGCAAGCGCAAGTTCGTCCTTATCATGTTGATAACCCATGGGTGGGTCATTGTTTATTATTTTATTTTTTATGTCTTTTGCCTTTATCTTTTAGTGTGAATCTCGAAAAATTTGCATTATGGGTCTTGTTTGATACATCTTGATTAGTTCTATAATACAAAATTTTCAAAATTATGAAAAACATTATAGATTGAAAGATATAAATAATTAAAAATGGCACGCAATTCAAAAATAGACAATAAAAATAGGACAGAGGAAGTATAAGAAAATAAAAAAATAATACATTAAATTTTTTTTTGAGAAATTAAAATTACACAAAAATCCGTAGAAAAACATTCAGTAGTGATAGGCGTGTGATATCGTAGATATAAGCGCCTAAGTAGGGCATATTAGCGCGTTAGAGGCGCGGTTTATTCCATATTCCATTTGATGTTGTGCTTTGTCTTGTTTTTGTGTTTTTGATAGTTTTGCAAGAAATAACGCGGTTTTTTGTGCTAAGTTTGGATCGCGAGGCCTTGAGGCCGTGTTGGACGCCGCCCTACGAAGTCATGACGGGTGTGTGTGGCGTTGGGTGCATGACGTTGGATGTCGGGTGCCAAAATTGCATGCAAAGCATGGAAATCTCACTAACGTAGGCGGTAGGGCTACAGCTCAGAAGTGTAGCCCTGCAGAGTGCATTAGTTGGGAACAGACGAACCTGTAGCCCTACGGCTATTACTTGCAGCCCTACCGGTGGTTTTTACGAGCATTAGCTGGGAACAGACAAACCCGTAGCCCTATAGCTATTCCTTGTAGGGCTACCGAAGGCTTTAATGGGAAAAATTGTTTTCGTGCCTTGTTTTAATTTCTGACTTTGGGGATTAATATAAATACCTCTCCAAACTTTGTTTTTAGGGTTCGAACATTAGATTGCAGCTTTTTCTTACGTTGTTTCTTCCAGAGCTCTTTTCCTTTGGAGGTTTTGAAGTTTTGTTCAAGTATTCAAGTATTCGGTAACTCGTTTCAACTTTTGTTTTTAATTAAAGTTATTCGTTTGTGTTTTCTTAATTTCAATCTTTCGGTTATTTTTCCATCTCAATGAAAAAAACATGATTAATTCTAGGGTTTTATTCCTTTCAGTTTTAATAATGAGTGAATAGTTTTTCTGAGGTTTGGTCGTTGAGTAAAGGCGCGCCGCGACCCAATTAGGATTCCTCGCAATTTTTCTGTACATTAATTTAATAAAATAATTTTAGTTGGTGAAAACTACGTTCGTTGGATGAATCCAAGGCATTGCCGGGACTCATGTGAGCAGGAACGGGGGACCCAAACCTGTTCGCCGCTGCGTACAGGACCGGCAACCTTAGGATTCGCATCCTTCAGAGTTTTCAATTCACCCTAAAATTTAACCGCTTTTAGAACCTTGAAAAGTGAGTGGATTCTGATTGGGTAGCAAGCGCCGGATTCCCTACGACCGTGCCTCTCTTTTTAATCATTCAAGCAAGTTATTTGTTAGTATTAGTTAATTAATCAACTAAAAGACAAGGGGTGGCTACCTAAGAGCTAATTTTAATATTACAACCCGAGGTTCCACAGCACACACTTCACCGTCCTTGGTGGATTCGACTCCGATCTTACCGGGTATTGTGCTACATCGGTCTCAGCCCTACGCTTGGAGCAACCCATTATTTTAGGTCTAGGAATCGGTCAAGCAAGTAGTAAATAGGAACAGAGGAAGTAAAAAGATTTTTACCCTTTTACAAAGTTGTCATGTTGACTAAAAATAAAATTTCATTACTCCCTCCGTCCGCTTTTTAAAGTTCAGTATTCCATTTTGGGCTGTACCTTAATAAGTGTCCATTTTTTAAAGCTAGTGGATAAAAATTGGTACATTTTCTATTTTGCCCCTAAAAGTAGATTTTATTTTGAAAAGTTTGTGAGTAAAAGTGTAATAATGATGTCAACATAGAGGATAAATAGGAAAAATAGAGGAAAAAATTGATATGAAAGGTATAATGATGATATTTTTTTTAATAAGTTGGAGTTACGAAATGGGACATTTAAAAAGAGACAGAGGAAGTATTAAACTGTGATTGATTAATTGAATGCTTTATGACTAGACAGTCACTAGTGATTGAATGCTTTATGATCGACAATACTAGTCATACATAATTGCATTTTGATGTCTTTATGCAAATATGCAATTATTTCCATCACTTTTTATCTCATCTTCGCTATCATCATCTTTCTGTTTGCACCTAAGAACATCAGCATTGGACTCTTTAATGGGAAATGTTTGCTATGTGATAAAAAGTCAATATATCTATCAACACAACTGTGTATCTTAAAGGATAAACTTTTATATATACCGGAGATATTAATCCCTTTGGTATTTCTTTCGGTCCATTTTGTATTTTCTGGCTATTTTTTTATCATATTTGGATGATCGACTCCGTTCATTTTCTAGAGGTCGGCGAGAACTTTAATCATACCAAAATCGTGTTCATTGAACTTTAATAGATACATGATCAACACACGTGAAAATTGAAGAAAATCGAAACAGGGTCCAAAATTAAACACACTAATTTTTTTTTTTTTTGGAAAGAACACACTAAATTGGAACCTAGTTTTTTTTTTTTTCCTTTTTCACGGGTGCCGATCATGCAGCAAATAAAGTCCGATGAACATGATTTTTGGTATGATTAAGATTCTTGTCGAACTCGACAAAATGAACGGAGCCGATCATCAAAATATGATCTGAAAATGGCCGAAAAATACAAAACGAACTAGAAGGAGATACCAAGGGCGTTGGTATCCCCGGGATACTTAAAAGTTTCTCATCTGGCCGGGTTTGTTATTATTATTTTCTTTTTTGTTTCTCGGCAAAGAAAGGATTTTCTTAAATAATGACAAGGGATTACAAATAATAAAAAGAATGAGGGCATGATAGCATTGCAGACATGTCAATGATCTGAACCATGTTGCCACCCAAAACATGGACAAATCATATGCCACCACACCCCAAAAGGGAATGTTATTAACTTATTACTGAATTTCACCTATAAAGCATGCACTTGCTAGTATGAAGAGTATTTTAATTGAGCTACTTAAAAAGGATGCTAGAAGCAGCAATTGATAAAAGAGCTTATGCTTTTAGCTTCCATAATTACCGGTAAGGTGCGATATCTGTAGAATAATTCGAGGATGAAACAACCATCGACCAACATCATTTCCTCATCCAGTGTAACATCTTCTGCTGCGTAGCATCTCTTTGCATCGTCTACCAATGTCTTCAATTCCGCTAAACATTCCTGTAGCACCGTGAACTTTGTCTGCTTTGCTAATTCCAGGTCCTCCATTCTCGCGGTCAGTCGAGAGAGTAGGTAATTCGTGTAGCTCATTTTGACGTGTTGTAAGGGTGTTTGGAGGTGTTTGTCTTTTCGGTGAAGAGGGCCAATAGCCATGAGGCAAGGGGTGTAGGCACTTTCCTTATGCTTACGAAGGTATTCCGGCACCCTGTAAATGGAAGCTGAAGAGAAGAAGGATTCAGTTTTCTGGGCACCTTCACCGATTTTCTGATCGATGGTCGATGTAAGGCGCTGAAGAGCCTTCTCATCAGAGCCAATTTCCCCTTGACTCATTTCAGTTGGGTGGATTTGGATTTCCATTTGATCAACGAAATCAAGTTGCAGTTGTCTTATACTTGATGGTAGACGTCCTAGAGGATTGGGTGATATTAATGGATGGTTTTGGACCTTTCGGTAAAGCTGACGGGTAGAACTATTATATTGACGGGTAGCTGACTTGGTTTGCAATAATTTCCTTGTAATTTCATTTAGTAGTAATAAGTTTATTCTTCTGTTTATTTTCTCACGCTACACATAAATATTGCAAAGTAGCCAGTGTTACTGAGGTACATCCCACACACACTTCAATCAAAAAAAATTCAGAATAACCAATTAATGCTAGAATGATTATCCAAAAAAACACTTGTGCTAAGAATTAGGAAAAAAACTCATATTTATTAGGAAAGTAAATTAGTACATAAATTATCAAACAAATTGTTAATGTAATTGACAATTTCCGAATGCGACAAACCGTTGGAGTCTGTATCTATTCCTTTTCCATTTGGGTTTGGGAGGTGATTTTATTTTGTCTAGAATGGATACTCCGCCCGTTGGTTCACGAAGGCCATGCTTGTGTGAGGAGTGGGCAGTCCAATTTTCTGTTGGATGGTTTTGTTTTAATTGCCTGCGTGTGGAGGATTGTCTCCTTTTTCTTTCCTTGTGGTCTGTCTCCTTTGCTCGTAAGCGCTTGTGCTTTGTGAGCTTCATCTCGATGTACCCTTTTCGAGTTAATAAAATTCTTCCTTTTGCCGAGCAACAAAAAAAAAAAGGCCATGCCGTGCATTTTGCTTGGAATTAAAGGTATATGCATCTCATGTGCATTTAGCTTAATATTTTTCCATGCATAATTAACGCTATTCGGTGTCTTAATCCTTTATGAAATACTATTTATGCACTAACCTTATATTATTGGCCTTGTTTTATTTGAAGGAAAATTTTGTCTAAGGCCTTTTTAAGTGTTTGGACCTTAGTAGCGCCTTAGCAGTGCCTTACCAGACTAAGGCCCTTATACGTGTGTTAAGAGAGCCTTAGTAGTGCCTTAGCTGAGTAAGGCCCTTATGCGCGTGCTAAGAGCGCCTTTAAAGGGCTCTCCAGGATTTTTCTTACTTGGCCATATATAAGCTTGTTTTTCATTATTCTAGGGCAAGAAGAGATACAAGAGCCCACTTTACAGAGAGAAAGCATTATCTTCTTTACTCTTGTGCCTTCATTTGCTTTTGGATGATTTGAATCTAGCATTCAATCATCTTTGTTCAATCTACAGAAATACTTTCTTGATCCATGTATTCTCTCTAGGTTGATTCTTTTGCATAAAAATCTTCATTTTACAAAATCCATACTTTCATACCTATGAATCTACATGGCCGGATGATACCGGAGCCGTTTTAGAGCGGAGATCGACATGGTGTTGCTCGAGGAGTGCATGGAATCAAGAAGGCGCACGGGGTGCTAGGCAAGAAGCGGAGCTAGGTGTAACTTGGGGTAAAAGTGGTAATTCCTAACTTGTTGTATTTTGCCTAACCTTTTGATTTATGGAAATTTGAGTAGATTAGGCCGTGATTTTATGCTTAGGGTGTTTTTGACCCTAAGTAGTTTCCACGTATATCTCGGTGTTTGTGTTATTTAGTTTTATTGCTCTTTACTTATGAATTGTGTGGCATGGGGATTGGATAGTTGTTTGAGTTGTTAATTGCTATAATTTTAAATTGGTCATCCCATTCACCCCCCCTCCCCCCTATGGGACTTTGTAGTGAATTAGATAATTTCAGTTTGGTATCAGAGCGGGCTGCTCTTTGTTGGTATAATTGCCTGAGTAGATCCTGTTTTTGCACTATGGATAGAGATTCCCTAATGGAGGGTGCTTTTAATTTTCAACCACCTTATTTTGATGGAAGTGACTATGCTCTTTGGAAAACAAAAATGGAAAATCATTTAATATCTCAAGGCATTAGGGTTTGGAGGTCTGTTCTGTATGGTTACGAAGAACCTACAATCGAGGATGCCACTACTAAGGTGATTAGAGCGAAAAAGGAGTCCGAGTGGAATTCTAGTGATAATACGAGTTGTGAGGCTAATGCCCGTGCTTTAGGTGCCATCTTTGGTGCTATGTCTAGAAACGAAGTCACACGTATTTCCTCTTATGTCACGGCCAAAGAGGCTTAGGAAATACTTCGTACATCTCATGAGGGAATAGAGACAGTTAGAGTGTCTAAGCTTCAAATGTGCACCATGAAATTTGAGCAACTTATGCCTTGTTTGGTTTGGTTTTTGAAAAATTGTAGGGGTAATAAGTGAAGAGAGATAGAGAGAGAAATGTTGGAAGTAGGGGGACTCTAGGGGGAATTTTTTGAAAAATTCTTTTTGAGAAGGGAAGAGAACAAGGCATTAAAATGCATGATGAGGAAAACTTTGATAGTTTCATCTCTAGGCTAACCGAAATTGTTAACACTTCTCATAGTCTAGGTGAACCTCTCTCCGATCTCAAAGTGTATCGCAAAATCCTTAGGTCTCTTCCCGAGAGGTTTAGGGTTAAGGTCACTGCCATAGAAGAGCGTCCAGATGTTGACAATTTGACCTTTGCCGAGCTTGTAGGAAAACTTCAAATCTTTGAGATTAACCACCTCTCCGATTTCAAACCCTCTAAGTCTAGTACTAGTATAGCTTTTAAGTCTGCCTATGAGGACACCTCGGAGACTTGTGAAGATGATGATGATTTGAGTGATGAAGAGATTACTAAATTTGCTAAAAAATTTAAGAAGTTTTTTAAGAGAAGGAATGACCTAGGTAAGTCCCATAAACCTTCGTCTAATCTTATGAAAAACACTCTAGGAAACGATGATGAGAGGCCATCGTTTGACAAGTCTAGAAAGCCACAAGGAATCCAATGTCACGAATGTCATGGTTTTGGGCATATTCAATCCGAGTGCGCTAACACCCTCAAGAAAAAGATGAAAAAGGGTCTTAAAGTCATGTGGGATGATGATAGTGGAGATGATGATGGTGAGAGTGATTTTCAAATAGTAGGTGAATGGAATGCTAGTGCCTCCGTGCTAGTGGCTACCGTTGGCTCACCCATTTCTCCTAAACTCTTGTCCATTTCCTCCTCTTTTAGTCTTGAGAGCATTAAGAGTGATAAGTCTAGTGCCGAAGTGAAGATAGCTAGAAGTGTTGATAATGAAGGAGAGGAATTTGAGATAGAATCTATTCATGAGGCCTATGACCTAATGTATCAAGACTATATGAAACAAGGAAAAAAAGAAGGAGTTGGAAACTAGCCTTAAAGTAGTTGGGAAGGAGAAAATGTCTCTTAGGGAAGATTTGATCAATATCTCTCAAGAATTAGATGAGCTTAAGAATTATAATGCCAAATTAGCCAATAAGTTTGCCATCATAAAGAAAGAGAGGTTAGAAGCCTTGATAGAAATTGAAAAAGCTAAGTCTAGGATTAGTGAGCTTGAGAGAGATCTTAATGAGGCAAGTGAAGCAATTAAGAGAAATGATTGTGGAGCCACTAGGATTGCCGAGATGACATGCACATTTAGAGACAAAAGTGGTCTAGGGTTCATAGATCCTCCTTCCCTTAAAACGGAGTCTAATGAGTCTAAGAAGAAAATTACGTTTGTGAATGCTAAAACTATAATGAATCCTTCCTCTTCTAGGAACGCTAAGTCTATTGTGAATGAAAAACTCGTGAGTACTAAAGTCATAGCAAATTCATATTCATCTATCAACTCAAAACCTATAAAAATGAGTTTCTTAAGAAGAGAGTGCTTACGTGTTACCATTGTGGTGTTGTGGGTCACATTCGTCCTAATTGTCATTGTTTGAGGAGAGAGCTTCAAAAGAAAGGTCAAACTCAAAGACCTCAAAAGCGTTTTATTCCTCGGAGCGTAGTCCTTGGTCAACCCGATGTGGGAAGACCTAGAAATACCACTCTTGTGCAACCTAAGTCTCCGCGCGAATAGTAGGTTGCTTACACAATTGAATCGCGTTGCTACTCAATCCTCTTATATTATAGAAGAGATCAATAAGTTGACTTTGTTTGCTAAGGATATGAATGGTGCATCTATTTCATAACAAACTTAATCAAGTGTGGAAGAAAGTTGATCATGTTTCTTGTGTTGTTCAACCTCTAGATACTCCTAAGGAGTTTAGGGGCTCTACTCCTCTTGCTTAAGTTTGGTTGCAGTTTGCTTGTCACTCTTGTGTGGTTCATTTCATACATGTGTTTAGAGTGAACATGTGTGTTCTTCATTTTTATCTTCGTGTCTATTTATCTTTTCTTATTTTTGTTGCATTAGTTTTTAGACTGCATCACTTTCCATTTTGTTTTAAAGTGTGCTTGCTTGTCCGCATGATTGCTTGCTTGTGTTAAGTATACTCCTTGTATCATGTTTTAAGGATAAGTTTGGCTTTTCAAGCAAAATTGAGATTTGAGCTTTGATGACACTTTATGAGCCCATAAAACTATGCATAATTACTTATATTGTGAAGAGTTTCATTGTTTCATTTGAATCTCATTCTCTCTACTATTTGTACACTCTCTCTTGGGGCTTGGTCCTTTTGGTGTCTAAGGGTCCTCGATTTGATTTTTGGTTGAATTCTACTTGTCTTGATCTTAGATTGACCAAATGTCTGAGGTTTACCTTTAGATGCTTTCCCCCATTGATTCTACTCGAGTGACCGCCTAGGGATTAGTGTGAAAGCTTCCCTTGGTGCGTAAAAGAGTGAGATCCTTGCTTATTGTCTTTCATTTGTATAAAAGAAATGATATATCAAAAAAAATACAAAGACAATAAAAAAATATTGTTTTTGATGTAGTTCTAGTCTTGGGGTTGTTGCTCTAGTGCACCTCCTTTTCTTTATGAGATCTCGCACCTCGGGTGAATGGCTATCTAATCATTGCACCATCCTAGGTGTGTGAGTCACTTGGGTCCATAAGAATGCGATATGGGGTTTGTGCGTGAAGTCTTTAGGTCCAAACGACTTATGGTTTGACTTCTTTCATGAACCTTGTGTGAGTTCTCCTAGGGAATTATATTGAGTATTCCTTGGCATTTTTAAGGGCCTAGCTCGCACCACCCTCACGGAGTTCACTTGATTACTTTGATAGCATTGAGCATGAAATTCTATTGAAAAACATGATTCTCTGTAAAATATATTCATGTTATGTTTAAGCTTTATGTTATCATTTTAGTGTCATTACTGCTTCTCTCAATTTCAATGAAATTCCATGTTATACTTGAGCATGAAACTTTGGAAATTTTTATTTTTTATGCCTTAGTTTAATCTTGGTATAGGCTTCTATTCCTTTACCTGTTGTGTTTACGTTTCAGAGAGTAAGGGCCTTAAGAGGATTTTAGTAGTGGCAGTAGTGCGGGTGCCCATCCTAGCAGGGCCGGCCCTGACATTTTTGAGGCCTAAAGCAAAATAAAAATTGAGGCCCTAGATTTATGATAAGAAAAAAAAAATCAAGATAGGGGACTAATACAAGATGAAGGATTATACATGGTATTTTAAGTTCTATAATTTAAATAAAAGTAATATTAAAAATTTTACCATAAAAAATGAATCAAGCGTAACGAAGCACTGCTCATGCTATGGATTTTTTTTCTCTAACTAATCATGTAATTAACTTCACTCTCGTAAGACGACTAGTTTTAGCAATACAAAAGTTATTTATTCTTAGCCTTTTTTATCATTTTTTGTTGAATTATTTTGGTTTATTTATTATCAACACTGATTTACTCGTTCAGTTAATAGTAAAAATATGATTAAAAAGAATGAAATGAGGTAAAAAAAAAAACTATCCAAACAAAACTGGCGTGCTTTTATGAACGTTTGGCTTAGAGTAATTAACTAACATCTACTACCACTAAAACTACCTAATTTTTTATACAAGTGGTGCAAAAGTCACCCCAAAAAATAAGGCAGAAAATCAAATGGCAAAATGGGACTAAACAATAAGGCAAAAAAAGTAGCCTTCCTGGGTGTCGAACATGGGACAACTAGGCCTAGAGTACAAGCGTGCCCCACTAGACCAACAAATGATATTGTGTGTATATGAGAAGCAAAAAATATATGTACATATCTTCTAGGGAAAATGAGGCCCTAGTTTTTGCTCAAATTTTTGGGCCTAAAGCGGCCGCACCTTGGGCTTTAGCCCAGGGCCGGCCCTTGATCCTAGCAGGTTTTGCCTCTTAAAAATTTTTGGGAGATTCTGAAGCTATGGGCTTCAATCTTACGTTAGTGGGGCACTTGCCCTCTTTAGCAGGAAAATGTTTGGACGAGATTCAGAGAGTTTGGGCGGTTTGGGAGCTTTATCAGTGTGATGTTCCTTTAACTCTCTAGTACGGACCATTAGAGGGAATCTCCTACTCGCGTCCATTTTTCTTCCGATTCAGATTAGCGCCCTTGGTCGTGTGTTTACAGCGCTCTTGCGGCGTGCCATCCCCAGCTAATCACAGCCGTCAATCGTGTAACACCTATCTGTGTTCCTCTCTCGCACGTTTGTAGCAGATCCCTGCCTCCTTGGCTCCCTTTCTCGCGTGTTTACAGCGCCTCTGTAGGGCGCGTTCATTGCCTGGATATATATACTCCCAGCCAAATTTTTTATTCTATTGAACCTTATTCCCTTCTCACACTAGAGTTTTTAGATGGTTTTTTCCTACCTGAGCATAGCAGCTGTCGTTCTTCATCTTCTTCCACTTAGGGCTCCTCATCCAGGGCTCTCATTTCGGCTCAGGTGATACTTTCACCTTTTGGTAAGTGTTCTCCTCTCATTCTCTTAGAAATCTCAGGCTCTCTTTCTGCCATGGCTGGTGGTTCCTCTTCACATGCACCCCTGAAACCATGGACCCGACCCTCCGAGTTAATGCAGTAGCTCGTACATCTTATATTGAGATCTTTTCTCAAAAAGCTGAAATTTGTGTGAGCAAAATGTTTTTCCGTTGGATCTTGTTTCCATGGGTATTTATAATTGGTTTATTAATTGCTTGTGGTTGGGATGATTTGTGCTCCGGTCCTGAGTATGTGTTGCTCTTTGTTCTCATTGGTGACTTCGAGTTTAAATGCCCATTTATGGAGCAATTTCTCTCCTTATGCTTGGGTTTGATATTTTGGGAATTTGTATTTTGTGCATGCCGGTTTTTAATGCCTTGTGAATGCGTGTGTGTTCATTTTGTGTAGGCATTTAGTGAGGGGGAGTTAACTTTTTATGAGAATATAGCACTTTGTGAGGGGGAGTGTTGTGCCTTCATGATCCTTCCCTGTGTGTCTGTTTCTAGAAAAGGGGAGTATCGTAGTTGGATAGTTTTCTTCATTTAGTCTTCATTGGAGGCTTGAAAACATCCTCTTGCTTTTATCTACACACTCTTTCTTCTCACTCGTGTTCACGTATTGTTGTTTGAGTGCTCTATTGGCTCTTCTCCGTTTTTGTGTTCCCTTTTGCCTTCCCGTGACAAAAAGGGGGAGAGATTAGTTATAGTTACCAGGGCGTTGGCTACTATGTTGCTCGTTGGAGCCCGTGGTTAGGGCTTATACTTTATGCTAATTTGTGCGTCCATGTCTAGGGTTACTTTATCTATGCCTTATATGCAGGTCTTGCTCTTTCTCTTCCATTAGCATTGCTTCAAATATGATAGCTTCTCTTGTCATTTAATTGCCGTTGCACTAACTTTTTATTGCTATCATATTCTATCTATGCATGCTTGTTGCTTGGTTGAGTTGTCTCTTGCAGAATCATTGTGATTTACTTGGAAGCTTTTGGTATCTAGGTTGTTAGAGTTTTAGAAGGTTCTCTAGAAAACTAGAATTTGTTTCCTTGTATTGAGTTTTTGTTGGAACGGTTTTGTTTCGAAAATGCCAAAGGGGCAGATTGTGAATGTAATTGGCGATTTCCGAATGCGACAAACCATTTGAGTCTGTATATATTCTTTTTTCATTTGGGTTTGGGAGGTGATTTTATTTTGTCTAGATTAGATACTCTGCCCGTTGGTTTAAGAGTTGATTACGAAGGCCGTGCCGTGCATTTTGCTTGGAAAGGTATATGCATCTCATGTGCATTTAGTTTAATATTTTTTCATGCATAATTAAAGCTATTCGATATCTTAATCTTTTATGAAATATCATTTATGCACTAATCTTATATTATTGGCCTTGTTTTATTGAAGGAAAATTTTGTCTAAGGCATTTTTAAGTGCTTGCGCCTTAGTAGCGCCTTAGCAGTGCCTTACCAGACTAAGGCCCTTGTAAGCGTGTTAAGAGAGCCTTATTAGTGCCTTAGCCGAGTAAGGCCCTTGTGCGCGTGCTAAGAGCGCCTTTAAAGGGCTCGCCAGGATTTTTCTTGCTTGGCCATATATAAGCTTGTTTTTCATTATTCTAGGGCAAAAAGAGATACAAGAGCCCACTTTAGAGAGAGAAAACATTGTCTTCTTTACTCTTGTGCCTTCATTTGCTTTTGGATGATTTGAATCTAGCATTCAATCATCTTTGTTCAATCTAGAGAAATACTTTATTAATCCATATATTCTCTCTAAGTTGATTCTTTTGCATAAAAATCTTCACTTTACAAAATCCATACTTTCATGCCTGCGAATCTACATGGCCAGATGATACCGGAGCCATTTTAGAGCGGAGATCGACATGGTGTTGCTCGAGGAGTCCATGGAATCAAGAAGGGGCACGGAGTGCTAAGCAAGAAGCGGAGTTAGGTGTAATTTGGGGTAAAAGTTGGTAATTCCTAACTTGTTGTATTTTGCCTAACCTTTTGATTTATGGAAATTTGAGTAGATTAGGCCGTGATTTTATGCTTAGGGTGTTTTTGACCCTAAGTAGTTTCCACGTATATCTCGGTGTTTGTGTTATTTAGTTTTATTGCTCTTTACTTATGAATTGCGTGGCATGGGGATTGGATAGTTGTTTGAGTTGTTAATTGCTATAATTTTAAATCGGACATTCCATTCACCACCCCCCCACCCCGCTCTGGGACTTTGTAGTAAATTAGATAATTTCACAAACAAATAGCTTAAATTTAGAACACGTGTACTTTTTTGGTATTAAATACTCCTTGTAGTCGTAAAACGTCACCAGTCTACCAAACGAGAACTTTAAACAATGCATTTTGGTTAGAAAAATTTTAATTTTTTCCAACAAGATACTAGATATCAATGAGTTTTTTTAATTTTATAAAAAAAAGTTTGGATTTTTCAAATAGAAACATAAAGTTTTTAATTTTTAGCTTAACGGACCGGGATGTTCCGGTGTCGGAGAGTGATATTAATGGGTGCTCCTTGGATGCGAAGCCAATAGTAAGACAAGAGAGTGGAATCCACTGTGATTTAGCATGTGGCGGGGCTGATATTTTTGATGGGGCTGATCAGTTAGTGGCCAGCACTAAATTAACATGATGATACCGAAATTCATACTAAGGATTCAACCAAAGCCTTGGCTGATGTTGGAGCTAATACTGCAAGGGTTAAACTTCCTTACTTAAAAGATGGCGCAGCGGAAATTATCCCAGATTTAGAGGTCGTGGAGCATGATGTAGGCTTTTATAACCTACCAAAAGTGGGGTTTTCAAATGACAAGGAAATTGAGGGCCTCCAGTTAGTTGTGGATCTTAACCCAATCGAGGAGACCAAGGAGACAAGGAAAGGAAAATGGAAGCAGAAGTCGGTAGAGAATATGTTGGATTTTCCTAAGCCCAAGAAGAAAGGTGGAAAAAAGAAGCAAAGTGATCTGTTGAGATCAACAGTTGCCGCTGCTGCTTTACCTCTTTGTTCTATAGGCATCAACAGGACTCATCTAGATGAGGCTCAAGTTGTTTGGGCCATTAACAAGATTATCAGCCTCCATTATTCGGGTGATAAAAAGGATCTTACTTGTCAATTTGCGATTATGAAAGTCAAAGATGAGGAAAGGGCTAAGGCGCATGGTATCCATCATAATAATTAAATCTTAGGTGTCTATTTGGGTGTCCGTTAGGTGTCTATTTGGGTGTCTTAGCTGTTGTGTTTTGATTGTGGGTTGCCTAGTTGGGTGTGCCCTTTTGGGTTATTTGCTTTGGGTCTTAGGTGTTCTCTTGTTGGTTTCTTGCCAACTAGGTTTGTTATTTTTTCCCTTAGGGTCCGTGTTGGCTTATGATTGCTGGAGCGGTTGTTTCTCCTTGTGGGTTTTCTCTTCTTAAGCTTAAAGTTGTCTTGGTTCCTTTTAATCTTTGTAAGTTGTTTTTAAAGATTAATAAATTTTCCCTTTCGAAAAAAACAATGACATGTATCACAAACAAGCCAATAATCCGAACGATGGTGCCACCAAAAACACGGACAAATTCTAAGCCACACACACCCAAAGGGAATATTGTTATTTTTAATCATATAAAGCATACATGAGAACTAGTATGAAGAGTATATAAAGCATGCATGAGCACTAGCAATTGAGGGGAAAAAGAACAAGATTAAGTTTTGCCAACTGATAAAAGAGTTGATGCTTTAAGCTTCCTTACCTCTAAGGTGCCATGGAGGTCTCTATATAGAAATTCGACAATGAAACAACCATCAACCAACATCATTTCCTCATCTAGTGTAACTTCTGCTGCGTAGCATTTCTTTGCCTCATCTATCGATATCTTAATTTCTGCTAAACATTTTTGTACCACTGTGAACTTTTTCTGCTCTGCTAATTCTTGGTCCTCCATTCATGCGGTCAATCTTTGGAGTAGGTAATTTGTGTACCTCATTTTGACGTGTTGTAAGGGTGTTTGGGAGTGTTCGTCTTTTCGGTAAAGAGGGCAATAGCAATGAGGCGAGGGGTGTAGGCGCTTTCCTTCAGTTTACGAAGCTCTTTGGGCACTCTCCATATATGAGCAGAACAGAAGAAGGATTCAGTTTTTTGGGCACCTTCACCTATTTTCTGAACGATGGTCGATGTAAGGCGCTGAAGAGCCTCCTCATCATAGTCATTATCCCCTTGACTCATTTCAGTTGGGTGGATTTCCATTTGATCAACGAAATCAAGTTGCAGTTGTCTTATACTTGGTGGTAGAGTTTTGGGTTTGAGCTAAAGACAGACCCTCTCTATATATAGAAGGCTCACAGTTTCATTAATGGTGCATGGTGCACCTAATATTTGTTGAAATATGGTAAGCTTGATCTAGATAGGAAAAAAAGATTGTGAAGAACGGCAGAAACTTGTGATTGGATTAAAAAAAAAAAAACGTGATATATCCGAGCAGCCATTGAAGACATGTGAGCATCCAAGTTGATGGCGAAGACATGTGTGGCATTAAAGGCTGGGAAGAAATAGTCTCCAAGCATGCATGGGCTTGGAATAGTGATATTCTCTCCCTATAAATGGATGCTTTGATAGTGGGAAATAGAGTGAGAAAAGTGCAGAGAGGGAGAGTAGGGAGCCCTCTCAAGGGATTCTCCCCCCACGAGTGAGTTTTTGTGTGAGAGAGTGAGGAGAAAAAAGACTGAGAGAGTGAGGACGTTGGAGCAACCCTGGGATTCTCCTACCCATAGTTTTAAATCGCGGTATCGGTCGCCGTCGCGGTATCGGTCGCGGTATATCGGTATCGGAACATATCGGTGATACGTCGCGGGAATCGGGTGTCGCGGTCGTGAATTTTTAAAAATCATCAGCAACATGTATAAAACTTGAAAAATATACTTTTGCGGTTATTGCCCCCAACATTGGCTTAAATTATCACATTTTAATTAATTTAAGACATTTAATAGTCCATTCTCTTCATGTGAAATATCCGATAATCGCTAGCCACAACTAGTTTATGTTGAAACTTTAGTGTGTATTTGTGAAACATGGTATTTTTGTCTAGTCACACATTGACAAGTTACAAAACTTCTATCTATTTTAAATGAATTTGCACTTTAGTGAGTTTGTAAACGAGGACTCAAGGAGAGGTCTCGTGCGCTCAAAAAAATAGGCGGCAATTTGAAAAACTAATTCGGAAATCAATTAATCGGGTGCGCGCAGGGGCTTGCAAATTCGGATTTGAGCCTTGCATACAGTTAAGCCCACATTTTGCTAAAATTTTGTTTTTTTATTTTGTTTTTTTTCCTTTCACATATATATAAAATATACATATATATATAGTATCAATCCCTAGATTCTCTTGTTTCCATTCCCACTTTCCCACTTCGAGTTCTCAGCCGCACCAAACTCTACCGCCTACACCGAATGGAACCCTTCCAGATCTAAAAAATGCCACCGGCGACGGCCTCCGCTGCACGCCGTCCAGTCGTTCGCCATTTCTCTCTCCACCGTCTCTGTTCAAAGTTGAAGACGGGAAGATTATAGACTGTGATTCACAGTCGAACATCGATCTAAACCTCTGAAATCGGTAAATCTCATACGGTTAACACAATATTCTTGAAAGAAATTGTAGGTTCAGTCATTTCTTTTGTGGGTTTTTGTCATTTTGAGATCGAAATGCTTCTATTTTGATCTGGTCCCTTCCGTTCCATTCTGAAATTTTTTCTCCCCCTGACTGAGACGAATTTTTTTTCCCCCCTTGACCGAGACCGAGACCGAGACGAACCGGCCCAGAAAATCGGTTACGGACCGATACGTACCGGATATCGGCCGGTTCACCTGTGATTCGCGATCTCCCCGTTGTACCGGCCAATATCCGAATCGGCCATCTCAAATCCCGGTACGAACCGGCCGATACGGTTCGTACCGGCCAGTATTTAAAACTATGCTCCCACCTAAACTATGTACTTGTGTTTTACTATAAATCAATAGATAAGGGTTTGTTTAATGTGTGTCACTTCCGCTTTCTAACAGTGGTATCAAACGAGCCAAGTGATCCGGGGTGAAGAATAATCGAGATGAGGAGGATGGGATTTTTGATTGACAGATCTAATGGGCCAGACGGGCCAAACGTATCGAAAGCCAGACGGGCTCGAAAAATTGACGGACACCGATGACACCGACGTTTTCCACATATATATGTTGGCCAAACAATCGGAGCAGACACAACGGCAGCAACGACAAGAGGGAGCCAGAAAGGAGAAAGCACAGAAGCAATCGGCGGCAAGAGACCGGGAGCGGGAAAGGAAAAGCTCACGACGCAAGAAATTTTGGAGGAGAAGAAGAAGAGTTGCAGAAGGCGCAAAAAAAAAGAAAGAAAGAAGACGGAAAAGAAGAAAGTGATGAAGAAATAGAAAGAAGCAAAGCAATTGCTAAATAATTGCTCCACTATCGCCCATGTGCATTTCTAGTCAGCCAACAAAGGAATATTCCTGGCATCAATTATTAGCTCTACTCAAAGAGAAGTTATCCTCTGTGGGTGGTACCATGTGTGGCATGGTGCAACCATATGATTGAACGTGCACTACTGAACGATGATTTGACTAGAAAATCACTCTCCAAGTGATTTCTAGGCGATGTTTTGGCTATCCATAGCCAAGAGATGGACGAGACGGTACAAAGAAAAATTAGACGTGATTTTGCCGGTATTTGATGCTAAGATTTTGGGCACTCCATACCTAAAATCAAAGAGGACAAACGAGGTTCTGTTGCACCAAACAAAACATGACAAGAAGAAGAGATGTGATCGATCAAACGAGAAGCTCCAAACCAAACAGGTTTGTGAGGAGAAAAGACATGAGACATGTCACCTAGACACAGAAGACAAAACGAAGATAAGGGGAGCCCAACCAGGCTCTAGAGACAGAGGAGACATATTGGCTATAGAGATGAGATGACGAGGATTGATGTGCCAAGCGGTTCAAGCTATGTTCAGACCTAAATTCGACAAGTGGAACAAGGAGCGATATATTCCTTGTGTGACGAGATCAACCAACACACGGTTGTTCTGCAAGACGAGGTGTCGAGACGATGAGACGGACGTAATGGACGAGAGAATCAAGCTTACGGGTGATGTTGAAATGCAGTAAGCTTGATTCCTAACTAAGAAATAAAAAGATTGTGGAGAATGGCAGAAACTTGGAATTGGATCAAAGAAAAACTTGGATATATCACAGGAGTGAGCATCCAAGTTGATAGCCAAGGCATGTGTGGATTTGAAGGTTGGGAAGAAAAAGTCTCCAAACATGAATGGGCTTGAAATAGTGATATTCTCTGCCCATAAATGAATGCTTTTGCAATGGTAAATAGAGTGAGAAGACAGCAGAGGGGGAGAGTTGGAGAGCCCCCTCAAAGGGGTTCTCTCCCCACCAGTGAGTTTCTGTGTGAGAGAGAATGAGGAGAAAAGACACACAGAGAGTGAGGACGTGCATGGGAGCAACGTCAGATGGGAATTCTCTCCCATAAGCTATGTGTTTGTGTTTTGTTGTAAATCAATAGATAAGAGTTTGTTTAGTGTGTGTCGCTTCTGCTTTCCAACAATCTTTTACCCTGTTTTCAAAGCTGCCCAAAACTTGCAATCTTAGGTTGGTTAAGATTCCATATCGGTACGTATCTCTGTTGTTAGTCAATTCAAGACTTACGTTTTCCAGCATTTCATAGATTGAGTTCATCTCTTCACTTCCCAAGAGTATAGAATTCAACTGAAATGGAAGTCCCAAGTATCTAGCTAGCTATTCTTTTCTCTGGAAAAACTGCAGCTACAGTTTCATGTTTGAGTGTAACAATGATGAAAATTCTGGGAAAAGCAGAGTGTAATGGCAGGCCCTCGAGCCAAGTATCCATCCAGAAAAGTGTCTCATTGCCATCCCCAATCTTGAATTTGATGTTGTCCTTGAATATATTGCAAATGCATTTGGGTTTTTAGACTGAATTTGCATGATTGCTTTCCTGATTGGAGAGACCTTGCTGTTTAACGCCTCAGTTAGATGACAGTAAGTACTTGATAAAAAAAACTTTAATTCTTGAGTGGACAATTGGATAGAGCGAAATTAGAGGTTTTCTTTTATCGAGTATATTATTTACTGAGCACTGCGATGGGTATATATGGGATGTACATACCATAAATATATAGATTTGTAGGGCCCACCTCGGGTCCTACAGAGATGATTTGAATTGACAATTTTTTTTAAATTTTTTTTATAGAATCTTGTAAAAAATCAGCTTAATTAACCCAATATTGGTACCAATGTTTTTTTTTAATTTGTAGGTGCGAAATTAAACAGTTAAGTAGTTTCGCTCTTACAAATTCTTAAAAAATCCTTTCCGGTAACGAGTTGAGCTGATTTTTTACAAGGCTCCATAAAAAATATTTTAAAAATAATAGGTGGTTCGAATTATCTGTGTGGGACCCAGAATGAGCTCCACAAAACTGATATATGAACGATATGTATGTGCTCATATGTACTAGTCAAAGCTTTTTCCTTACTGATATACTCGATAAGGCCACAAACAATTAGGAGTAGGACATGTCTAAAGCAGAAAAGTAAAGTTTAATTGCGTGGCATGTCCAAATCAAAAAATAAATATATAATTCATACAAAGGCAAACAGTTTAAAGTAGGACAATGTCTAAACTCTAAAGAAAATAGGAAAAGTTTAATTACATGGCATGTCCAAAGCACAAAAAAATTAAATTAAGGACAAATCAATAAATGGGAAAACATAGTTCATTTGGAACTACTATCATTCTAGTACCACACACAAATGCACAGACTCGTTAACACTCACCGTGGGTCCTGCACACACTACACACCTCCACTATGTGCGGGACCCACAGTATATGTGAGTGAATCAATGTTTGTGGTGCAGTTTCACTGTGTGTGGGACCATGGCAAATGAGAGTGAGTTTTGTCTTTGCATTTGTGTAAGGGTTTGTGGTACCAATATTTTTGTTCATAACTATACTAACGACTAACGAGGAACCACTGTTCAATGTAAGGTTAATTCTTGGGGCGAAAACACTATTTATTGTAGTGCCTCTTTATATATGTACAGAAAATTGAGCGATAAAAGTGTACTTGACCGTGTGGGTGAACAAAATTGCAAAAACCAATAAAGATGGCAAAACGGCCTGGACCGTCACCTCCGGTTGCAACCACCAATTCTCAGCAGGGCGCTGTTGTAGCTCCCAAGTTTTTAGTTGTTGCTTGAGAAAGGGAGAGAATGTTTATATGATTTTCCTTGGGAAAAGCCATTAACCTAAAGTATATGGTTAATTTTGTACTATATATGACTTTAAAATATAAGTTTGTACTATATATGGTTGAGTTTGTACCAAAAATAAAATAAAATGTAAGTGGCTTGTTAGTTAGTTTGTAAGAGAGATATTGCAATTTTTCTTTCGTGCAAAGCTTGAGTCAACCCCATTGTATTGCCGAACAAATCCTGTTGTACTGTAAATGGTTTGCTATGCTTCATTACCTCGTCCTCGCAATATTTCTATAAAGAATTGTTGTAAGGTCCATTATAGAATTTTGTAACATGTCCAATCCACCTCATATTTCCAAAACATCTCTAGTCCAGCCCATTACTTTTTTTAAAGTCTCATGTCCACTTCATTTTTTGGCAAGACAAAATTGTCCCTTCATTAAACTTTACACTACCACCACTACTACCGCCGCCGCCACCGCCACCATCTACACCACCACCACCACCACCCCACCACAACCACCACACCACCACCACCACCACAGCCACCAACACATCCCCAAGACCACCTCAACCATCACGCCGCCACCACCACAATGCTGCAACCTCCACCATAATTACCACCACCACGCTGCCACCACAACCATAACCACCACCACTCAAGCACTACCACCACCACTCAACCACTACCATCACGATGCAACCACCGCCGCTCCACCACCACCACCAAAACGCCGCCCCCACCACCACCTCAACCAATATGTCGCCGCCGCCGTCGCCACCACGTACCACCACCACAACAATGCCGCAACCTCCACCGCAATTACCACCACCACTCCACCACCACCTCCACCACGATGCCACCACCACTGCTCCACCACCTCCACCACAACCAACACACCACCGCCACCACAATGCCGCCCTAACCACCATCTACACCACCACTCCACCACCACCACAACGCCGCAACCACCACCACTCCACCACCACCGCCGCCACCACCACGATGCCTCCACCACCACCATGCCCCCAACCCCACCACCACGACGCCACCACCACCACCACGCCCTCACCACCCCTTCAACCACCACGCTGCCACCACCACCACATTGCGGCAACCTCCACTATAATTACCACCACCACTCCATCACCACCACCTCCACCACAACCCCACCCCCACCACCATCTCCACCACCATCACCACGACGATGCCACCACCACCCCCACCACCTCAACCGCCACCACGCCCCCACCACCTCAACCGCCAACATCATGCCGCTACCACCACCACAACGGCGTCACCACCTCCACCGCCGCTACCACCACCAAAACGGTGCCACCACCACCACTCCACCACCACCACCACTACCACTCCACCACCGCCGCCATGCCCCCACCACCATCTCTACCACCACCACGGCTCCACCACTCCCACCACCTCTATCACCATCACGCCCCCACCACCACCTCAACAATCACGTCGCCGCCGCCACTACCACAATGGCGCAACCTCCACCACAACTACCACCACCCCGCCCCGACCACCACCACCACGCCACCACCACAATGACCAAATGCACTATACATACTTTTCATTATATATTTAGACTACAAATTTACAATTTTAGACTGCAAATTATTAAATGAACACTAATGCCCATGACAATTTAGACTGCAAATTTGCACTTTTAGACTGCAAATTTGTTAATTAAACACCAACGTCAGAGAAAATTTAGACTGCAAATTTGCACTTTTAGACTGCAAATAAAGGCACTTTCGTAAACTTTGCGGTCTAAAAGTGTAAATTTACAGTCTATACAAAAATTTAGACTGCAAATTATTAAATGAAAACAAAAGCCAATGAGAATTTAGATTATAAATTTTCACTTTTAGACTACAAATTTGTTAAATGAACCCCAATCCAAGAAAAAATTTAGATTGCAAATAAAGGCGCTTTCGTAAACTTTGGAGTCTAAAAGTGCAAATTTGCAGTCTACACAAAAATTTAAACTGCAAATTATTAAACGAATACTAACGCTAATGACACAAAAATTTAGACTGCAAATTATTAAACGAGCACTAACGCTAATGAGAATTTAGATTGCAAATTTGCTCTTTTTAGATTGCAAATTTGTTAATTGAACACCAATGCCAAAAAAAATTTAGACTGCAAATTTATACTTTTAGACTGCAAATAAAGGCACTTTCATAAATTTTGCAGTCTAAAAGTACAAATTTGCAGTCTACAAATAAATTTTGACTGCAAATTATTAAATGAGCACTAGCGCCAATGAGAGTTTAGACTGCAAAGAGAAAATTTAGACTGCAAGTTTGCACTTTTAGAATACAAATAAAGGCACTTTCATAAACTTTGTAGTCTAAAAGTGTAAATTTGCAGTCTACATAAAAATTTAGACTGCAAATTATTATATGAACGTAACGCTAATGAGAATTTAAACTGCAAATTTTCACTTTTAGATTGCTAATTTGTTAAATGAAAACCAATGCCAGAAAAAATTTAAACTGCAAATAAAGGCACTTCCGTAAACTTTGTAATCTAAAAGTGCAAATTTGCAGTGTAGACAAAAATTTAGACTGCAAATTATTAAATGAGCACTAACGCCAATGAAAATTTAGACTGCAAATTTGTCCTTTTAGACCGCAAATTTGTTAATTGAACACCAATGCCTGAGAAAATTTGGACTAAAAATTTATAATACTTTTAGACTGCAAATAAATACACTTTCGTAAACTTTGCAATCTGAAAGTGCAAATTTGTAGTCTACACACAAATTTAGACTGCAAATTATTGAATAAACACTAACACCAATGAAAATTTAAACTGCAAATTATTTTCTTAAAACACTAACGCCAATGAGACATCAGAAAAGAAAGTGTGACCTAGAAGGAAGGTGAATTACCAAAGAAGAAGTGGTGGTGGTGGAGTGATGGTGGCGGCGTCGTGGTGGTGGTGGTGGTGTTGGTGATGGTGTAGTAGTGGTGGTGGTTGTGGTGGCGGTAGTGGTGGTGACGGTGGTGGTGGTGGCAGCGGCGGCGGCATGGTGGTGGTGGAGTGGTAGTGGTTGTGGTGGCGGCGTGGTGGTTATCATTTCGGTGGTGGTGGTGGAGTGATAGCGGCGGCGGCGGTTATGATGGAGTGGTGGTGGTGGTGGTGGTTGTGGTGATCGCTTGGTGGTGGTGGTAATTGTGGTGGAGGTGGCGGCGTTATGGTAGTGGTGGTGGTTGTGATGACGTGGTGGTGGAGTGATAGTGGTGGCGATGGTGGTGGTAATTGTGGTGGAGGTGGCGGCGTTGTGGTGGTGGTGGTTGTTGTGGCGGTGTGGTGGTGGAATGATAGCGGTGGTGATGGTGGTGGTGGTGGTGGTGGCTTGGTGGTGGTGGTAATTGCGGTGAAGGTGGCGGCATTATGGTGGTGGTCGTGGCGGCAGCGTGGTGGTGGTGGTAGCGGTAGCGGCGGCGGATTGGTGGTGGAGACACTACAAGAAAAATTAGATTTTATAGCGTTCGAAAAACGCTATTAAATCATATACACAGCGTTTTTACGAACGCTGTATTAGCCGATGTTGTTAAAAGTCTTGAACCAAAGACAGCGTTTTTAAAACGCTATAGTATGGTAGACTTTAGACAGCGTTCCACAAACGCTATAAAATGGTTGACTTTCAACAAGGTTTTTAGGACGCTATAGATTGGTAGACTCTCTATAGCATTTTTAGAACGCTATAGAATGTAAAATTTCTATAGCACCTTCAAAACGCTATAGAATGTAAAATTTCTATAGCACCTTCAAAACGCTATAGAATGTAAAATTTTTATAACATCTTCAAAACGCTATAGAATGTAAAATTTCTATAGCATTTTTAAAACGCTATAAATTTAAAATTTCCCACAGCATTTAAGGAACGCTATAAGTTGAAAGGTTTCCACAACATTAGGATTTCTTTCACCATAATTTTTGCCCCGCTGTCCATTGTAAATTTTTTACAACATTTTCAACCTGCTATTCCAACTGATTTTTAGCAAGTTTCTTGACTATAGAACCTACAATCCAACTTGAATAGCAATCCACATAAAAAGTTCATACAATGCTTAAAAAAAAGAAGATAGCTGCTCCAATGACTTCCTTGACAATATATTTCACAATATTGCATACAAAACCAACAAAATGTTTCCAAACATCAAAGCGATTACCATTACAAAAGAAATTCAATACACTAAATGTCCTTCCAACATTGCTATCTAGTACAAGCCTTGTCACCAAATATCAACAAAAAGGCCTTCCAAAACATGTGTATCCCAAAAGTAGAGTACAAGCCTTGTTACCAAATATCAACAAAAAGGCCTTCCAAAATATTTGTATCCCAAAAGTAGAGTACAAGCCTTGTTACCAAATATCAACAAAAAAGACTTCCAAAACATCTATGTATCCCAAAAGTGGAGTTCAAACCTTGACACCAAAATATTAACAAAAAGGCTTCAACCAAAATAGTCCTTCCAAAATCTATCCATCCCATAAGTATCAACAAAAAGGCTTCAACCAACCAAGCGATAATGACAGCCATCACACTAGTAAGATCATACCTACATCTCCAGCAAAAAGTCACAACAGCACTTCTTTATCAACCCATAAACCTACATACGGTAGAAGCAAACATTTCAATTTGATGGAGTCATAACAATTTCTACTAAACATTTCAATTAGAAAGAGCATCTTTTTTTTCAAAATTATTCGAAGGTGAGCTTGGTGTATCATGTTCATTTTTTTCCGTATCATCCTAAAAATTGCATAGTAAAAAATCATTGTAAATGACCAATGAGACTGTGAACATATACAACAAGTAGAACACACAAATAACGAATGAGTCTGAATTTAATGCTGAAGCTGCCTCTAAAGCATGGATACTCTATTTTGGCCTCCGTACCACGTATCGGTATTCGATACGGATACCGATACTCTCGGATACTCTTCATACGTATTGTGTCCATGTCCCATATCCGTATCCGTGCTCCTTATCTTGGACTAACAAGAGAGGTGGTGGTGGGTATAACATGCTAATTAATACTACAGTACAACTACTAGATTGGGCCGGTTGGTTATGACTCCTATCTTGATGCTTCCTTCCGAACACACAAACACTCAAACAGTGAGCACAACTTGGGTCTTAACCAAGGCGTGCGGACAGTCGTGATTCCCGTCCGGATGGTGCACATGCGATCAAAGAAAACAACAGTGTAAAGCTAAAACCTGTTACCTTTAGCATAACAGGTTTTTGAAAAAGCTGTGAGCGCATGCACTATAATTTAGACTATAATTTGTCAAATGTGCCGATCGAGTCAAGTGGTTAAAATGTCCTTCCTGATGTCCCCGGCCAACCCATGTTTATGCTGGCATTCCCCTAGACAATTTCAAAACCACAAAGTTGTTTACTATATTTGTTTCTGTTGGGTCAAAAAGCATTAATTATCCTACTCTTACTGCTGGGTCCCGTGTTTTCTACAAACAAGGAAGTTACAGTATAAGTTAGATCAAGAAAGTAAGTCAGTATGACCTTGGTGCCTTGATTCCCTTAGATCCACCCCACTAGGGATCCATTGGATTTCTAACCTTGATATCAGTGGTTGCATAAGTGTCCCTAATATGTTGTGCGGCTTGTGCCTATGCAACGCATCTGCTTGAAAGTATTCCTTAACTGGTGAAATGCAAGTTGGCCAATTCGGCATTCCGAAGTACCCCAAAAAGAAAAGCAACTTGGCGGAGTAGGAGAAATTATTCAAATGCTCCAGAAGCAAAATTGAGCAAAAACTGGACCCAAACTACTTGTGCTCAACCTCGCTCCAGTGGCACAATCCTCTAAAAAAAGTCTACCCAGATGTCCAGCAGCAAACCCAATTTATCCTTTAGCATTTAGGCATATCTAAAACTCTAATCTTTAACTTAAGCTTTGTGTCTATTTAGGTAGTAAATCCCAGAACAAGGCGACCCATCACTAATTTTTTGGTATTCTCACTAATAACCACAATGTCCACTGGTGTTGACCGACTCAATCAATACCCCAATTTGGTATAACACCCTTCTCATCGATTCGAATTCCCTAAAACAAATCACAACACCCAACACCACCAAGCGTGCCCAGCAATTACCGAAACCCGTTAACCATCAGCGGCAACAGATCTCCAGGCTAGATAAGATTCTTAGCAAAATCATCTGTTTCAAGCAAAAACGTGACTGGACACCCTATGGCTGTAATGTGTTTATGATCCCATGAAATGACTCTTGGGGATTCCGGAAAGTTATCTGTTTAATTTGTTTGGACTCCAAGGACTATTCTAAGTGTTAGACATTTAGGCCAACCTACATTTAGGCCATCCTTGCTGAGGGTATAAGGCACCCAAAAAACAAACACAAATATCCCACAAAACAGTCTTAAACTGAGCAATAACCACAGCAAAAACGCAGAACAGAGCAGATTTTCTGCACATAAATGAGCTACAAATGTGCAGTTTTTCCAGCAATAAAACATAGGAGGAAGTAGACTTATCTGGGCACAAGAAAACTGACTTTTCTTTCACAAATCCAAGCTTTACAAAGCTTACTTCACATCCAAAACATAGCGCACACAAGACCACAAAACCCTTCTTTTTCTCTCTTTTCGTTTTTCTCTCTTCTTACGTTTTTTTCTTACAAAGACTAAAGACACGCACACAGAGCTACTTGATATACCCAAATTGGTTTTACACTTAACATATTTCTTACAAACCTTTGATTCAATACCATATTGGTAACGGGTTATCCACATAGAGAAAAACAACATAATCTTCTTTTTAAAAAGCATGCATTACTTTGATCAAACACCTTCATACTCAATGTTCCTATCAAAGCTATTAACTGTTTTCTCCTAAAAATGACCTTATCGTCAAGTTTCTCCATTCTCATCATGTTATGCCTTCTAATGTCCTCCCAAACAGTTAACTGATGTTTCCTAGCCAAAAATAGACAACACTAATATGTATGCATAAATTCTGGTATAGCAATCTACCCTCCAACATGGAGATCATTAACACGGGCAATCACACATATTATCATCCGAGACAATACTTCGATATGGAGGAGAGTAAAAGTACAATACCCTGGGGAAGAAGAGTCCAGAATAACAAAGTCAGCAGGCCATGCGACGGTACTTCCCACAGCATCTACGATATATGTCATATCACTTGGAGCCCTCCACAGAAACTCTTCAGGTTTCTTTGCTACATCCACCCAAACTTTCATTGCATTAGGGCCGATCGGAATACAATGCGCACTAGAATGTGGATCACTTGAAGCCCAACGCCCCTCCGCAACTACGTCTCCCGTCCCCATCCAATCTAGTAACTTGCACTTGGTAATGTCACTCTGTGGATGACATGTTACCGATGGAGAAACAAGGGGTGTAGTTGGTGTTGCTTCAGTTGTTGCCGGATTCTGAACCTAGAAAGTTCAACAATGGGAAACAAATAAAACGTCATTAATCAAACTAGTCTAAAATGACCACCAATGAAGAAAATGATAACCGACTTACTTGGCTTTTCTTGAACTCGTCAAATGAATTTCGCATATCCGACATTTGAGACTTCATCTGAGCATTTTCTTCACGTAATTCAGCAAATTGACCTTTCATTTGTGATAATATAGTTAATCTTGTTTGAGTGACTCCTTTTCCAAATGTTCTTACACGGCCATTCCTCTCGGCACCAAGCACTTTAGAAACAGCATCTTCTTTCAGATTAGTTGAATTCTGTCCATTCCGTTCAATTTTTCCCATTTCTTCCTAAAAATGGCATAGTAAAAAAACAATGCAAATGACTGATGAGATTGTCAAACATATATAACAAATAAAACACACATATAAAGAATGAGCCATGGCCTTTACAATCTTTTGTGCAACATTCTTGTTCTTGGGTTTTCCATCCTTGTCTCTATGTCCATTGGCCCAAACATCGGCTCTACTTATGGAGGCAACATCTCTTTTCACTTTCTAGAAAAAAAACAAATATCTGATCAGAATTCAATTGAAGTTATAGTTTATAATATGAAGTCCAATTGAATTTTGATAATGAACAAAAGAGGTATTACCAGCTCAGCAGTCAACCGCGCATATCCCTTACGACTCATAGTATGCTGCATCTCCAATTGTTTGTCTCGCATAGCTTTAAAGTTCTCGCTTTTCACCTAAATTCAAGAATAAACCAAAATCAAGTCCTAAATGCAGCAGAGAAAGGGTAGTAGCGACTCCTAAATATAGCAGAGAAAAAGCCGTAGCAGCATGAAAAGCACACAAGGCTGAATAAGGTTACAGCAGAAACAGCAGCAAAACAGCCGCATAACAGGCAGCAATATAGCAGCAACCCAACAAAGCCTTAGCAATAACAGATCAGTCCAACAAAGCCGTAGCAGCAACAACAAAGCCGTGGCATCAACATTACATGACAGCCAAAATAATGCAGAAGCATGGATGGAAAGCACAATGCAGTCCTGTTTTTGGAACATTCCACAAGTACACAAATGCCCAAACATTGTAGCCCATAGCAGAACCATAACAGTAGCAGCTGAAACGGAAAAATAGCCAAACATGGACCTCATAAAAGTAGCCAAATAACAGCCAACACCCGTAAAATAATCACTATATAGTAATGAAAGCAAATGCAAACTTGCATCCAGACTTGTAAAACATAGCACAATGGCAGCCTGCCTGCTTACTGCCAAGTCATGATCTCTATTCTGCCAAGTCATGATTTGTGCAAGCTATGCTATGACTTATTGCCCCAAAGCACCTTTTTTTAGTAAAGTTGTATGATTCCACCTTATCCCTAAGGTACCCAATGCAACATTTCCCGTTATTCCTCGTATATAACAGGATTAAGCTTATTTATGAAGTGCATAGATACTTAGGCTGCTTAACTTCTAATCTGACCCCGGCCCCACCCATTTGGACATTACTGCTAGTGATTATAATGGTCTGGTGTAGAGTGAGGACCATACACATGAATCCTTCTGGCCAAGCGGGCTTCAACAGTCCACCTCAAAACTTAACAGGGTGCACATACCTTGAATTCTTTGCTAGTCTTTTCCTTCACAAAATCTTTCCAATCATGTAACGATTTGACGTTATCAGGCTGTAGCTTTAGCCTTTCTTCCTCATTTGAAGCGTTTCTTATTTTTTTTACTAATATTGACTTTGAGGCTCTCCAATCTTCATTCATTCTCCGGAAAACCATTTGTCTATGCCATTCTTCATGAAGATTGAATCTTACCTGAAATTTTGAATATAGCTTGCATGAAATTCTATAATTTTTACTTCCACAAGAGTAACTTCGGGAAAAAAAAGAGCTGAAGTCATGAGATTCTATCATGTAACTCTATGCCCTTCTTCATGAAGATTGGATCAATCAAGATATGAAAAAAGAGAGTTGAAATTCTGTTATCGTGTAACTAAAAACATTATAATAGTTGGGCACTATGACATACCTTAATAGATTGCCATAGGATTTCTGCCATTCCCGAAGGAAGCTTTCGCCAATCCTTTAGTGTATATGGTACAATCTCTCGAACTAGAGGTCCCAAGAAAGAAGACAGCTTGACTGATCCCTCACCTATTGGTTCACCATTGTCATCAAACTTAACTTCAATCGGACTACTTCCATCTATAGCAATGGTTTTCAGCTTGGTCGGGCCTCTTTTGCGCTTGAGATTTTGTGACGTTCTAGAAAGGCTTGCAGGAGTTTCTGTAGAGATTAGCATTAGATATGAATGTACTTCTAAAAGATTACATAAAAAAAAAAAAAAGCAAACAAACAAGAAACAAACTCATAATATTGTTTCTCACCCTCGCAGCCGACAATCGTATGTGGGCTGCAGAACATGTCAAATTGTTCAATAGGTGATGTGGGAAGCTGCTGAGCTTGGGTTGCTCCCTGGGTGCTGCCACCCTGTTCTTGAGTTCTTTGTGATTTTCTTAGAGGTTGTGCACTAGAACAAGGCTTCTTCTTTCTTGGACTTGTACCATTCACCTGAAAATATGAAAGAAACAATGCATGAATGAAGGGGAGTGGGCAACATTGTAATGAGCATGTAAATTATAAAAAGAGCATGTATATGGAAAACATGTAGTACATTAATCTATCAAAGAGTATACTATACTTCCTATAGAAACATCACCTCATTTGTTTTAGACCCCGAAGGATCATCATTGTCACTATTAGAACACAACCTTTCTTCACCATCAAATAGTACGACGTCTTCATCACCATCGACTGCACGCCCAATGTCAACTTCTTCCATATCATTAACTTTAATGTTGGCACTTTGATTTAAGCCCAACAAAAACTTTGGCACATTCTTAACTCCAGCAGCCTTCAATTGTACTAAGTTTTGATCCATTTTTTTCTGCTTTAACCTTTCATAGCTTGTTAACATTTTGGACAAGTGCCTCGGCTGGATATACATGTTACTGAATACATAAAAGAAACAAGTTAACAAAAAAAACAAACCAATCTGCAACAGTAACATAGCAGTAACCAGAAATTAACTTAACAAATATCCAAGTATAATATGAACCCCCAAATAAGGCACGATGGCAAGATACAAACCAAAAGATCTTGGGAGGTGCCTTTAGTACAACACACCAAAAGTTACAAAAAAATATCCTAGCAAGATACAAACGAAAAAAGAAAAACCAAAAGTTACAAGGCACAATGACTACAAATCCTCAATCCATGTACCCTCACAATCTCCTCTAACATTAGTTATCATTTCATCATCATCGTCATCATTCATACCAATGGCTGAAACATCTTGCGGCCTAGAGGATGTATCCACAGTTTCTTCGTACATTTCCAAGTCATAAAATCCCCTAGGAGGTGCTTTCAGCACAACATACCAATTTGAAGATTCGGTTTCCCTTGAATAAAAAACTTGCTTTGCTTGGGATGCAAGGATGAATGGATCTTTGTCATATTGGGTCTGACTTTGATGAAGGTTAACAAGTGTAAAACCATCTTCCATCCTAACACCATGCCCAATGTTTGCCCAGTCACACTTGAACATCGGTAGTTGAAATGTGTGATAATCTAACAAAATTATATCTTTAATCACCCCGTAGTATGAAACTACATCAACGACTTGTGCATTGTCCTTCACACTTGATCTACACAGAGTTGCCGCGTCAATGGAAACACCACTATTTTGGGTTGATTTCTCAGCTTCCTTTGTGTGGAACCGCTGCCCATTGATGATATAACCTGTATAACTCATGGCATGCTTTCTAGGACCATTAGCAAGCCATTGTAGTATCTCCAATTCATTATTTGTGCATGCTTTTACCTGAATCTGTTCAAGTATATGCAACCCAATTAATACTATACTAATTACAATATTAAACTTGATAAACCTCAAGCAAATAAGTGGTAACCTTTTCCCTCAACCATTTTGAAAAGTTGTCAGCGTGCCTTTTCAAAAGTAAACTTTTATTTTTTTGAAGACCAAGGCTGGCATCTGAGTTCTTTAACTCCTCTATATGCATCCTAATAGAAAAAGAAAGAATGAGTAAGTGATTCACATGTATATAAAAATTTATGAATTCTGCAGGCAGAATTTCATCAAACTTACTCCAAATAAGGTTCCACTATGGCTGTATTGAATAAAACGTAACGATGTGCACTTTCTAAAACTTCATTAGTCAATGTGATGGATGTGGCAGCTGATATTGGACGACCTTCAAGAATTACATCGTTCTCAAAATCTTGATTGCGAGGTCCCCTATTGGTTGTTTCCATAGATTTCATGTGTCGGCTGCAAAATGTTATACACTCTTCTACGAGGTAGCGTTCTGCTATACAACCTTCAGGTCGTGCATGATTCCCAACACTTCGTTTGTATATCTTCATATGTCTAATCATGAAAAAAAGTACATTCATATTATACAATCATAGATGATGAAAAAAACCATAGATGATTACTCATTAAAAAAAACTAAAAGGGTTCACCTCTCAAAAAGGTACATCCAACGATATTGGACTGGCCCACAAAGTCGTGCTTCTCGTCCTAAGTGAATTGTTAAGTGCACCATGATATCAAAGAACGAAGGTGGAAAGAACCTCTCAAACATGCATAGCGTTTCAACCACCTCATCCTCAAGGGATGCCATTTCTTCTTGATCAATAACTCTTTGACACAATTTATTGAAGAATGCACAAAGGCGAAGTATCGCATTTCTGGGTCCAGTTGGTAATAACCGCTTTAAGGCTACAGGCAACAACTGAAGCATTAGCACATGGCAATCATGAGATTTGAGACCTGTGACCTTCAATTCATCCATTGATACACAATTCCCAATATTTGAACTATACCCATCAGGTACTTTTAAGTCAAACAACCTCTTGCAAAATATTCGCTTCTCATCCTTGGAAAGTGTATAGGAAGCTGGAGGAAGATATGTCCTGGACCCTCGATCTTCTGGATGCAAGTCGTGCTTTATTTCCAAATCTTGCATATCCTTGCGAGCATTTAAACCATCCTTGGATTTTCCGCTAATATCCAACAGCGTGCCAATAAGGCTCTCAATAATATTTTTAATGATATGCATGACATCTAAGTTATTACGCACTAGCAATTCCTACATAGAATAGTAGAGAAACAATCATAAACTATACTAAGATCAATATATATAAATATAAGATATAGATTGATCAAAATGCTGATTGATAAAACTTACCTCCCAATATGATAAATCAAATAAGATTGACCTCTTTTTCCACCTTTGTTTATCTTCATTGTTCCGCTTTCGTTTTTTATTTCCTTCTCCACCTTTCCCCCAGTCATTCTTCATATCTTTCAAAGTTTCCGAAATTTGTTTTCCAGTCATGATTCTAGGCTTTTTCCCCTTTTCTTCCTTTCCATCAAACCATGATTTTTTCTTCCGAAAGGGGTGAGATGGTGGAAGAAAGCACCTATGGCATAAATATACAGTTTTCCTACTGAATTTCAGCCATAGAAAATGTGTATTTTCACCACATATAGGACATGCAAATTTACCCTTAGTCGTACACCCGGCAACATTTCCATATGCTGGAAGATCATGCATTGTCCACATCAAAATTGCCCTCAGATTGAATGTAGAGTTAGTGAACCTGTCATAAATAGGTGCTCCGTTGGTCCACAAAATCTGTAGGTCTTCGATAAGAGGTCGTAGATATACATCAATATCATTACCCGGTTGCTTAGGTCCTGGGATCAGTAGTGTCAACAAAACATTTTCCTTTTTCATCCATAACCAAGGTGGCAAGTTGTACATAACCAGCATAACGGGCCAACAACTATACGTCGAACTCAAATTCCGGAACGGATTGAAACCATCGGTAGCAAGACCAAGTCTTAGATTCCGTGGGTCTGCTGAGAAAGATGGCCACTTATCATCGATTGTTTTCCAAGTTGGTGAATCCACCGGGTGTCGCATCTTGGCATCACTGCTTCTATGAGTATAGTGCCATGTCAAATCTTTAGCTACTTGAAATGACCTATACATGTTCCGAAACCTTGGAATTATAGGAAAATATCTCAATACTTTGGCAGGAACCCCTTTTTTTATTTGCTTTGTGCGTACGTCTACCTTCCATCTTGAACGACCACATTTTGGACAGTTCTCTAATTCTGCGTTCTCTTTCCTGAATAAGCAACAATCCTTCACACAAGCATGAATTCTCTCGTAACCCAATTCAAATTTTTTAAGGAACTTCCTAACTGCACGAACAGAACATAGCATTGTATTATCCATGGGGAACATATCCTGAAGCTTCCCCAAAAGAATAGTGAAACTCTCATCTGTCCATTCATTTTCAGCTTTGATCTTGTACAAAGTAACAATTGCTGACAACTTCGTATATTTTTCACAACCAGGGTATAATGGAGTTTCTGCATCCTCTAATGCTTTTGCAAAGACCTTATCTCTAGCTTCGTCAAGTGGTTCAAGATGGTCTGCATCTCGTGCATAAGTCGCACTGTATAAGTTATGCGCATCTGACATTTCCACTTCTTTAGGTTTTTGTACAACACTTGGTTCCTCCCCATGATGAAACCAAGTTGTGTATGTAGGATCCATTCCATTTATGACCAAGTGTTCATAAACATCATTAACACAATGGTGACTCAAATTCCGACAATGTTTGCAAGGGCATAGAATCTTTCCTATATATCCTGCGTTTTGATTAGCCATCTCCACAAAGTTCAATGCTGCGTTCATATACTCGTCAGTGCATCTACAAATGTACAAGCTAAGTGTGTCAAATGTTTTAAAAATATGTAACTAGTTTATCTATAGTTGCCTACAAAAGTTTTTCTATTACCTATTCAAACGCACCCAATCTTTGTCCACCATCTTAACAACACCAAGCTTGTTTCCTGATATCATACAATCGTACATGTAATACATAAGGTAAGTCCACTTGCCTTGGAACAATAGCCACGAAGGATGCCAGCAAAAATCCTAGGAAAAAGCAGTAGACTATACACCATAGGAAAAAGCAGCAAGATACAGCATCTTGACATGAAAAATAGTTGCCATAACAAAAAATTAGCAGCAAAACAGCAACAGCAGCTGCCATAGAAAAACAGCAGCAGCCATAGAAAAACAACAGCAGCTACAACAAAACAGTAGCACCAATTACACTACTCTATGATGCTCTATGATATGGCAGACACAGCAGCAAAAACATAGCAGCAGTAGCAGACAAAGCAGCAACAGAAACACAACAGCATATATACAAAACAATGCAGCTTACAGATTCGTCACAGCAGCAAATAGTATGGTTTAATAGTAGAAAAAAACAAGACTCTTGTTGAAAATTCAATCAAGACTGAAGTGGTTTGTAGTAGGAACTAACCCACTCCAAGCCACAACCTTAGGACACGCCCGTAAGAAAATGCAGCATACCAAAACAGCAATATACATCTTCATGAACAAACGAATGCAGAATATCCTCTTTTTCCTCATCTTTTCTTAGTTTTTTCAATTCCACAATCATCACTAAAAGTAGTGGAAGCTAGGCATGGAAACTTAGATTGGCAGCAACATTAACAAGGTATTGCCTAATTTCCCACAAGACGGTTTCAAACATATTTATGTTCTAAAACAGGTAAAATATGTACTTGCCCCTCGAACTATATCGAAATTTTTTACTTCCCCCTTCAAGTACCAATTGAACACCCTTACCCCTTCCACTATAAAACTGCCACCTACTCAGGACAATTCCTCCTATTTGGACGAAAAACTTAACGAAACTCCATAACTAGGTCAGTGTGAGGGTATTAATGTCTTTTAACTGTCCATATATGTATATGTATCTATTCTCGTCTTCCTCCCTATCTCTTCTTCTTTTAACCTACCAGATATCACTGTGTTTGCGTCTCTCTCTCTCTCTCTCTCTCACATTGGCAAACACACAAGTACCGTGCTTTCTTGCCTCAAAAGAGAGAGTTCTATGCATTACATATGCATCAAAACTGAAATAGAAAGCCAAAAGATCTGGTAGATGCTAGCATTCCAAGGACAGAAAATGTGGGATCTATAATTGGACAAATTCCTATCCTGTCCTGTCCTGTCCAAATTACTAGCATATATTTTATATTCCTACCATTATGAATGAGTCCAAAATGTCTAGCAGAATGCCATTGCAAAATCTGCTGCCATAAAAGGCTCTCAAGGTGCATGCCATCCAGTGGTGAGCAATCCAACCGTGAGCAGTCTAGTGATGAAGCAATGGCTCCCTCTCTCTCTCTCTCTCTCTCTCTCTCTCTCTCTGATTGAGTATGGTCCGATTTGAGAAATTATGGTTTGCGGCTGAAAGATGAAAGAGGGATTGAGTAAGGTTTGGGAGTGAATGTCTAAAGTACCCTTCTGATGGCACCAAAATAGGTAGGGTAGGGTGTTTTGTTAAGTTTTCCACCCATGGTTTGGACGGAAGGGAGAAATTGTCCTAACTAGGTAGCGGTTTTATAGTTGAAGGGGCAAAGGTGTTCAATTGGTAGTTAGAGGGGGAAGTAAAAAATTTTGGAATAGTTCAAGGGGTAAGTATATATTTTACCCTTCTAAAACCTATCAGCTTCGCAAGTAGCCAAGCAGGTCTTGTTTTTCTACAAAGACCACTCAAACCTTCCAGTTTATAACAAGACCAATTACGCAGCCCTTTGTAACAAAACCAACAAGCAATCAGTTAGTTAATTAACTTCGGACAAACACACACTACATATACTCTAGTGGACTTTTGAAGTTGCACTATTGTACAAAACACATACTACATAAACACACTCCAACCTATCCACTCTTGGGCACTATGTCAAGATAATGTTGGCAGCTAAGGCATGTACAAAAAATCAAATACTCAGCCAATCCTAGCAAAAATCAAATCACACCTGTTGAGCACTCTTTGAACTAGTTGTTTACTTCTACCCGTGCAGTATTCTTCTATGACTGCAGAATCAAGAAGCAAAAGAACGATGAAGGTCAGGATATTAATAAGGAAACAAATATTAATAAGGAAACAAAGGTAAATCCATGCACTGAAAATAATACACCAATATTTATGCAAGATGAATGAATCAGAAAAATGGCCTTTCAATGTCTATTGGGGTTTCGATTTGGAAGTCCTACATTTCATTTGTGGTGTCCTTTGGTGCAGAACTGATCTCCCTGAGGATTTATTGCAAGCGTGTTCTCTTTGGTAGAAAGCTGATGTGTAAGTGTTGCGTATGGGGCATTTTTAAGGAGAAACTGGGATTATGATGCAATATATCAAGTATTGCAATCCTTTGGCTAATGCATTTTCTTAATCCTAAGCTCAGGCCTTAAGCTATGTAAGTTGTTTATTATACTCCACTCTGTTGAACAGTCCAGTAACGCTCCGGAAGTTTGATAGTGGTGTCATGGTCATCCAAAACAAGTCATACAATGACGAGAAGGTAATCTTTTTCACCGCACCTAAGTTCTATTTTCTTATGGTATATGCTGTTTGTATTTTTCGCACACCCCACCTTTTTCCTATTTTGTGTCTCTGTGAGTGGGTCTGTGGACACATGATTGAAGAAGTGTTCGGTTGCATAATTTTTCTAGTCTACTTTAAATAGGTGGCAAGTAGTCTCTTCACATCAACAATAAATGAAATATAAATTTATAGGGATGACTACTCAACTATTGGTTACTTGCCAATGGTTTGTGGTTCATACCTATGTCAGGGAAATGAGCAGCGGGAGCAAGAATATATGAGCCAGAGAGTGTCATTCATATATGAAAACTCTGTGTTCGTGATTTTCTTATTACTTTTGCATGAATTATTATGGATAGACTGCATTCTATCAAAGGCTTCCCTCATCAAGGTTCAGAATATAGTATTGACGTCTCATTCAGGTCTCCAACCGTCCAAACATTTTTTCTTTTTGAAAAAAAAAAAATCTGCTGTGCGCTGGATGTAAGGGCCAAGGTGCATAAGCCATTTGTAAGTTCGTCGCTTATGTAGCAGGAGTTTATTTGCTGATATCTAATTTGTCTTTTAATTTGTGAGTCTGACGTAAGTCCATGCTATCCACGTTGGTGTTGAGTGTTCAAAGCTCCCATAGGCGAGGATGGCTTTGTGGGGGCTAGAATGTTCTAAACTTGTGCCACCTTTTGCAGGTGCTCCACCCATGCAACTAGTAGCCCCTTCCCCAAGCCCTGGGAGAGTACGTAAAATGATATAAATTGTCTTTCGATGACCACGTTTTCAAAGTCATCAAAAGAAAAAATAAATAAATTGTGAACGGAAAATATGGAATATGTTGTTTGATGGCCAGAATAGTGAAAATGAACAAACTATGTGGACAGAGGGTGTAGATCCCTAACTTTCTGTGGATTTTCTATCAGAACATGTTGCTACATGATGCCCTCATCTCATGTGATTTCCCCCCTTCGTTCCCGTCGTGTGATCCTCATGTGAGGGAAATGGAGCTCACGACAGTCCCATTTTGATTATCTCTGACTTCTATTTGTAGGTCTCATTATGCAAACTATCCATGGTGGAATCTGGCTAATAAAACATTGGTAGCCGTCAAACAAGTTGGATTTTGTCTAAGAAGTCCATTTCATTTTTGACAGTCCCATTTCTCTCGAGAAAAAAATTATTAGAGCAGAGAAACTTTCCGATATCCAATATAAGATTAACCTGGATGATATACAGATCTTAAGACTCCTATATGTCTCGCTATCTGGACGAGTTCAAAATGTGACTAAAACAAAACCATTTTGATGACTATGCCCATAAAGCTATATCATGACTTTTGGTTTGTCAGGCAGCACCTATAGAGCAGTCTCAAAAGGGAGAAATTCGGGAAGTGGAAGAAAGAGATCATGGCTGGAAAATGGAGAAAACCTTTTAAGGTTATTGGTTGCCACTTCCCGTCAAGAATGACCTCAAGAGCAAAAGTGGAAACTAGATTCTAGCCTAAAATAGTAGTTTATGAGTTAGTGAAATTTATTGGAACCTTAGTGGTGAATTTTAAAAGCAAAATGTTTTTAGCATTGTAATAAGATACGATAGTAAAGTTCTTCTACTCTTAGTATTAAACTAAAAAGTGCTAGTTCTTTTTCCAAAATTTATGACAATAACTTAATAGTTAATGCCATATGGATGGAACATCTATATAGTTCTCTTATATTCACTCATAAGGGACACTAGAATCAGACATTAAAACACAAGTAGTGGACCACTTCAAAGATTTTCTTTATAGTTGTTTCACAGAAGATAGGGTAGGAGCCCACATAATGAACCAAAGCATGCCTATATAGATTAAAAGATTATTACTTTTTCTTGGAATCTCAAAAGCATGCCTATATAGATTAACAAATAATCATTCTTGCTTGTTATTGGAATAAATAAATTAGGGGCCCTTTTTTGAGCTATTCATTACTCTAATCGAACATGCAACCACATCACAAAAAAGACAAAACAAAGCAAAGCCCAAATTCCTAAACACAACAAAGCCGATTGAAAAAAACAAAAAGTCCACACTCCCAAACAAACTTAAACTACAATATAAAGTTTAGTCACATGGGTAAGTGTAAAATATAAATAATCAAGTCAAACAAGATAAAATTAAAAAAAAAAAAAGTAAAATCCTTACTTGAATCAGAGTCCAAGAAAAAATTAAAATACAATATAAACTTCCTTGTACTGAGGCATAGCATGCAAAGCCCTGGCTAACAAGACATTAATCGGATGAATGAAACATGTTAAAACCCCAATGATCTTGTTGTGTTTTCTAAGCAAAAGTGTACTGAATGTTAAGCCCTAGTCTGTATTTGGGCAAAAATCAAGGAAAATCGAACTGAACCTGTTTAGGGCTTCTCTGTTGGATGACTCTTTGCCTCAGTTGGCGCAACAGGTTTGCTTCTTTCTGTATACGAATTAGGGATCAAGCATAAAAAGAGAGAAAAAGAGGGAAATCACACAAAAAAAACAATTGATGGAAGAACAACTCACTATTGAAACCCAGAAGATCCGAACCACGCTGATATCTGATACGGAGTGATTAGAGAGGAAGAGCATGCTGAACAGAACTCACATGATCAACCCATCTGAACAGAATAGAACTCACATTGAACAGAACTCACGCTTATTTCTGATAGGTGTTCTTCAAGCGGCTGGAGGGGGTGGTTGTGTACGAGGACGCGGCGGACGCCGAGAGCATAGGGCGTCGACCAAGGGGGAGGGAGTTTTCGAGATGAGGGCGTTGACCAAGGACTGTAGCAGGAGAGCTTCGCCGAGAGCTACCGCGGGCTGGTGGAGGATAGGCGGAGGGGAAGGGTTAGCTTCGGGGTGCGGTGTTTTGTGAGAATCTGGAAGAGATTGAAATCTTTTAGAGGTCGGCGCCCTAAATTGGGGAGGGAAATCGCAGAGGGAAAAGGGAAAAAGAGATGGGCGCGCGCGAAAAAATGGTAGAACGCTATAGTAGAATAAATGAAAACGCTATAGTTTTCTTTTCCCTTTTGTCCGTGTCTTATGAGTCCTCTACAATAGCATTTAAAAAAAAACGCTATCAATTTATGCTATAAAAAGTGGTATTTGTTGTAGTGAGATGGTGGTGGGGGCGTAATGGTGGTGGAGGTGCCGGTGGTGGTGGTGGTGATGGAGGTGGTGGTGGGGGCGTGGTGGTGGTGGTGGCGGCGGCGACGTGGTGGTGGTCATTATGGTGGTGGTGGTTATGTGGTTGTAATAAGATCAAAAAAATGAAAAAATGTATTTTTTGTATTAGCCAAACAAGGCCCTTGTTTTTTTTATATAGGTTATTTTTGTCATTGAAATTTTTAGTGGATTAGAGGTGTTAGGAACTTTAGAAGTGGATTGGGTGGGTTAGAAACATACTATAATGGAATTATCAAAAATTCTCCCATATTTCTATTAGGTTGTTTCTGGATCATCCTTTAGTTCAAATGTAATTGTTTGCAGAATAGGTCAATTGAGGATCCAAATCTTCTCCTTTTTGTTCATTACTACAGTCATAAGTGCATCCCATGATAACGACCTTGTTGGTAGTTCAGATGGAGTTCGCTCCAGCTTTAATTTGACTCCCCGTAATTGGACGGTATGATGATTGGACCTTCAGGATTAGTCGAGCTGCGAATAAGTTGGCCCTGACACTAAGTCATCAAAAATAATAATTCTCTCTGCAACTTCACCAAATTTTTCATATACTCTAAAAGCCTGCTCATATTCATTCGCTTGACTCATTTTTATGTTTTGGCGAGTTTCGGCTCCATTTCTGATGGGTGGAAGTAGAAGTGGCAAATGGGCAAGTTTGGGTGGTTTGAAACTTGTCGCGGGTCGCGTGTCAAATATGGGCGGATTGAATATGGGTCAAATAGTAAACGGTTGAAATGAGTCGGCTCGAATATGGGTCAAGTCAAACCAAAACCCACCCAACCCGACCTGTTTTCCTCTTCTTTTTTTTTTGTTTTTATTTTTTCTGTCCTTTTTTCAACTCGCGCAAATTACTATTTTGGACTCTCACTCTTTAGTCCTATTAAATCATTCGAATTCAGGGGGGGAAAAAAAAACCTTTGAGGGGAAAAAACCCACAAAGTTTACCGTATAATCAACAAAAAAAAGGGGTAAAAAAGTGTGGAAACAGAGGTAGGAGTAATAGTTGAACAGAGGAATGAACTTGATCAACGTTGATTTACCTATTAATTTACCAGGTTTACTGTTTTTAGAACAGAAGTCGGTTCGGGTGAGTTTGGATTAAAAAATAGGGAGTGATTTTTTTTTCATCTTTATTTAATATTTTTTTTACATTTATTAGTTTTGCGTCAAATTTTTTTGACTTATTAGTTCGTCTTGACGAGAGTAACAAAACAACTATAAATTTTTTATCGAACCCAATTTTTTTGAAGATGACAAAGAGATGTCTTTTTGACTTTTTTTTATTTGTCCTTTTTTTGTCTTTTCACTTTTTCGGTTCCGCACCTTTTTTTTGTCTTTTCACTTTTTCGGTTCCGCTCATGAAGATGAACCAATAAGTCACAAAAGTGTGACGCAAAACTACCAAATGCAAAAAAAAAAAAAAAAATTTGAATTAAGATGAAAAAATGTCACTCTCTACTTCTTAATTCAAACCTACCCGAAGTGCGTGTGTGAGAGAGAAAAATTTTTGTTTGCAGAGTGGGTAGAGAGAATTGATTTTAATACTAGTAGGACGGCTCGGGTGAGATGATTTGTGTTTCCACGAAAAAGAAGAGAGACGATTTTTGATTTGGCCAGGTTTTGTTTTTGGAGAAATCAGTGAAGGTGGGTGTGCTTTAACCTATATTGAACCCACTCTCAACCTGTCACATCCCAAAATAAGAAGTGATCGGCCATGAACCACAAGACCAAAGCTCGTAGAACATATAGCCTAAAAAGAAATTTTATAGAAACTCCCAAGCAAGGATCCACCAATCAGTCAACCATAAATTTTCGTAGTAGTCCCTGTAGTTTTATGGTTGTCTCACTTTCGTCCATCTAGTTTCAAAGTGCTCGAATTTCATCCCTGTAATTTGTTTTACATTCCAAATTGGTAAAATCGTTAACACCGTTAACGAAACTAACGGAAAAAAACAATAAGTGTTCCAATTTTCAATCCGTTTGAACCGGTGCGAAGATTTTATTTTTTTGATCATTTTATCCTAAATAGTCGTAATGAATTTTTGGCTCTAAGGCCTTTCAACGAGCACCCGAAGACTTCTTATTTAGTTTCAGGACTCTCTTAGGGTGCTCATTGAAAGGCCTTAGAGGCAAAAATTCATTACGACCATTTAGGATAAAATGATCAAAAAAATAAGATCTCCACACCGGTTCAAACGGATTGAAAATTGGAACACTTATTTTTTTTTCCGTTAGTTTCGTTAACGGTGTTAACGATTTTACCAATTTGGAACGTAAAACAAACTACAGGGACGAAATTCGAGCACTTTGAAATTAGAGGGACGAGAGTAAAACAATCGTAAAACTACAGGGATTTTACTACCGGGACTACTATGAAAATTTGCCCTTTTTTATTTATTAAGAACATCCTCAACCAATAAATTCCATAAAAAGAATAGGGCACAAACATACCATGAACAAAATAAAATCCAGCGATCCAACAATAATAAAAGAATCCAGATGTCTAACAAAATGTTTCAATGTGGAAACGATGAAATAAATTAAACACTAAGCTAGTATGACAGTCAAACAAAAGAGATCCCCGAGATGCCGCTAGAGTCCATGCCTAAATTCCCAACTTGCCTGAAAAAGAAGTTGGAATAAATCCGTTAGTTGACGAGCTCAGTGAGTAGCAAAACATGTATATTAAATACAGTTCTAAACAGGGATCAAAATAATTTATCATGTTAACATAAATTTGGCATACATGTGAATAATAAAATAACCAATTAATCCAATAATTGGTTCATCCAATAAATCTTGATGGGAACCACAATCAATATCACCGGCCTAATCCGGTCTCTTCCCTAATGGCCAAAGTCACCCGCACACAGAGAATTAATTTTTCTGAAATTCCAAAATATGTTCCCATCAATATCCACAAAGTTCTCACCAAAAGATTATTTGATCAACAAATGGTTTCACCGATACCGCATGCCAATTTAATATAATCAAATATAAACATTATGTGTTTCCAACTTCAATAATAAAATTTTCAAAACAACAATTTAAGGGACACGGGGAAGTTTGAAAGTACATGACATGCTTAACCACTTATCTGGGTTCAAAAAGTATTAATGCGGTCAAATAACACAAAAAGAGGCTAACCTGTACAAACTAACAAGCATGAAATGACTATCCATTCAAAATATACACTACGAAAATATATACAGATACCACCTACTATTTAAATAAACCTAACTGAATCCTAATTTCCACCACCAAAAATCCTCCCACGAATTCCAAGAGCAAAACCTTGATATCACCTGTTTCCCTTCAAAAAATCAATTGTCTGCACCTAAACTATGTATATGCCACATGTACGCACAAACACAAAATCAAAGCACAAGGCCATTTGAATATTCCTTCTACCACTGTTATTACCAAATCCACAGTCCCATACCATGGCCAATATTATTCACGCCACAACCGCCATGCACACAACTCGATCGACACACGGAGCCACTCGTAATACACAACCCACGACAGCACCTGCACACCCTCATCTCTCTCTCTCTCTCCAAAATACAAACCAAATAATTAAACTAACTCAATATTACTATCTAGTCCATGCACCCCATTGCTATGTTGAAAGGTAGATGAACATAACGAGAGAGATGGAGTGTACTATTACCTCAAGAGAACTCCAAGAAAACCCTCCTTCCAAGTTCGGCTGTTGCTCTTTCTCAAAAGTCATAAGTTCTTTTAACATAATCAAGTTCGCTCAACTTTTTTTTCCCAAATAAAATCCTACACCGTGAAAATATCTCCTAACTTTGTAAAACTACCCACTACTCCCAATATTATAGCTAAATTAAGCTAATTAGTTAATTAGAATTAGATAGAACGTAACACTATTTATAAAATTACAATCCGGTTTCACTATTTTACCCAAAATCAATCTCATACCCTAAATATTACAATCATGTCAACAATATCAATAGCACGCACAAAATAATTAGTTGGAACCCAATCATAACTCCAATTACTAACAACAATATAACTGATTAAATAAATGAAAAAGCTAGGCCGTAACACAACTCATTTAAACCCATGTAAATATGGGTTCATATGAGTTCAACCCATATGAACCCATTATACAATATGGACGGATTGAATTGGGTTATAATTGAGCGAATTTGAGCGGATTCAAAAATATGAGTTGAGATTGCCACCTCAAGGTGAAAGTCACATGCTTGAATTAATTAATGGACCGAATAAAAACTGGAAAGGGTCTGACCAAGCATGTCAATGACTGTTTGGAAATTTGAATTTGCAATTTTTGTTGAGCTAACAAACATATAGAACTTCACCTTGAAAGGTTTCGAACTCGCATGCAAACTCGGATATGATGTTGAAGCAAAGCCAAGTGGAGCGATTGCACTTGAACAGGTTGAGCAAATCTGCGCAGCATAAAGTCTACTAATACAACTTTAAAACAGAAATCCCGAGGCAATTGGGTTCCGGAATCATTCGATGCATGTGGGCACCGTCCGGACACAAATTCGTATCTCTTTCATTATAGCTAGGCGCCGTACATGATCAGAAACATTCCCTTAGAGATACTCTCGATCAATTCTACTTGAAAACCATGACAAAATGTTGATGATCATCCTGTGGGTGATAAGAAATTAGAATTTTCACCCAACACTCATATTATTACCACTTCCAAAATAGTACAGCACACAAAAAAAAAATAGTACTAATACAACACAAATCTGATCACACACTCACTTTCAACCTCGCGTACACAAACAATGGGGACTGCAAACCACCAAAGGAATGCACAGCACTACTTCCAATTACACCATCAATATATATATACTCACTCCGTCCCTTTTTATGTGTACTGTTTCGTAATTCCAACTTATTAAAAAGACATCATCATTATATCTTTCACATCAACTTTTTTCTCCATTTTCCCTACTTACCTATCATCATTACACTTTTACTCACTAACTTTTCAAAATGTAATCTATTTTTAGTGACAAAATAGACAATGCACCAACTTTTACCCACTAACTTTATAAAATGGACATTTATTAAGAAACAGCCAAAAATGGAATACCAGACTATAAAAAAGGGAAGGAGGGAGTATGTATATATATATATATATATATATATGTATATCAGTTAGGTTACGATGAGGGATCCCACATTTTATTAAACTGCGGGACTCCCGTTCCTGATTGAATTTCGATGATCCGAGCCGCTCAAAGTGATTAGAACATGATTTTAAGAGTACTCACGAGAAATCAGCAAAAAAAATGAATGGAAAAGGCTTCATCCGAGCAGTTTTCATTGAACGGTTCAAAAAAAATGCTCGGATGAAGCCTATCCCGATCAGCTTTTTTGCTGATTTCTTATGGATACCTTTAAATTCATGTTCTATACACATTGAATGGTTCGGATTTTTAAAATTTGATCGGAAAATGAGAATCCCGCATTTTAACAAAATAAGGGATCACTCACTTGATCCGTGGTGTATGTGTGTGTGTGTGTGTGTATATATTATACAAATGCGTGATGGATTCTTAGTCCTAAAATAATGGGTTGCCCCAAGCGTAAGGCGAAGACCGACGTAGCATAATATCCGGTAAGTCTAGAGTCGAATCCACAGAGACGGTGATGTGTGCTGACTAAAAATTCGGGTTGTTATTTATTTAAATTGGCTCTTAGGTAGCCACCCCTTACCATTTTGTTTGAGATTAACTAAACTCTAAGAAATTGATTGTACTTTTCAAATAATTAAAAGGAGGTACAATCGTAGGGTTTATAACACTCGCAACCGGTTCGGACTCATCTGCTCCAATCAGTGTTCTTTAAAACGTTTGATTTTAGACTGAAAAAGATACCCCGCAAGATGCGAACTCTTATGGTCGCCGTTAATCCATGTGCAGCGGAGAATGAGTTTTGGACCCCCATGCCCCTGTTCACATGGGCTCCGACAATGCCCAAGTTCGTCTACGGTAAGTATTTTACCAATCTAAAATTATTTTAAACATTCTTTATTTCAAAATAGGGGCAGAAAGCATCCAATCCGGCCACGGTATGCTAATCACCCTGCGACACTACCCCGACGACTACGCACTCATCATTAAGCAATAAATAAAAGAAACCCTAATTTGAAACACGTTTTCTATTATGCGAGATGAAAAACAAACAAGAAATATAAACTAATTGAATACCAACGAATAACTTTTATAAAAAACTGAAATTAAAACGAATTACTGTAATACGAGTAATTAAATAAAGCTCCAAATAACTTGAAAGGAATAAAACTCAAAAGAAAAACGAAGTATTCTAAAGCTGCAAAAGAAAAATCAATAATTGGAACCCCGTTCTTGGTTTTTACCGTGCGTGGGAATCCAAGAAGATAACACAGAGCCTTGTTCTCTGTAGCTCTCGGTTTCGGCTTTTTTTCTGACAGCGTGATTCCGAAACAGTTTCACTGCAGCCTCCTTTCTTCCTTTGATTATCTCTGTAGCCGACTAAAAAACACAATAACCCTCGCGGGCCGGAATTGGCTTAGGCCTAATTCCTTTTTCTTTTCTCTCAGGCTTCAGTCAAAATAAGTGGTAATATAAGGTAGCCCTTTGAGGCCCACGAGACATGCAACAGTAGAAGCAAAATATGGTCCAATCCATGATTTAATCGACTTTAATCTATTAAACTTTCAAATACCTACAATACAAAAATCAAACATTAAACTCCGAATAATAATATAAATAGGACTTAACAAAGATAAATTAAGAGGTGCTAATGTGAACATTTACGCGCTTATCAACAAACTTGGGATTTTTTTAAGAGGTTTTTTTAAGGGTTCCCGGAATAGCTACATTCGCCTTTTTTACCAAAATCACGGGCAAATTGAACCAAGGATATGACAAAAGCAATGAAGCCGACACAGAAAGCTATGAACGTCCACGGAGAACTAAAATATGTGCTTGCCAAGAGTGCCAAATTCTTCGGCCAAAAACGCTTGCTATACTCTGTGGCTTTGATGCCCGTGTCAAGGAAGCAATTTCCTATATAACATTGCTTGCACAGCTTGCTCAATATAGCTCTGGCCTCGCTGGTACCCAAATAGTTAATCACGACTCCAGCCCTTTCGAGCACTTGGATATCTTTATTAGAGTTGACGAGTGTGTCCATGAGCCATGCATAGGACGAAACGTGCTGCAAAATGCCAGGGCAGCACTGTTCAAGGGCAATGAGGTTCCTGAGGTATGACTCCGTGCTGTCTTCTATCTCAAGCGGTGGGATTACGAAATGAGCACTACGACACCACCAAAATAGGCCTTTAGGTTCAATGAACTTGATATTGAACAGAGTGTTTCCTAATGCATCGGGAACAAATTTGACTCCTGCATAGGCGAGTTCTGATGCGGTAGGCGGGACGACTATTTCACTTGTTTTTTCCCGGTTTGTTTCGTCAAGAGGTGGAATGTAACCATCATGTAGGTTATGGAGGATATGATAGTACTTAGCAGCACTTTGAACTACTACTACTTCTTCTGCTGCTACTGCTGTTGGAGAACCAATAACCCTAAGGACACCGTCACAGGGCGAACACCAAGTACTTTTGGCTGTTGGAGAACCAATAACCCTAAGGACATCGTCACTGGGCGAACACCAAGTACTTTTGGCGCTGCCACTGTAGTTGGAATATCGTCTTGGCATCATCCAGTAGCGATAGCAGTTCCGCACATAATTGGTAAGTGACCAGTTCTCATCCCAATGATTAGGGATCCAATCCATAGTAAGTCGGAACAATTTCTCAAGTACAAAGAAAGGAATCTGGTTCTCCAGGAGTACCAAGTCGTTTTGCACTTTGTAGAAGGTCATACTATTACAAAAAATAGGATCACTTTTTGGTACCTGTTTTTTGAAATGCAATATCATTAATTAAATTTGTATAGCCTGATTTATCTGACAAATTATTTGGATTAATTTGATACTTACATCTTCAACAAAAGAAGCTAGCCTAGCTAACGTGACCAAATTTGGGGACTTTTTTTTTCCTTGCAAATGGTACACGTTTGGCGAAGGATTTTTTTTTTTTTTTTCCTTGTTGGGGGGGGGGGGGTTGGTTGTTATTAAAAAACTAGCAAGCAAAGTAAATTTCACCGCAAATATATTGTTTCATTTCAAATTTCAATGATCGAACGCAAAATTCTGTGGATTATATGTTTTTGTTCCACGAAAATTGTACTCCCTCCGTCCCTTATTTATAGTCTGGTATTCCATTTTCGGCTGTCCCTTAATAAGTGTATATTTTATAAAGTTAGAGGATAAAAGTTGGTAAATTATTTATTTTGTCCCTAAAAGTAGATTTCATTTTGAAAAGTAAGTAAGTAAAAGTGTAATGATGATGGGTAAGTAGGGAAAGCGAAGAAAAAAATTGATATGAAATGTATAATGATGATATCTTTTTAATAAATTGGAGTTACAAAACAGGACACTTAAAAATGGACGGAGAGAGTAATAATTAGGTGAGGGAAAACTTGACTAACGAGAAAAATATTCGTTGCACAGTTAGATTACACTTAATTGTACTTCACGAGGAAGTATAAAGGGAATAATCCCTTTTAAAAACTAGAATTAAACTTGCTCAAAAAGCCCTATACACTACCAAAAGTATTGAAAAAAGCCAAGAGTACGTTTTGTCTAGCTACTAATAAAAGAGCTGATGCTTTAAGCTTCCTTACCTTAAGGGTACGACATCTGTAGAGAAATTCGAGGATGAAACAACTATCGACCAGCATTATTTCCTCATCTAGCGTAACTTCTTCTGCATAGTATTTCTTTGCATCGTCTAACGATGTCTTCATTTCCGCTAAACATTCCTGTAGCACCCTTGACTTTGTCTGTTCTACTTCTTGAGGGTCCTTTATTCCTGCGGTCAACCGAGACAGTAGGCAATTCGTGTAGCTCAGTTTGAGGTGTTGCAAGGGTGTTTGGAGGTGTTTGTCTTCTCGGTGAAGAGGGCCAATAGCGATGAGGCGAGGGGTGTAGGCTCTTTCGTTCAGCTTCCGAAGATCTTCGGGCACCCTGAAAATGCATGCTGAGGAGAAGAAGTATTCAGCTTTCTCGGCACCTTCACTGATTTTTCCAGCGACGGTTGATGTAAGGTGCTTAAGATCCTTCTCATAGTGGTTCTCCCATTGACTCATTTCAGTTGGGTGGGTTTCCATTTGATCAATTAATGAAATAAAGAAGCAGTTGTGTTATACTTGGTGGATGAGGTTTGGGTGACAATGGCTTTGGATTTTCTATTTGGGTTTGAGCTAAACACAGACCCCGGCCATCTATTTATAGAAGGCTCACAGTTTATCCCGTACAAAATTATGTTGACGGGTAGAATGATTATATTGACTGGTTGGCGGTAGCTGACCTGACCAACAATTTCCTAGTAATTTCTGCTTTGTTTGAATTGGAATTTGAAAAAAATTTTGAAAAATTGTAGGGGTAATGAGTGGAGAGAGATAGAGAGAGAAATAGTAAAAGTAGGAGGAATTTAGGAGGAATTTAAGGGGTATTTTTTGAAAAATTCTTTTTAAGTTGCAAAAGGAACAAGGCATTCATTTATCCCGTAAAAAATTAATTATAGTAGTAATAAGTTTATTCTTCTGTTGATTTTCTCACACATCACATAACTACTACAAAGTGGTCAGTTACCGAGGTACATCCTACACGCACTTCTTCAATCAAAAAAAAAATCAGAATTAGATTAAAAACTTGTACTTATTGGGAAAGTTAATGATAGCTAGACGCGTAAATATTCACATAAACGCCCCTAATTTAAAATTGCTAAGTCTATTTATTTTATTATTTAATATTTTAATACTTTACTTTTGTATTATAGGTATTTTGGAGAATAAATTGAAATACATTCCAAGTCTTGATTAGAGCTACAAAAATTGGGGCCTTAAAAATGTTCCCACTATGCAGGTGATCGTGAAGGTGTAATTGGCGGCAGAAGGATAAAAGTTATACATGTTTTTATGGTGGGCCAAAGGGCTACTATTCATTACAGCTTATTTTGACTTGGACTGCCTGTCCCACGATTTTGACGGGCAATAGAAGATTAGTACTTTTCAATGAAAAGAGTCGAAGAACGGGGGCGGCGGAAAACAACCACGGGCATTGAACCAAAGTTCTTAATACCGTTAAGACAGGATATCAATTTTTTTATTTGTACAATATGTATCAGTACCGGTTAGGTACCGGATTTCGTTTCCGATTGACCGCAACTACATATTATATATAATTATAACTCAAATTTTTTTTCATACCATGCAATTCCTTCTATAATAAATATTCATAAGTAAATAAATTTCAAGTAATTGACTTTTCCTCTTTCTAACAAACCCATTCATTCTCTTCCTTTTTTAAATCGGAAAATCACTCCACTTGCACCACTTCCATTCCCAAACCATGTGCTAAAACCACTGGTTTTGTACACATAAAACAATCCATAGCTTTTTTTAACTTTTCCCAATTCAACTGAAACACAGACTCTCTCTTCTCTCTCTCTCCTCAGACAAACGAAAACCCAGATGAACACCCGCCTGAGTCTTCCTCTCTCTTTTCTCTCTCTCATACTTACATTCTTACACGGTTATACCACTCCATTTTCCTTAAACGGTGGGACGATCTTATTTCATCACCCTTCAATTCTATGCTCTGTAGGATTTTATAATAAACTCTAAATCCAAGATCTCAAGTCAAATCATTGAAAAAAATAATACCGGATGCGTACTTGTTACAATGGAGGATGAAAACCTAAACCTTATTGTGTGGTTGTTAGTCTTCCGTCTCCAAAACTCTTCTCTTGATCTTAACTTTAGTCTCACATACGATAGGATGGTATGAGAAAAGAAGCTAGGGTTTAGAGTGGGGACCCTGACCACTTATTTATAAGCCTCGGTTCCATCATAGCTCATCATAATAGATGGAACCATATTGGGCCATTTAATTGGTCTCTACATATAAAATAAGCTCGCACTACTTAACGCACGTGATATGACCCAAATACGTGCTACTAGAGACGTGTCAATTACCCGAGTGACATTAATTGAACGATCACAACCTTATGGGTAATATCGATATCACTCAAGCTTTATTCGACAACATACAATATTTAATTTTATGATTTATGTAGGCTTACTAACAGAAAATTACTAACATTCTCCAAGTGGGTTGTATTCTGTGTTATAGAGAGGGATTCCAATAGAAAGATCTATGTAAGTAATCACTTCCAGCCACGGTCGGATAAGCTAGAGAAAACCATGAGGGACTACTTTTTTTTTTCGATTTCCTCTTTTCTCATTTTTTTCCTTCTATTTCTCCATTTTTTCCATTGCCTGGTGCGAAATGGTCCTGTTTTGCAAAATTCCGGCCGAAAATCGCCGGTATCATCTAGGCCAGTATTGTCCAGTATTTCAGGTAAGGTCCGGTATTAGAACCGGGACGGTATTAGAGGGTTATAGTACTATTTTTTTATCAAACCGGTACGTACCGGCCGGTACGGAATGGTATTCACACTATGCATTGAACAGAATAAAGAAGAGAGGGTCGCGCACGACGGTGGACTTTTTGACAGCCGATCAATTTTTCGACTTTTCTTTTTTGTTTTTGCTTCACGTTTTGATGCTTTGCTCAATAATTCGCACTCTGGTAATTCGTATTAATTTTCGTCCTTCATTAAAGTTGTTCGTTGGAACTTGTTTAATCTATTTCTTCTATTTATTTCTTATTTGAAAGCATGTTTCAAATTAGGATTTCTTTCATTTCTTGCGCATTGATTAGTAAGTCGTCGTATAGGCAGGGTAGCGGGATAATTAGCATATCGTGGCCAGGTCGAACATATCTTGCACCTATTTTGAAATAAAAATGAAAAGGCAATTTTACGATATTAAAGAACATTCGTTAGACAAACCCGGGGATCGTCGGAATCCATGTGAACTGGGGAACAGGGTCCAAAACACATTTTTCGCTGCGCATGAGTGAACGGCGACTTTAAGGATTCACACCTTTTGGTGTATCTTTTTCTCAGTAAAATCGAACGTTTTAAAAACACTAAATGTAGCGGGTTAATCCGGACTTGTTGCGAGTGCTATGAATCCAATGACCGTGCCTCCTTTTTAATTCTTGAGAAGAACTTGTTATTTCTTAGCTTAATTAAATCACAATCAATCGACAATTTGTGGCTACCTAAGAGCCCGTTAAATTAGTAACCACCCAAGTATGTAGTCAGCACACATCACCGTCTCTGTGGATTCGAGTCTGGTCTTACCGAATATTGTGCTAAATCGGTCTTCGCCTTACGCTTGGGACAACCCATTAATTTAGGACTAGAAAATCGTTAAGCAGTTAACATAAATTATCAAACGAACGAATTGCTTAAATTTTGAACACGTGTACTTTTTTGGTAGCAATTAAATGCTCCTTTTGTCCTCAAAAGATCGTCTGGTCAACCAAACGAGGGCCGGAAACAATGAATTTTGGTTAAAAAAAATTTAATTTTTTTTTTCTAAGAAGATGCTAGATGTCAACGAGCTCTTTTAATTATATAAAAAAAGTTTGAAATTTTCAAATAGAAACACAACATTTTTAAATTTCAGTATAACGGACCGGATATTCTACTCCCAAAAATTAAAAATTTTGATTAAGCACTTACTACTATCCAACAGAGCTAACTTTTTATAATTTCCTAACAAATCATTTTATATAAAATACTATTCATTCCGTCCCTTTTTAAGTATCTTTTTGTAACTCCAACTTATTAAAAAGACATCATCATTATACCTTTTACATCAACTTTTTCCTCTATTTTCCCTACTTACCCATCATCATTACATTTTTACGCACTTACTTTTCAAAATGTAATATACTTTGAGGGACAAAATAGGCAATTCACCAACTTTAACCCACTAACTTTACAAAATAGACACTTATTAAGGGACAGACCAAAATGGAATACCGGACAATAAATAAGGGACGAAGGGAGTAAAAGATTTTAATCATCAAATCAGCTCTCATGAAATATTGCCATTATTCCCTTCGTCTATTTTTAATTGATACTCTCTTAAGGAAACATTTGATAAGTGTCTCCATTCTACATTCATTAGTCTCTTATTTTTGTTAACTTATAGGCGCGTCAATGCTGACATTAGTGCCCCATAATTTATCATTGTTAAGTCTATTTATATTGTTAATCGGAGTTTAATGCTTAATTTTTGTATTGTAGGTATCCGGAGGATTTGATAGAAAAATATACAAATTGGAAATATTAAACGGTGGTTGATACTTCAGCCGTTGAAATTTAATTGGTGCAAAGCTAGTCCGGAATTGAAGAAGACAAGTCTAATGGGCACGAGCACATGTTGCCAACACATGACATCGGTGATGGATTTGCAACTAATTTAATTGGGCTTGGACAAAAACGTGAAAGAAGAAATTGAATGGGCTTGGCTGCTTCTTTACTAGGTGGGCCCATGAGGTGTAGTGGGCCCATGAGGTCACGCTGGGCGGCAGTATTATTACGGTATATAAGGAGGAGGAAGAAGGGTTTCGAGGGGATAGATTAATGGGGACCGGGGGCTGGCTGCCGTGGGAAAGTTACGGACGAAATAGAAGAAACACGGCTGCCGAGACTTTTCTTCTGTTGATTTTTCTTTCAAGTTATTTCAAGCTTTGTTCAATTACTCGCACTCTGGTAACTAATTTTAATTTCTGTTCTTTATAAAAGTTATTCGCTTGTTTTGATTAATTGATATTTTTCTGTTTATTTTTATCTCGCGCAATAGAATGATGTTTCAAGTTATGGTTTCTTTTGTTTCATGCATTATAATTAGTGAGTAGTCGTTTAGATAGGGTCGCGGGGTGATTAACACACCGTGGCCAGTTCGGGTACTGCTTCTATTTTCAAACAATGTAAAGACGATTTTTTATTGGAAAAATACTTCCCGTGGACGAATTCGGGCATTATCGGAGCCCATGTGAACGGGGGAATGGGGGTCCAAAACTCATTCTCCGCTGCGCATGGGTATACGGCGACCATAGGATCTCGCATCTTGCGGGATATCTTTTTCAATCTAAAGTTGAACGTTTTTAAGAACATCGAATGAAGCAGGTTAATCCAGACTGATTACGAGTGTTATGAATCCTACGACCGTATCTCCTTTTTAATTATTTGAAAAGTATAATCAATTTTCTAGGTTTTAGTTAATCTCAATCAAAACGATAAGGGGTGGCTACATAAAAGCCCATTTAAATTGTAACAACCCGAGTTTTGAAGTCAACACACATCACCATCTCTGTGGATTCGACTCCGGACTTACCGGATATTATGCTACGTCGGTCTCTGCCCTACGCTTGGGGCAACCCATTATTTTAGGTCTAGGAATCCGTCAAGCATTTTTTGCACCGTTGCCGGGGACGGTAATGTGTGTTAAGAATTCGGGTAGTTATTTATTTATTTATTTATTTTATATATATATTTGTTATTTGTTTTCTTTTTACTTCGTTTTTTTATTTTTGAGTCATCATAAAATAGAGTTAAGCAATCCCCCATTGTAGAAAATCAATCACCTCTAAAGCCCAGGTACTACCGGGATAACACCAAGCGTCTAGTCTCCATAGATAGAGAGTCGATCCCCGTAGTTTAGGAAGTGTTAGCCAGTATTGAGTCTTTTAATATCGACAACCTTTTTGTCGATTTAGTAATCGAAACACCGATGGCAGAGGCACAAAAGTCGATGCGTGAGCTCATGCATCCAGAGAGGACCACTCCTCTCGGACCAATAGTTCTGCCGATTGAGACGGTGGAGGCACGTAATGCCTTCACCATAAAGCTTAGTACGCATAATGCCCTTCCCCTCTTCTACGGGAAGGAGAATGAGGATCCTTATGACCATGTCCGCTATTTCGAGCAATTGGTGTGCACCCTTGCCACCACTGCCCAGTGGGAGAATGCTTGCCTTAAACTTTTCCCATCTTCGCTTAAGGATAGTGTGGATAAATGGTTGCGGATGCAGAAAGCCCAGTCTCTCACGACATGGGCTGCTGTCCGAGATCTCTTTTATAAGAGATATTTGTCAGAGAATAAATCAAAGCACTTGACTCGCCAAATACAGTCTTTTGAGCAGAAGGAGGGCGAGTCATTTTTAAGGTGCTGGGAACGGTTCAAGAACTTACTGTTGTCCTTGCCGCATCATGGGTTTGTGAAACACCAATTGGTGTCATTTTTCTATTTAGGCTTAAACATTTCGACGGCCCAGATGGAGTACCTCTGTAAAGAGGAGAATTTTCTAGATAAGTCCCCGGACGATGAGTGGGACTTTCTAGACGAGTTGGCCGAGAAATACCGAAGTTGGGAACCTTCCGATTGGTGATAGGGCCATGGCTGCACAAGGACCCAGTGGGTCTGGCACCTTTCCGTTAAGCGTAAAAAAGCATAATGTCCAGTCACAACTGGACAAGATGACTGAGCAATTAGAGGACTTGAAGCTCAAACAAGTCCAACAGGTGAACAAGGTGAGAGTCGAGGAGGTGTGCGCGTTGTGTGAGTGTTCAGGGCATCCAGTCACTGCTTGCCCCGCATTTCCCATAGTTAAGAAAGCCTATCATAGCAATCAAGCTGAGGTAAATGTGATTAACCAACATTGGGACCCATTTAATTCAGGGTGGGCCCACAACTCACTTTTGGGTTGGAGGGATCAAAAAGTCCCTGTGCAACCCCAAGCACCAACTCAGCAGCAAATTCAGCAGTTCCGGCCTCCTCAAGGCCAAATGACCCAATTTTGTAACCCAACTCAGAATCAGCAGGGGTTTAGTCTTTCATCTTTTGGACCACCCCCAGGCATAAACTATCCTTCCGCGGGATAAGCAGACTGATGAGATGATGAAGGCTCTCATGCAGTCTCAGTTAAGCTTTACTGAGCAAACCAAATAGGCAATTGGTGACATTAGGACCCAGTTGACCCAGTTAATAGCGGTAGTTGGACAAGTCCAGCAGGAGAAGGAAAGGTATTCTTCTCAACCTCAAGTCAATGCTGTCAGTACTCATTTCGTGGGCGATTTTTCTGGCCCGAGTAGTTTGAATCACAGACTAGAAGAGGCTAAGGCAATCACCACTCTCTGAAGTGGGAAGGTGATCGACAAGGACTTACCTCCAAAGCAAAAATCGGTTCCACCCCTGGTGCCAGTAGTTGCACAAGCAGTCGTTCCAAACTTGGGAAGTGTCCTTGAGGAAGAGAAATAGGCGGAGCCTCCTAAAGTGGTGTTGCTTGCACCTGTAGCCCCCAAGACTTCATTGCCACCCGTTGCTCCATATCCAAATCGCTTGGTGGCGAAGCCTCAGGTCAATGTGAACTTTCAAATGCTTGAATTATTCAAAAAAGTTCAGTTTCCTATCTCTTTGATAGAAGCCATTGACGCAATTCCTCAGTTTGCAAAGGTCTTGAAGGATCTATGCACGTCAAAGCGGAGAACCAAGAGTCAGGACAAAGTGCTTCTGACGGAGCAAGTGAGCTCCATTCTCCAAGCTGAGATCCCCACCAAGTGTAAGGACCCTGGTTGTCCCACCATCGCTATAGCGATTGCAGGCCAAAAGTTTAATAAGGCTTTGCTGGATTTAGGAGCAAGTGTCAACTTGCTCCCCTATTCGGTGTACTTAAAGCTTGGCCTAGGCAATCTGAGAGCCACACCGGTCACGCTACAGTTGGCTGACCGAAGTATAAGAATTCCCAAAGGAGTAGTGGAGGATGTTTTAATTCAAGTGGGCGAATTTCTTTTTCCAATTGATTTCATCGTTTTGGATACTTGCCCGATACCGGAAGTCTTTGAGAAGACTCCTATCATCCTTGGCCGTCCTTTTCTAGCCACCTCCAGTGCCGTCATGGATTGCAAAACTGGACAAGTCCAATTGTCATTTGGGGACTTGAAAATGGAGGTGAATGTGTTTCATGTAGATAGCCGAGTCAAGAATGACAAGGAAGTGTATGAGGTGAGTTTGATCGACATGCTGGTACAGGAGCATGTCGATAGTATTTTGAGTAAGGATTCTCTGGAGATAGCCTCAACTGCCAAGGAGGCGCCTTTTTTAGATTCTCCAGAGGTAAAGAGTTTGATGGAGATACTAGCAATAGAGGATGTGTGTGGCGTCACTTGGGACCCAGTTCTTGAGCCGCTGCGTGCCCCATTGTCTTAATTTTTGACGGGTAGCTTTTGCGTACCACTCTCTTCATTGAGAAGTGGACCCGGCTCCTAGCAATAGGGGTACCCATCATTGACTTAGGTTTTGGCACAATTTATGTACACTTGTTCTTTGATTTCTTTTTAAGCAATAAAATTCAAAAAAAAAAAAGAAACAAATTGAAAAAAAATTTGGCATAATGGTCTTGTATAGCCACCTGTTCCTTGCCTCACTGGTGAGTGATGGGTAGAAAAGTATGACACGTTGATCGCGTGAAGATTTGGTGGCGTATTTATTTTTCTTTTATTTTTATCTGTGGGAGCCCGGATAACATGAGTCGGACAGTACTAGTGTCTTTTATTTTGCATTGTGGAGTTAACATTTTGCAGGTTGTTCGATCCAAGTTGGGGGGTTTCCCTCTCAACATCATTTACTCTGCTTAGCTCCTACATTCCGAGGTGATACCTTTCCCTTCTTTTTCTTTTATGTCCTCTATTTTTATTCTTTTGTATTCAATGAGGACATTGAATAGTTCAAGTTGGGGGGAGGGATCACTGTGTTCTTTATTTTAAAAAAGGGAAAAATTGAAAATTTTGAAAAAAAAAGTGGGATTCTTTTTGCATGAAACTGGAAAGCTGTTGAGATTGGCTTGTGATTGATTGAGTTTGAGATATGATGGTCATTCTCTTAATATTATGGTGGCATTGTAGTTCTTTATACTCGCTTGTCGCGAAAAATTTGTCATGGCATTTATTTTTAGAACATGTGCACTTGACGTTTATTTGAGATTTGGTTGCTTGTGAATTATAACTTGATTATTCTCGATTGCTAGTTTAGTGGAGACTTATGCCCATGTGAGTTTAGAGCCTACCTTTTCTTGGAGTGGCGTCAAATAAACTCTTGTTGTCACAAAAGAACAAATTTGTTGTTGATCTTATTATTTTTGTGGTCAAGTGTTGGGAATGTTTTTAAATTGCCCACTTATCTCTTGAGTTTGGAAATTGTATGGTTGTATTGCCCATTGGAAAGGATTATAGGCCATTTTTGCTATTTTGAGCTGGTTCGTTTCTTTCTTTCATATATTTATCTCTGGTGAACCCATTTGAGCCTCTCGCATGATACTCTTTTCTTGTTGAGCTCCTCCATCTATATTGTGTCTTGAGAAGGCTTACATAATTGTGTGGAGGTATATTTTTCAGACGAGAGAGAGTAAATGTAGTGAGAATTGAGTTTTATTGATTGAGATCCTTCCCATAGAAAAAGAAAACAAAAAAAAAGAGAAAAAAAAAACCTAAAAGGGAAGACGTCAAATTAATGTGGAAAGAAGAAATATTTGTTCTTAATGTAGGATTGTGTTAAAGGTAGGAAAGAGAGATGTGGTGTAGTTGAAAAGAAGGAAAATATTAAAGAAAATGGGCACGCATTGTTTTATTTGCCCTATGTGAGTTGTTGTTAGCCTATTCTCGAACACTTGAGTTTTTACCTAGCCTTGAAACATTTTTCCTTACTGACATTATAACCGAAATTGAAGTCATATTTGATCCTAAGGGCAATGGGCTGTGAATTGGTGGATAAAGAGAGTTTCCAACACTTGGTATTCCTTTCATGAGATCATGTGTTCTACTTTATAGAGTGTTCTTTTTGTGTCATTATGTGCGGAAGTATTTTGCTTTCATTTACATAACATCTGTCCGCACATATTGAGAGTATTATGCACCTTGTTTCTTCTGAAAAGACTCAATCTCCTCACTCATAGCAACAGACCACTGTGCAGACTCAATGCTCGAAACAGCTTCCGTATAGCTTGAAGGCTCCTCATACTCAACTGTCTCAGCAACTGATAAAGCATAGGCCACCATCTCAGAATAAGCCGAATACCTTTCAGGAGGCCGAATCTCCCTCCTTGGCCTATCTTTAGCAATAGTGCGTGGTTGCTCAACTAACGCATCATCCTCTGTGTCTGAACTCTTGAACTCCTCTTCAATTGGCTTCTCAATGTGCTTCTTCCCTGAGTCGGAAGATTCACTCAACAACTCCACCTGCTTTGGAACACTCTGTTCCTGAACTGTATCATCAACCTGCTTAGACCCCTTAATCAGATAATTTTCATCAAAAGTCACATCCCTACTGATCAAAAACTTCAAATCATCAGAACACCATAACCTGTACCCTTTGACACCTGCTGCATAACCCAAGAAAATACACTTCTTGGCCCGTGGCTCCAATTTACCCTCATTCACATGAGCGTAAGCTGGACTGTAGGGATCCGTAATTTATTTAATTATTGGAATTAATTATTAAATGCCTAATTGAGAAAATAGGAGTTTTTTTTTGGTGATTAATGAGATTGGGGCTTGATTTGAAGGAGTAGAAAGTGGAGGGAGTGTGTGTGTGATTTATAGATTCATGAGTATATATAGGGGTGTGAGAGAAGTAGGAAATCATTTTTACCTCCCAACTCTCTCTCTCATCCGTTCCTCCCTCTCTCCACCGGCTCTCTCTCTCTCTCCTCACTTCTCACCCAAAACTCCACTCAATCTCCCAAAATCTTCAAGAAGCAACCTCCCTCCGGCCTTGCAATCGCGTTCTTGAGCTCGGAGATCCTCGGGTCAAGTTTAAATTGAAGTTTCGGAGTTCAAAAAGCTAGGGCTTGTTCAACAACGCTTGAATCTCGACCATTATTGTGAGGCAGGGACTTCTTTACTTCTTTTATATGTTTATACGTTGATTTGGTGTAAAATCGTGCCCTTGATTGTCGGATTTTGGTTCTTGAGCATGTCTGAAAATCTGCTGAAAGTTCTACTCGAAGCCCCGTGGTATCGATACGGATTAAGGGCCGTATCGATACAGTAAGCTTATCTTTTTGGACAGTTGATTCCGTATCGATACGGATTAAGCGCGTATCGATACAGTGAGCTTATCTCCAGTTTTGCACCTTTTGCTTCTCCGTTGATTGTTTTGGCCTCCAATCACTTCTAAACCCTTTTGAACACCTCCTAAGCTATCTCAATCTTGTCTAATTGACTTCCTATGATGGTTCGATGTACTCCATGGTCCGTTGGTCCTCCGTTAGCAATAACCGGATAAGGATTGACTTAGTTAAACGTTGTAATGTACTTTCTATAGATTGTTGGTATCGTGTGATCATTCATGGTGCATTTGTGATGACTTTGGCATAATGTAGGGTGTCTCATCTATGAATGGGTTCATGGGGGAGTCTAGGTTTGCGTGTTGTATGAGAAATAGTTGATTTTGGGTCGAAGGTTGGTTTAGGAAGTCCCGTAACGCAAGTGGTGGTAATACGGAGACTTAAAGGGTTTCGTAACGCAAGTGGTGGTAATACGGTAACCCGAATCGTTAGAGATCACCGTGACGCAAGTGGTGGTAACACGGTAATCCTTATGGTGTTATTCCAGTAACGCAAGTGGTGGAAATACCGATGGTGAAGTTTTGGGTTAGTAAGTCGAGTTGGGATTGTTAGAGGGATTAGCATCGTAGGGCTCATGCATACGATTTTGTTAAGGGTTCATTTGCAAATTGATTGGTTACCATCTGTCGAGCTGTGTTTCCTTACCCTCTCATGTTTGCTCTTATCATCATATTTGCATATAAATTTGGTAAAGATTTTCCTACTGGGCTAGTGTAGCTCAACAAAATCCTTCTTTTCAGGTTCGAATGTCGGACAGTAGGCTGCATGCGGCGATGTGCTTGTACATGAAGACTTTTGGAAACTAAATTTTATTTAGTTACTTATTCATCTTTGTAATAGATTTTCTTTTGGCCAAAGATGGTTTTGTAACTAATTAACTCTTGAATTACCTTTTGACTAGAAAGTAGTATTAATTTGAGTTGGTTGTACTTGTAACTAAGTTAATTTCGGCCGTGGTGCCAAGGTTATGTTTCTGTAACTATGGGGACTTGTTTGTAAATTAAACAGGTGGGAAACCCTTTTGGGTAATATGTACGATTCGTGAGGTTCCTTTATTAAAAATGTAATATTTATTTATGTTGAAAATTGAGGCCGTGACATGGACACCCAAAAACACGCAACACAGAATAATCAGCTGGATGACCTGACCATACCTCAAACGGAGTCTTACACTCAATAGCAGTCGACGGAGACCTGTTCACCAAATAGCATGTCGTGGAACGGCTTCAGCCCAAAATTTTTTGCCCAATCCGGAATTGGACAACATACAACGTGCCTTCTCCAAAAGAGTCATGTTCATTCGTTCAGCCACACCATCCTGCTGAGGGGTTTTTCTCACTGTGTGATGCCTCACAATGCCCTCATCACTGCAGAACCTATCAAACTCGCCAAGACAAAACTCCATACCATTGTCAGTTCTCAAACGTTTTATTTTCTTACCAGTCTGATTCTCAATCAAAGTTTTAAACTGTTTGAATGTATTAAAGGCGTCACTCTTATGTTTCAACATATACACCCAAACCTTACGAGAGAAATCATCGATAATACTCATATAATAACGAAAACCACCTTTAGAAGTTACCTCTGCGGGACCCCAAAGATCTGAGTGAAAAAAATCCACAGTGCCTTTGGTGCGATGAACAGCTGTACTGAATTTTACCCTGCACTGCTTGCCGTAGACACAATGCTCACAGAAATCCAGCTTTTCAGTTTTCTGGCCACATAGCAAACCCTGTTTGCTCAAAACTGTCATCCCCCTCTCGCTCATATGCCCAAGGCGCATATGCCACAAACGAGTCAAGTTTGAATCTGAAACCTTGGATGAAGCAATCGTTGCTGCAGCACCTAAAACTGTACTGCCCTAGAGTGTATAGAGGTTACCATGCTTCTGACCCTTCATCAGTACCAATGCACCCTTTGAGACTTTCAAAACTCCACCTTCACCGAGGAATTTGCAACCATGAGAATCAAGAGTACCCAGGGATATAAGGTTTTTCTTCAAATCTGGAACATGTCGAACCTCAGATAAAGTCCTAACAATACCATCATGCATCCTAAGCTGAATCGTTCCTGAACCAACAGTCTTACAGGCCATGTTGTTGCCCATCAAAACTGTACCACCATTGACCGCCTCATAAGTAGAAAACCACTTTCTATGCGGACACATGTGGTATGAACATCCAGAATCTAGAACCCACTCGGTATTAGAGCGAGAATCGCCCTCTGTAACTGATAACACATTATCTGACTCATCTGAACTTTCAGCAATTCCAGCAATTACTTTACCCCCTTTCTGGTCTTCTTTTTCCTTCTCCTTGAGTTTTAAACAGTCACTTTTCCAGTGCCCGGGTTTCTTGCAATAATTGCACTTTCCCTTCTTCTTACCTGATGATCTGGATCTTCCCCTATTACTCGACTCAACCCTTTCTGTTGTTCTTCCCCTAACAAACAAACCCTCCGCATGCACATCACCCTCACTTGACACTTTTTTCCTCAATTCTTTCGAATATAGGCTGGCTTTAACATCCTCCATGGATATCGTGTCTTTGCCATACAATAGGGTTGTAACAAAGTGCTCATACGAAAGTGGTAAAGAACATAACAAAATTAGGGCTTGGTCCTCATCCTCAATTTTACTATCAATATTTTTCAGATCCATAATAATACGATTGAACTCATCCAAATGATCTTTAACAGGTATACCTTCTCGCATACGAAACGTATAAAGACGTTGTTTAAGATATAACCTGTTGGTGAGCGACTTCGTCATATATATGTCTTCCAATTTCAGCCAAATTCCTGCTGCTGAAGTTTCCTCTTCCACCTCGCGAAGAACGTCATCTATCAGACTCAACTGAATAGAACTCAGAGCTTTGGCATCCGTATCATCCCAATCTTCCTCTTTGATTCCAGAACTAATCTTGCCTAACAAAGCTTTGTGCAATCCTTGTTGGGTTAACAGAGCCTTCATCTTTACTCTCCAAAGACTGAAACTGCTGCTCTGCCCATCAAACTTCGCAATCTCGAATTTAGCCGCCATAGCCACAATCGGAAACGAAACCCTAGTTTTGTAACCTAGAGCTTTGATACCAGTTTGTTGTAAAGAACGCTATGAATGCAAGCTAAGAACGAGAAATTGAAAACTAAACAAGAAATTACAAAGACACAAGATATACGTGGTTCCCCAAGATGGGTACGTCCACGGGCGAGGAGAGAGAGGATTCACTAACCAACGTGAAGAAGAGATACAAAGAGCCGGCTATAATCCGTAACTCTAGAAAGGCCACAAATATGAAAGCCCAAAAGATACTTTAGAAGTTCCCCAAAGGCCCTATTTATAATAGGCTACAAAAACGGGAACAACATAATTAACCAATGTGGGATTAAGGAATACAAGACATTCCTAACAGTTTTCATTGATTTTTTTCTTCCGGCCCGTTCATCGAACGGGTAAGACGCTAGCATGGATAAACAAATTTGTGAAGTGTGGACAAATAATACTCCAATGTGATGTCTCTTTCTTGGCCCAGATAAGGAGTACTTGGCTGGAATGACTACCAGAGATAAGTGGTTCATAGTATTCCTAGAGATAATTTTGTTTTTCATTTTCAGCAATGAAAACAAACGCAGTTTGACAGAAAGGGTTCACTAATACCACACCCCATGTCGGATTTTGCATCGCATGATGTTTAATGACACCAAGTTAATTTTTTTTTTTTGGCCAAGCAAAAAAAATAATGTAGATTTTTCTTTTATGTTGTGTGAGACATACTTATGGTCCACATATTTTAAATTCCAAGTATTTTTTGTCGCTTTTCCTATCAAAAATATTA